>OX467708.1:50006520-50391520 GCA_950111635.1 Agelastica alni | reverse complement strand
CTACTTAATTTAAAATCCGCAGTCACCAATTATCATTAATAAATGCAGCATATTATAAAACAACTAAAAAATAGAGTTACTTTAAAAAAGGTAAGGTCCACGGTCGCGTCATTTGACGAGAGGTCACAAAATCTGCGCACAACGAAAACATTCGAATAACGATCCGATTGGCAACGACAAAATTTTCAGTAATCGTGAGTCTCAAGTACAATCGGAGGGAGAAGTTTACGAATGTGAAGTATATTCAGCCGAATATTTGTTATTTTAGAGGCTAGTCGCCCGCCAAGTTACTTCTGTTGCACCGTACAAATGACGATAGGCGTATTTTGCATATTTGTTTTGTCCACGTTATCTTTATGCAATCGCAAAACGCTACAAAACATTTCAGTTTTCTTTCAAGTAGCATCGCGAAATCTTTTCGTTGCGACAATGTCAAGTGATAATAATGATGTGGTTATAGCATAAGTATAATTAATTAAAATACGACGTACCAAGCAAAGAATGTGAAGCCAGTGCTTCATCCATACATCGAAAGAAATAAATTGTAGATTGTTTGTTGCTGTCACTCTAAGCTCTGTCCGTAACATATATTCTTGAGTATTCCGGTAATTTATTATTAAACAAACAAGGATATTGTTAAATAATGTGAACAAAATTGACTGCTGAGGCCGCCATTTTACAAAACAAATAGGTGTTTGCGTCTCGCAACTCACTAGAATAATGACATGTAGGGATGGTTCGAAATGAGCCTTTTTCCTGAGAATGGTGTGGCAAATTGTCACGAGAGGCAGCACTTGTGGTAGGGACAAATACCAAACTTTACTTATTTAAGACAGTCTAAATTAAGTAATATAAGTAAGTGATTTAAAATTATTAATCAAATAAATAAAAATTTTGTTTTATAACTACAATGCCGACAAAATATAAAGGTAAAGTAAGTATTTAATTGTCAATTTAAACTTGTTAATATGCCAATTACTCATAATACAATTTTATTATAAAATATTAAATATACACTAAGAATTCATCGACCTTCGTCCTTATATGTCTCTCGCCGTATTAATTGTTTCCCGGCGTTCTCTTGTCCTCGCCGCTAGTATTTGTCCAGGGCCCACCTGGCCAACCTTGCTGTCTATCGATGCATTCGCCCTCTCATTTTTTTTCCTGGTCGTAACACATTTATTTTACTCATGTAATTACCCATATTAAATAGCTTAGGCGATTATATACAGCCTTGTCGGACACCTTTTTGCACATTTAAAGGGACTGGAAGTTTCGTTACCAATTCTTACGTCATTTTCGTTTTCCTCATATAATGTTTTTATGATGTTTGTTAAGTGTTTTGGGACACCCATTTCTTTGAGCTTTTTTCATTAATTCCATAAATTAAATAAACACTAAACCATACAAATATTACTTAAAGTTGATTCTAAAAAACCCTTAATAAAAAATTATTAATTTTCCACAATAAAATAACAGTTCACTCTGATGATAAAATTCTGACTTTGCTATGTGGTTTAAATAAATCATTGAAATCATTAGATGCTAAAGCCTTACTTTCCAACTTCAATATTCTATATAATTTAATTTTCACAAGTTGTTCCAAGATGAACATTTTGTGGTTTTTACGAACTTCAAACCAATTGAAAGTATTTTCTACAAATGAAACAAGATTTGATATGATTTTTGCCTCTTCTATGCCATATTCTAGCTTGAAAGTTTTAAAACAAGAAGTGAATTTATGAAGCATACTTGTAACCAAATTACTAAAATCCTTGTTCTTGTTCAATGTGAAATATTTGTTTAAGTGATGCCAACTAGTAACTGTTGTAGTAATTTTGTTTTCGATAGGTGCCTGTACAGAATATGTAAGTTCAAAAATCAATTTTTTTTTAATTTAAATTTGAATGCAGAAGGAAGGGAATAATCAAATAAAATATTAAAAATATTTATTTAAAAGTAAATAACAAAAAGTGTAAGTTAAGTAAAAAATATATGTAAAATACTAATTACTTATTGTCAGTGCTAATTTAATTTTTAAAAAATGTTCCAAAACAAAGCAAAAAAACGAAAATACAACTAAAAATCAAATCACTATTCCACTATGAATATTGATGTTTATTATGCAAAATTATAGGTTAGGTAAAATAAAAAATAATTAGTAACGCAAGTAAAAAATTCACTATAAATAGAAAAGTAACACAATATATATCTTCTTATTGCTCTCTTATGCTATAAACTCGATTTTTTCGTCGAAAAATCGCAGGTGAAATCAGTTGTCAAATAGATCTCTTTGTTTCCCTTCTACTCTTTAGCTAGACGTTAAAATATTCAGTCTTCCAGTGTTGCCAAGTTTTACTAAAAATATTCCCGTTGTATAATTATTCTGGTAATTATGACAATTACACACATACAAACATAAAGTCACGCCTTTTTCCCGTGGGGGTAGGCAGAGACCACTTCCTTCCACTTGCTATGGTTCTTACACACATTTTTTGCTTCCTCTACTTTCATCAGTGCTCTTATACATGCTCGTCGGTTGTTGGTACTTTTGACCTGGCCTTTTTTCAAAACAATGTTGATCTGATCGAGATATGTTCTACGAGGTCGACCTCTACCGACTTGTCCATTCACACTCCTTATAAATTTGTTTCGTCAATATTTCTTCATTCATCCTTTCTACGTGTCCAAACATCCAAGCATTTCATTATCTATCTTTGTAACCACATCTTCTTTTACACCACAGCGTTCTCTTATCTCACTATTCTTTACTTGAAATGAATGAAAGATTTCAGGTGGAGTAGTGATACTTGCTCACACAAAACTTGTCTTTCTTAAAATTCCACATGCCACAAACCTTAATCTGTTAAGTCGATACATTGATAGTGGTAAATTCCAGGACAGGAAAAATTATTGACTCGAAAACGTTGTCATTCCTCAAGGCAATTCACGGCGCATCCAAATAGTTCCCGCCAGGAGTGGATCATGTGCACTAGGATTCATTCATTCATTTAACGACGTTATAGCCCACTGTGAGTTTTTGTCTTTTTAGTAATTTTCTTCCACTCGGTCCTGTTTCTGTTTAAATTCTTTTAACCCCTAATTTTCATTGTTTTAAGGTCACACCATACTTCATTCATCCATCTTTTCCTCGGCTTTTAATTAATTTTACAATGTCTGCGCTCTCTATCAAGTTGTCTAGTTCAAAATTTATTCTTGATCGCCATGTTCCATCTTTGTTTTGCACTGGTCCAAAAATTTGCCTTAATATTTTTCGTTCGAAAAATCCCAAGAGAAGCTCATCTTTCGTGGTTAAGGTCCACGCTTTACATCCGTATGTAACAACAGGCCTGATGATATTTTTATATATTTTTAATTTAGACTTTGTGCTTAGAGCTTTCGACTTCATTAGCTCTCTGCAGGCGAAATAACAACGGTTTCCACTGATAACTCTTGCCTGAATTTCGCTATTGATAGAGTTCGATTGATTCATTTGTGACCCCAAATAAGAGAATTTTTCTACGTGCTTAAATTCATAATTTTCACCTTTAAAATTTTCTCTATTAATTGCTATTTTCTTTGCTTCCATGTATTTTTTCTTTTCTTGATTTATTCGGAGACTTTTTGGGATTGCTTTAGCTCTCTGTAGGCGAAATAACAACGGTTTCCACTGATAACTCTTGCCTGAATTTCGCTATTGATAGAGTTCGATTGATTCATTTGGGACCCCAAATAAGATAATTTTTCTACGTGATTAAATTCATAATTTTCACCTTTAAAATTTTCTCTATTAATTGCTATTTTCTTTGCTTCCATGTATTTTTTCTTTTCTTGATTTATTCGGAGACCTTTTGGGATTGCTTCATTTTTTAGTTTGGCAACAATCCTCTCAAGTTCGTCCTTGCGCCTGCTTATTATTGCTATATCGTCCGCATATGCGAATATTTGTAGGTTCTTCGTGCCGTTGTAGCCAGTCACATCTATTTTCATAACGACTGCTTCTAAAACTAGATCAAATAGTATGGAAGATAGTGCGTCGCCTTGCCTTATTTCCGATGTGATGTTAAAGCCGTCTGTGTATTCATTTTCAAGCACACTAGGATTGCAAACCACAAAATAGGGAGAGTGACACTACTGGTCAATTATATACTGTGGCTGTACGGCCAGCGTATTACAGCTTGCATACTGATACCTCGTGTACACAGTTTGTAACTGAATACCAAGGAAGCTACATAACTATTATGTGCCAAGGACGAAAAGCTGTACATTATAGTCGAGTCTGTAAATTGATAGCCGGGGAGCAGCTGAGGCTAGCAACAGGCGAGATATTAAACAGTTTTTCGCCGAGCTACATATTACATTTTTTCGTCGACCTCCACATACCTTTATGAAAGTAATGAATGTTTTTCGTATAAAATTCGTGATTTCTGCGGGTTTAAATTCAACGTGATCATAGTTGTCAATTCCCGTAGCTCCGGAGGAGTGTTGCTGATATCCATATCGCTATCACTATCCATTTTTAATTATTGTGAACACTAATATTCACACCACGGTACTGTATCATAGTGACCACAGCGGACGAATAAAGTTTGCGGCCGAAAAGTATTTACGGACCAAAAATACTTGCCTTCCAAAATAGCCGATTTTTCATCCGGAAATTAGTAGGTAAAATGTCATTTTTTGTGGAGGTCGACAGGAAAATTTTTTATCAAATGATTATTAAGATTTCAACGTACAAAACAAAAACATTGTACCTAGACTAAAACTGGTCCAAATGAAGTAACATGTAATCTCATCAATATTATTCAATTAGAAAATGACCTCATTATTATTAAGAACATTACTTTAATAGTCTCGTTCTCAAAATATTTACCATGTGTACCTACCTTTTGGTAAATAAATTGTTGGTGCTGTTTATTACCAGAATAAATAAAAAATCCAATACAAAATTTTTTATAGGTTTGCTAGTGACATGAAAACATTTTTAAAATGAAAACCGGCGCGGCGGCATTTTCATGATCACATCGAAGATCGAACCAGTTAAATTGTGTCGTGTTATCAATAGTAAAAAAATACTCAACGAATAATAATAAAACACACAATACGAAAGTAGCTTTGCTTCCGCCATTTATTGTTTTATCGGATTAAGGCACATAGAAAGTTCAATTTTCGCGTACAAAAGATGTACACCAGAAGGTAACAAAAATATTGTATGTAACCCCAAGACCAATCTAGTATCGTAAGCCGTTAAGTGCAAAGAATCTTGGTGTCGATTGCATTTATGGCGAGTCAATTTTATTCAATGCTTGTTATAGACCAGATCGAGACGATAATGATTGGGTTTTTTTTTTAATTTGTGCTAAAAAATTTAAATGAATATTGGTTTTATTTGTGTCGACGAAAGAATTTTTACAAAATTGTGTAAAATATTAAATAATTAAAAATAAATTACGTTTTAAAAATAAAAAAATAAGTACATTTAAAGTGCGAAACATCTACTAAGCTAAGTTTAAAATTATTTAAACCCATATACCTATTATCCAGAGAAGACGCAGCATTCCATTCCTGTTTTGCCGCAATGATTACACGAGAGTGGCCATGAGTATGGCAAAGAATACCAATCGATTCTCTTTGTCCCGTCCTCATGCTGGCAACGCTGTAACATTATTGTCGACTTATGGCTACGCTTGTAATCAGTGGCGTGCTGTTTGTTCAAAATAAAAATATATCTATCAGGTAATATTTAGTTTTTTATGAGAATATATTTATGAATAGGTGATACTAAATTTTTTATCAAATTTAAGTGATGTAGCATACTAAAAGTATTTTTCTAAACCCCAAATGTTGGGCACCAAATTGTGTTACCCTAATTAAACTGTTTTTCCAAAGTTACAAAAGTGGGGTGCCAATTTTGTGTAAAAACTTAATAATCCCCCAAATGTTGGACGACAATTTTGTGTTACGTTAAAGTTTCCTTTCTAAAGTCAATTATGTGTAATGTTATAAGTTACTTTTATAAAACTCAAGAGCTGCGAACAGTTTTTTTAATACCCGTTAAACTAAATTACTTTATCAAATTACAAGTACTGAAAAAAAAATTTTAATTATTTTTCATTATACCTACCTAAAAACACTATATTTACATGCCTATTTAGCGCACCGAAAGTGTGCTTTTACGGTGCACTAGTTTCATCAGCTGCCTACCAATATCAAAATAAAATTATATGTTATTGACAGTTCTCTAGAAATCGTAAGTATTCCTGTTTATTTTCTTAGCAACGGGGTAAATAACGCTTGTTTTTTGATTATTTTTTGATATTTCATCTTAACAATTTGTGGTTTTTAGGTAGATATAATAAAAAGTATCGTTCATAACACGTTCATAAATGCTTTTTCCGTGCTTGCATGTCTTGTCGCGCGCGTACGGAAAAAGCCTACTTTCTCGACTCCCAATGAAAAATAGTTTTACCTGACTGTCTGGAAAAAAAAACTTAAATAATTATCATTAATTTTAATTGTAAAAATAAAATGTAAATGTATTTAAATTTTAATTTTAATGTTCAAACTATTTATTAACAGCTAAGTAACCAAAAGGAAAAGATTAAAATATTATACTCAGGGTTCCGCTTGATTTCTCGATAGGATTAAATTTGAGGGAATGTATAGATCAGTTTACGGATCTACAGGGTGTTTCAAAAAAGGTGACCCCGTCTCTAGGTTAAGTAAAAAACTGAAAAATAATTGGGGTTTTTTTAGTAAAAAATTTTCATAACGCTATCCGTATTCAAGATAAATGGTGTTGAAGAAAAAAATTTATACCCATATATTACCATTTTACCGAAACTACGGGAAACATTGTAATGAAATTTTATGCAAATATGTTTTAGAAGCCGATACATCCCATGAATTTGTTTTTATATCCGACTCTCATAGAGGGCGCTAGTTACACGTTTCGTACCAAGTAGTATTGAACATAACTTTATTAAGGTTAGATTTATTAATCAAAATTTTAAGTGAACTTGAACATCATTCAATTTTACACCAAAAAGGTACTCTTGTTAAAACTTGATACTGTGTATCGGAATATTTTTTATTTGAAAATTATGAAGTAATAAACGATGCTGGTATAAAATAATGATAAAGTTATTAATTATTATTAATGCATTATGTGAATAAAAAACTCCTATTAATTTCACAATTATCATCAAAGATTACAATTACAGCATCCATGTCACCTAGCCTTCGTACCTTTACTAGCCTGCTAGATAGGACTCACATCTGACAGCTATCATGGTTGTTATTGTTTGCTTTCATAATAATTGTGACATAAATGGGTAAATAAATCAATAGACTTATTTCTTATAAAATACTACAATAAAATGAATCAGGATGGTATATAGTTCTTCAAATAACAACGAAAGAATGATAATACCACTAAATAAGTGTCTCGAAAAATATTGATTTCTACATCGTTTGGTTTTCAGATTTTTGTTTTACGCCTCAAAATACGTAGGTACAAACAGAAATTTTAAAAAAAATTCGAAATCGCCAACTTACGGAATAATTACCATACTTGTTTATTTTGCTATTGAATTCGTCTTCGCTACACTACTGGATTTTTATAAAGAAAGCAAAGAGACTTTTCAAATAATTTGTGAAAATAAACACTGGGGCTTCAATTGTCCGGTTTTTTACACACTTGGCAATGACGAACCATTTCTTCCACTAAATTTTACTGAATTTTATCAATAATATGCTGAAAATCACCGATAAAACTCCAAAATATCGTTGCAACAGCTTTGGCAACAACGCTACAAATAATGGCTGATGTCAGATTTTGTGGTACTCACAGATGTCTGCACGTGGTATCATTCAGACAAGCCGTGCGACGTTGTCGCTTATTGAGCAACACATTTCTATGATCTAACGGAATAAAATAGTTTAATGGTTAATAATTCCATAAAATGGGTTGTATAATGAAGGTTGTTATAATTCATAAAATATTAATAAGAGATAGCATTATGGTCACAATAATCAAATATATCAACAAATACTACGGACGATTCAATAACAATCAGAAAGGCCAGACCAAGAATACCAACAACCGACAAGCATGTATAAAAGTGCTGTTGAAAAGAAGTGCTTCGCAATTTGTCATGCTTTCTTCTTACTTTCGTCTTGCTTACATTCACTTTCTTCCCTTTGATTTTTAGGGCATCATGCATAATATTAACCATCGCCTGCATGTCCTTCACAGATGATGCTAATACGACCTGATTATCGGCGCAAAGGAGGCATTTGACGACCAAATCCTTTATTCTTAATCCATACGCACTCTTTTTTTTAAATTATTCAAAAAACCATCTTTGAAAAAGTTAAACAGCCATGGTAAAACCACACAGCTCTGTCTTACCATTTTGGCAAATTTATAGGTGTAATAGGTATAGTTTTGTTTTAGTTTTAGTAAATCTTATAAATTTAATTTAATTTAATAAGGTTATATTGATATCTGAAATACTCCGTCAAGGCTATAACATCTACAGTGGGATCTACAAAATGTTTCGTCATATAAAATTTTGGGTAGGTATGCTTAGAAAAATAACCTTGGCAACAAAAATTAATTTACTAATTTGACATTAAAATAGTTGGCATTTCACTTTTTAAAAATTTGCATGGAGAGTTGGAAAATGAAAAATTATCAAGGAAAATAAATTAACACAAATCGGATATATAACTTTCATGTTTTGACTTCATTAAGAGGCATTTAAATATACTTAGCATTTTAAAAAAATATATCCTTTTTATTTTAGCGGTTGTTTTAAGTCAAATCTAAATATTTGGTTGTTACCAAAAACTTTGAAGTTCTATACTTTCATTCATATTATATTTTTAATTGGTTTGGACTAATTTAAAAGTTTTTTCGTTTTTTAAACTGGACATTCTGCTAAAGTAAACCGGTTATCGTGGGTTATCTAACTGGATTTAACGAGTTAAAGAAAAATAGGTGAAAGAGACTTCACAGAAAAATAAATTTGAGTTGGAAAACTATGTAAAAGATCTTTCAACCAAGGAGTTAGATGTTTTTATTTAATTATTTATTTATTTACAGACATGCCAATTTGCAAAAAACATAGCATTGAAAAGATAAATTTACTTAATTTGATTTTATTTACAAATATAAAAATAATCAACCGAAACTAAGTTACAGTAAATTAATAAGGCTCATTAAATTTTTGAATGAATGTGTGGATGTATCAATTATATAGGTGCTATACGTATTTGCTTATTTGACTGCCCGTATAATTTACTTTTTAACCATATTAATTTGTACAGTGATGAAGAACCTTAATCATAAAACATAAAATCTTAGTTTGAATGTACAAAACCTTAATAATATATTTTGAACTCTCGATTCTATGGATTCTATATATATATATATATATATATATATATATATATATATATATATATTTATATATACAGATAGATAGATTACCTGTGAAGTTTGTAGAAGTCTGCAAATATGTATAATACTTAGCGACTATGTTGTATTACTTCTGATATATCCTTGATAAATAACAGAAAGAGTAGTGGACCTATATTGTGATCTTTGGGTATCCCCAGATGTTACAGACATTTTTAATGACACAGGACCAGCATATTTAATACATTAAATCCTGTGATCCTTAAATAAGATCCGATCCAGCTCAAAAAGTTACTGTCAATGCCTAAAACAAAGAGTTTTGCTTTAAATTTTGACAGTAATTCTAATTGTAACGAAATTCATGGGTTTTAAATAAAATGCAATATTAAACTATTTTCCATTAATATTAGTGAAATTTTTTACCGTTTTCCATCACAATAAATTTGATTGTATGATCCGAATTTGCATCTACTAAAGAAACAAAAGCCAAAATTAATAATTTAAAAGATTTATACAATGCAGCGTTTAAAACATATTTCTATAAAACTGGTATTGCAGGTTGTTTTCTGTGAATAACTTTACTTGACTGCGTTCAGTTTTCCATATCCTAAATTTATCTAAGTCAGTTGAAAGAATTAGCTCGTAAAAACTTAGTAGAACTGTGTGGAATTAGAAAAACTGCTTTTCCTTTGTTATTTTCGCACCACAGATCAACTGTGAAGTTACTTTTGGACCTTTCTTTATCTTTTCTAAAAATTATAGACCAGAGAATAGGCAGTTAATGTTTGAGTATCATGTCATCCTGGAAATTCCCAAGAAATCCTTATTTTACTTTGATTTGCAGCATCTAATCGGCTACAATCGATTGTAAGTTTCGTGAAATTATTTCGCTACGCTATCATAACTAATTACCACTCGATTTTAAACAACCAAAGATCTTCCCGTTATTAGATATCAGCATACTTTAATTTTGCATAAACTTGATTCTGAATGTAATGCCTATTTTACAGTCGACTAAATACTAACGGGTTGATTATATTTAATAGAAATTTAAAGGGTTATTAAAAAAATCTTTCTTATGTTTTAAACAACAAAAAAATTAAAAAAAAAAATTAAACAAAATTTTCACAAAAAATTTAAAATAAAAAAAAACTGTTTTAATAAAGTTTGTTTTTACCACTGGCATAAAAGCAAGCATGGAAAATCCGTACTATGCTGCTAACTAGGTTAGCAATCCATTTTTTTTCTGCCTTTTTTTATAGCAGCTATAATAAGCTCTGAAAGGGACCTATGAGGATTTCACTGAGTACGAGTTTAAACGTATCACAAACATGTTTTAGGGGTTTACATCCAAAGACAAAGCAGGCCAGTTCAATCGATTGATTTTGTTAATTTCAAGGTTGTCATTCACTACTCTTGGAAGATAAGTTCAAGCATAATTATCCATAAAGTCAAAATTATCACTAATTGCCTCTTATGAAAGTGTAATGTCAGCTGGTAAAACTTTATTAGTATATCCAGTCATAATACCTTTAACGTAAACCAACTCAGTGCGTCTATCAGACATAACTCCTGCCTAAAACATGGAACTGCCTTTCCTTAAAGAAGGCGCAGAGTAAGCATGACAAGGCGGGCAGCTCTGGTTGGTTTTTCCCCAACACTAATTCGGTGACTATCTTTTACCAGATATAACCTGGTTTTATCAGAAAACATAACGGGATTCCAAAATCCTTTTGGTAACTTTATGTCAGCCCACTGTTATCGACGAATTCGGTGCTCATATTGTAACCGAGGAATTCTTACTCGTTACCAAGATCTCAAGCTGACCTTAAAAATGTGTATTTTTAGTGTAGAGGTAGAAAGTTGAACTTCAAGTGCATATTTCACTTACCTCTGAAGTTGTGGTATCGGCATGCTTCGATTTCTTCGAATGGTTAATTTTATATAGTTATTCTGTTGGTTGGTAACACGCTCTTTTTTACTTCTAGGTCTATCTTATATATAATTATTTTCTAAATAACGATTTTATATTCGAGAATCATTACTTTGTAAAACAACAATTCTTTCAGCAGCAAATCTTTTCGAATGACCTACTTCTACTAAATCAACAATTCGGGCGCGGTCGATTTTAGGAATTACTCGTCAAATCATTTTTACGCATCAAACCGATTATTTCAAATGGTATACACCAACAAAATAACACACTAAAATTGTTTTTTAACAGTTCAGCCTTAAAACATTTAATTTGCTAAAAGTTTTTGTACCTGTTCCTCCAATACATTTATATAAGAAAAAAGTTTTACCGTGAAATTATTTTAACATGCAAATATCGGTTTACGATAACATTTTAAATCGATGTGTATTTTATTGTGGCCACCAGGCCCGAAGCCAGAAATTTGGTTGGGGGGAGTCCCAAAACGTATTTATAAATTTTTTTGGGGGGTGGGGGTTGGAAATGGTTGATGGGTCTCTTGCATTGATATTTGTTATCAAAGTTGGACCCATTAGTGAAAAACTGCTTTATTGTTATCAATATTGTCACTGTAATTTTAATTATCAGTCCCGCACATACACATCAATTGTCAAACAAAAGCGTCAATTCCAGTAGACAAAATTAAAAACTTTATCTTTCGCGATTTCTTTGCTGCCATAATCTCGAAAACCTTATTCAGATCGATACCCAAGTTTCCATGAATTGACATTACGGTGAGTGCACTGAGTCTTTCATTGTCCGCTGAGTTACGTAAGTAAGTCTTGATTCTTTTCAGTGTCAAAAATGACCTTTCCACACTTGCCGTTGTGACCGGAAGAGTTGCCAAAACTGTTAAAAGATATTTGATCGTTAGAAATCTGCTCGTGTCACAAAAATCCAATACTTGTAAAACCCCGGCATCTTTCTCGATAATTTTTCACACCAAAATTTACACTCAGCCGGACGAATGGGAAGAAGGAGTAATTATTCCCCTACACAATAAAGGTGACAAAATTTCCTGTGGAAACTAGGAAAGAGGCCGCTAGGAAGGCCTAAATTGAGATGGCGAGATAACATAAGGAAGGACCTCCCAACTCTGAGAATCGAAGTAGATAGATGGCAGAAAATTGCAGAATACCGTACCAGATGGAGGCAAGTAGTACAGGCAGCAAAAACCCAGCCTGGGTTATAAGGCTACAGAAGAAGAAGAAGAAGATTTTACAGCGGATTCTAAAACTCGATCGTCAAAGTATGGCAAAAGATGATGCAAGTCATCTAATTTTTCAATTGCAGCAAATCCAGGGAGAAGTATTTGTAAGCTTGATAAGATTCCCGCGTTCTCATTAAGAAATTTGTCTGACAAATTTTGAAGCAGCGTATCGAGGCAAGGAATAGAAACAGCAGACCGAAAGTACAATTCAACAGAGTCTCTTTGATAATTGGAACGAGTTGTTTGCTTCAACGTGAGTCTCGGAACTTTCAGCTCCATATCGAATATGTCGTTTGCAAGTTTTCAGCTGCTATGAAAATTTTGCTGAACGATACTTCTGCAGTTTTTCGTTCATCTTGAAGCATATACACGATCTGTTACAAACCAAGAGACTGCAGAGAAACTCGCTTTTCTGTACTGCTGCAAGTAAGCAGGCACAGTTTTCGAAATAGTCCAAGATTTTTCCGGAATTTCTTCTAATCCCATGTGGATGATTTCTATTTGCGAAAGATAGTATGCTGTCATGTCGTTCGCAAAGACGAATAAGCCTCTTCTTTTTGCTCTCTGGAGCGTCGAATACGCGTGGTTTCTTAATAAGTTCACGACATCGTTCACAATCCCATGACAATTCCGAACAGGTGGGACTGACATGGCATTTGACATTGCAAGGTTCAAACGAGATTCACATCTATAGGAAAATTTTAGGAATCGCGGAATTTCGGGGGGGGGTGTATGGCCCTATGGCTGCATATGGCCCTGGTGGTCACCGTCGAATCCGATCTATACAGCAGGATGTAACAAAGTACTTTCCATTCTTTAATAAAAACTGTAACTAAAATCAATTTCAAAAAACTATTTGTCACGCCTTTTTCCTGTAGGGGTAGACAGAGACCACTTTTATCCACGTGCTACGGTTCTTACATATATATTTCGCTTTATCTACTTTCATTAGTGCTCTCATACATGCTCGTCGGTTGTTGGTATTCTTGACCTGGCCTTTTTTCAAAACAATGGCGATATGTTCGCCGAGGTCGACCTCTACCGACTTGCCCATTCACACTGACTTCGTGAACAACATAATGCAACAATCAGATCAGAAGTAATACTAAGAGAGGTAAAAAATTAAGTACTAGTGTCGGAACAGACTACAGTGACATAAATAAGAAAGGCGTTTTTTCAACATTTTCAAATAAGTCTACAGATAAAACTCTCAGTATACGGCGCAGAAAAATTGAAAGGAGACGCTATGGATTTAAATAAAAGAAACTAAGGCTATGAGACATGTTGCAAAAAATTTAAATTATTATTGGATTTGCAAGACAAAATATGGAACACATAGATGTACGTAATATTATTGATTATTATCCAGATGAGGTAAACGAACATTTAGTGAATGAGTGCATTCAGTTAAAATATTACTTATTACGGTCCAATCCAGAGTCTTACACCTCTTGAAGTAAAATTTGTATGCTAATTTAAAAAAAAACTTGATGTTTTTCCAAATTGCTATACCATATTTAACGTTGTCAATCACTAGCTGTGAAGCGGAGCGCTGTTTCTCGAGGTTGTATATAAAAAACAAATATGGGACAACAATGTCGACTAAATTATTAGTTCTTTACATAAATTGCGATTTAACTAAGGACTTTCAATGTGATAAGCAAATAAAAGAATTGCAGCACAAAAATGCAGAAAGCTTGCTTTATAATTTATGTAGCATAATCACACATGACCTGTCAATTTATTTTGCAATAATGTCTTACAGTTGCTGTTTGTATATACATACACTAAGTCATATTATATAAATAAAATATTTTATTGTCTTATTTTTTGCCTATATTGTACACATATAGAACCATAGACTATCACTAGAGAAAACAGTTTTTTGACATAATGGGTAAATAATTAGGTAGGCCCCTAAGTAGTATTGGCCCAGAGCCCCACAAGTTCACGATCCGCCCCTGGACCAACACTTCTCTATTCACAGCCAATCGTGCCTTTTTTAACACGTTCTGGCTACCCATAAAGTTATGCAGGGCACCATTCATTTGTATCCCTGCTAACACTTTTCGTTTAATGTCACAGTCATACTTTCCATATCTAGTAAACTTTGAACCCCAGTATAGAAACTCATTTACTTTTTCCACTCTTTCTCCTTCGATCAGCACCACACAGTTTGTCACGCTTTTTTCTTTTTCCAATACCATTACTTTCGTTTTGCTTACATTTACTTTCATCACTTTGATTTTTAGGGACTCATGCATAAAATTAACTTTCGCCTGCAACTCCTCTTCAGATGATGCCTTATTGCATTGCCTTATCCCATTTATCTGGGGTCGGCTCTCCTTGTACGCAATGGCCAGGTGTTTCTGTTTTGGGTTGTCGGTGATTTTAGTTGATTTCTTTGCAATTCTTAAAAAAGAGTTAACCACCACCTAGATTGTGGGGGTCCTCTTCTGTTTGGACATGTTGGCATTTGAAGTGCTTCCCTGACAACATGTTCTTCTGGTCTCCTCATAATATGCCCATATTATCTCAGTCGCAATTCTTTTAACTTTTTAGCTATTGATGCTACTTTACAACTGCCTCTTACATTTTAACATTTTCATTTCGTTAGTATATAACTTATTTACGTTTAATTATATTTTATTTAATTTAGTAAAAATAATACTGGCTAAATTTTTATTACTTTTATATTAAAAACATTGGTTTCAATACAAAACAACTGTTAATCTTATCTGGAAACGTATGAAACATAATATTATTTTATGCTTACAACACCGCGAGTCATTGTTTGAAAAATATTATTGTATTGAAAAAATAAAAATGGGATTATTTAAATATTTTTAAAACCTTTTTTAATATTTTTGTAACATAAATATTAGGTACAACTTTTATATATATAAATATATACAGGGTGATTCATTAAAAATGGGGAATCTCTAAACTGGAGATACTACACACCAAAATATGGCGACTGAGCTTAACATGTCCTATACAAATGTTGCAGGTTTACGAGGGTATATAAAGTTGGAATTTTAATTTGAAATTTTTTAATAATTTTGTGATTTTCAGCAGCATCGTCTTGAAAATTGGCAATTTTATGTTTTTTGGCATGAAAATTACGAATTTTATGCTGAATTTGGCACTTTTTATACAAGGCGTTGGTTACACCCTGTTACTTAAGTAAATTAAAACATATCTTTTTTGCCTAATAAATTATGGCTAAAATGACTGAAAAATCTAAAAGGCAGTTCAATTTTGAATAAAAAAGGTACTCTTGTTTATTTCATGTTACTCTATCAGTTTTTGAGTTATTTGTATTTTAAACATTCAGCGTAAAGACTGCCAAGCCACCGTTATTACATTGAATTTTTTTTAAGTAGGCTTGTCTCAGAACTTATCAGTTTTTTAAATAAAGAAATATTTGAAAATTTTACTGTCACTAAGAAAGAGTGTATTATTTGTAGTAAAATAAGAAAATGCCACGACATGATGAATTTTCCAACAGTGAAATGCGTGATATATTTTGTGTTTTTGCTCAGTCAAATTATAGTGGATTTGGTGCAGCCAAAAGGTATTTAGAATCATACCTAAATCGAAGACAACCCAATCACAAACTGTTCAAACGTATTTATACCCGACTAGGCGTAACAGGGTGTTTTCATCCTAAAAGCTTAAACGGTGCTCCAAAAAATATCAACGTCGATGATGAAGAAGAGGTTTTAGTTCGTATTTCGGAAAATCCAGATCTCAGTACTCGTCGGTTAAGTGCGGCAACAGAAATAAGCCAATCGTCTATCTGGAGAATTTTAAAGAAAGAGAATCTCCGTCCATATCACTATACTCCTGTCTAAAATTTGCTACCTCAAGATTTACCAGTTCGCCTATAGTTTGCTCAATTTATGCTAGATAAACCAAACGAAAACCAGGATTTTCTTAATTACCTTCTTTTCACTGATGAGGCAACGTTAACTAGACGAGGTGTTTTTAATTAAAAAAACAATCATTTGTGGGACTCCAAAAATCCACATGCTCTAAAGGAACAACATTTTCCTCATGAATTCAAGGTAAATATTTGGTGTGGTGTAATATCTGGTTTTTTATTGGTCCTTTTGAACTTGCTCCTAATCTAAATCTATTTAAGCTTTCTTGAACAACAGTTAAACACACTACTAGAATTGGGCGTGGCAGTGAATTTGTTTGGCCACCTAGAAGTCCAGATTTAAACCCACTAGACTTCTTAATATGGTCATAAATGAAGGACATGGTTTACAAAGATACAATTAATTTAATCGAAGAATTACGACAGAAAATTCAAGAAGCTGCTAATATTATTAAAAATAATCGACAAATGTTATTTAATATTCAAAGATCTTTAAGAAGACGCCTTACAAAGTGTATTGAAGTAGAAGGCGGGAATTTAGAGCATTTACTTTGAATTTTTCCTTTATTACTGTTACTGATTGTTATTTGTTGTCTTTACTGTTGTTACCCCGCATAGTAGAAATTTAAAGGGATAAATTCATTTCACAATAAACAAAATTTATTGAATGTTTAAAATGCAAATAACTCAAAAACTGATAGTCACATGAAATAAACACTTTTTTTATTCAAAATTGAACTGCCTTTTAGATTTTTTAATAATTTTATCCATAACTCATTAGGCAAAAAAGATATGTTGTAATTTACCTAACTAACAGGGTGTAACTAACGCCCTGTATATTAGTGCTAAAAAACATAAAGTTGCCAATTTTTAAGATTATGCTGCTTAAAATCACAAAATTATTAAGAAATTTCAAATTAAAATTCCAACTTTAAATACTCTGTATCTCGTAAACTTGCAACATTTGTATAAGACATGTTAAGCTTAATCGTCATATTTTGGTGTGTAGTATTTCCAGTTCAGAGATTGCCCATTCTTAATTAAATTTCAGATAACCATAATACACTAATATTTACATTTCTCATCTGTATAGTTTTGACATTCAGAAAGACAAAAAATGACACTGACTTATTATATCAAATTTCTTTAAAAACAAATCATCTTATGTTCCTCTTTGGGATAATTTTTTAACAATTTCATGTTAGTAAGTATATATTTTGTAAATTTATTTTTCATATATTAAAAATATTATAGAAAAGTCTTGAAAAAGAAAATAAACATTTTCGAAAGCTTGACTGAAAAAAACGAAGAATTTTTATTAAATTGGTCACTCCTAACTGCTACCCAAATAAATTAAAAAAAAAACCTATAACGTAGATTCACATATAACATAGATTCATATATATATATATATATATATATATATATATATATATATATATATATATATATATATATATATATATAGCAACAATAACCTTAAACACAAATAGCCTCTATTGTCATAAAATCTAAGCGTTTTACACTCACATGGATTACTTCATATAGTCTCGTGAAATAAAAATTTACCATTATCTCGGGCAGCAAGTTACATGTTTAAAAATAAAAAATAAACTATAAACATGTAATTTTAACAACAGTAAATAGGTCATCCGTAGATTCATCTGGATAGCGGCATACGTCGTAAACCCCAAATGGAAATGCTGCACTAATTTCTCTCAAAGTTTTTAATTGAATAAAACCGCAGAGAAATTTCTCTGTCCTCTTTAGTACGAATGCGTTCTTTTTATTTATATTGAAATGGAACTAGTATAATATTTCATTTATTAAAAAATATTTTTTTTAATTTACCGAACATTACAAGTTTAAAAATTATTTTTTAATGAAAGCTTTTACCTTTAATCTTACAATACAACTTTATGGCAAACACGTTTATTTTTATATGTAATAAAAGAAATTAATTTTTTTGGCATCTTCTTCTTTAGGTGCCCGTCCTCCTCGGACGTTAGCAATCATCAGCGCTATCTGAACCTTGTCTACAGCTCGGCGGAACAATGTGGTAGTGCTCACTCAATACCATTGTCTTAAGTTTTTTAGCCAGGATATCTTTCTTCTACCCATGCCTCTTCGTCCTCTTCCCTTCTATAATAAGCTTTGAAAGTCGATACTTGTCATTTCTTAAGATGTGACCAAAATACTCCAGTTTGTCGTGGCGTTGAAGTACCTCGGTGTTACGCACTCTTTCTACCCAGGATATTCTTAATAGCCTTCTGTACGTCCACATTTCAAAGGCCTCCAATTTTTTGCACATCGCATCTGTCAAAGTCCAAGCTTCCATTCCATAAAACAGTATGCTGAACACGTAACTGCAAAGCACTCGGACGCGCAGAGGCAAGCTTAAATTTCTGCTGCAAAGTACCTTACGCATCTTCAGGAACGAAGCACGAGCTTGTTCTATTTTGGCACGAATCTCCTGCATGCCATCCCACTTCTCATTTAGTTGACACCCAGATATTTAAAAGTTTCTACTCGCTCAATTCGTTGACCGTTAATTTCCAGGTGTCCGTCCACGTTGTTTGATTTGCTAACTGCTAGCCACTTTGTCTTTCTCAAGTTCAGGCTAAGTCCGGCCTATGAGCTTGCAGCCGTCACGCGGCTTACCAGTTCCTGCAGTCCTTCCAGGGAGTCGGCAACAAGAACCGTGTCATCCGCATACCTCAGATTGTTGATATTATTCCCATTTACAGATGATATTCCCTCGTCACATTCATCCAACGTCTCTTATAATATCCTGGCATATAACAATTTATTAATTCGCGAGAAAAAATTTTTGACCAAATTTTTTTGGGCAGCTCTTATTTCTTTATAATACCTATCCTATAACACAATGTTATTCTGAAAAAATATTTCTTATTTATTAGTGCTGGTATTGTATTAATTATTTTATTTATAATTGTTTACTTAAAATCATAATATGCTTGTGCTTAGTTGTATTGTTTCCAGTGAAAGCCGGACCTGCCTTTTGGCAAAGGGACCAGAATTCTCTTGAGATCTTTTGCGCGACCAGAGATTTCTCGCACTACAGTAGTGACTGGGCAGATTCTTGAACATTTGTCCCTAGACAGCGGACACGGATCGAAAAGCAGCAAAGTCCGAATTAATTAAAAGAATTAATATTGAGATATATCAAGCTAGGAGCGAAAATTCAGCAAAAATAAAAAAAACAAAGAAATTTGTTGCTAATTATTAACCAAAAAATCAATTTTGTAGCAGTAAAATTTGAAAGTAAAATTACATTTGGGTCGATTACTATACAAAAATTTGTTGCTTCTCATCAATATTCTGAGCAGCAACAAAGTCCTTTAATCATCAAAGTTCAAAATAATCGGGTATCATAGTGACTTACACAAAAAAAATTCGAAAAAACCGGCCGATCTTTAGTTGCCATTTTGTTACTAGCTTTCAGCGTACTTTCAAACAATATTCTTAGCAGCAACAAATTTATTGCCACGTATCATTAGTAAAATTTTCCTTTAAAGGTAGCATTAACAAGGTATATAAGGTAGGTACCGATTAAAAATACCGTCGGTTTTTGTTTTTATTTTGTTCTCTTTTTTACAAATTTCGTTTAAATATTTCAGATAGCAACAAAATCTATCTAATATTATTAGCAATGATAATCCCGATCCCGTCTCAAGTTAGCATGGACAGTATATCTAATTTGGTGTTTTCAATTTTTTCGAAAGCCATGCTAGAAGACAACCCTTAGGTATCATGTGAGTGGGGCGTGGTCGCCCCTCCACCGCGACCCTTAGTAGGTCTATTGTGGCTCACCCTTAGAGGTTAGTTCACCGCACAATCCAGCCCTTCTCACGAAGTTCATGGTTGTATAGGGTAAGATTTTTTTGAAATCGGTAGTTTCTAGGTTGGTGTATCCAAATATGTTGAACCTTATTCTTCTCAGGCCGGGGCATGAACATAGTATATGTTCAGCAGTTTCGTCTTCCACGCAGCAAAACCGACAGTCAGTTTGTTGGTTCAGACCTATCTTTCTGAGGTGGTATAACTAGACGATAGTGTCCTGTTAGAATACGCAGGTCATTTCTGCTCCATTTTAGGATCTGCTTAGTTGTTTTTCACGAGGGTTTAGGTCAAGTGAGTTAACCCTGGTATATCGGACCAGTACGTGAGTATTTTTCTCTCCGCCCAGTCCAAAATAATTGTTTTGGCGGCACTTGTAGTGACTCCAAAAACTGATTCTGGTCCAGTGAACGCAGATTCATCCCCCTGTTTTGCAAGGGTGTCGGCTTTTTTGTTTCCCTCGACCCCCTGGTGCCCAGGTACCCACAGTAGGGTTACCCTGTTGTTCGCACCAAGGTACTCTAAGGATTCGATGCAATTCCATACAAGACAACCCTTAAATAGCATGTACAAGAAAAAAATTGAAAAAAAAATACCAGTCAAAACTTTTGTGTTATTCTATATTTAATTTTAAATTAAGACTTTTGCCACGTAAATGGTCAGCGCCAAGATGGCGGCATGGTTATACGCTACTACTCATATAGAGGTTAGTTTTTACTTTTTAACAAGTCGGCATTCAATTCTAAACAGTACGTCTGCAAGTAGTGCGTAAACTGATGGTCTATTTCTGTTTTTGAATTTTAAGCATTTTGACTAATTTAATCAATAAACACGTATCAAAATGCAGAAATTACAAAATAAGCGGTGTTTTGTGCCATGTTGTACCAGTGCTAGCTTACGTATTCAATGAATATATAAAAATAATTCGTAAATTAAGAGAATTTGAGTACCAGAAACCACATTTTGTGATAGATCACAATTTAATAGAACATACCGACCATATTATTAAAATTGCATGTTTATTGATAAATTTACAAGCAAACAAAAATTTGTATTTGAAAATAAAATACCAGAATAAGTAAGGAACTACTAGATTTCATTTTGTAGGTAACTTTCATATTTTTGTAACCATATCTTATAAATCCCACTAAAATACTTAAACCTCAACAAAACCGCAAGAAGAAACCATGGATGTCAAAAGAAATCCTTGATCTAATGGAAAAAAGACGGACACTCAAGGGCAAGAACAACAAATACCAGGCGCAAAACCGCATAATCAAAAACAAGATAAGAGAAGCAAAAGAGAAATGGCTTTTCGAGCAATGCCAAGAAATAGAAGAAATGGAAGCAAAACACGATACCTTAAACATGCACAAGAAGATAAAAGAGGCAGCAGGTATCTGCAGGAACTGCGGCGATTATCGTCTTATTATCCTGATGAGACATGTACTTAAACTCTTTTTAAAAATAATACACAAAAGAATAAATGCGAATTGCGAGACAATGATGGGGGACTCACAGTTTGGTTTTTGCAATGGCTTTGGAACAAGGGAAGCACTATTTAGCATACAGGTTCTTATCCAAAGGTGCCGGGACATTTCAGTCACCGTTTACGCATGTTTCATCGATTACGAAAAAGCCTTTGATAAAGTTAAGCACGAAAAACTGATCAACATTCTTAGAGAAATAGGACTGGAACAACGAAACCTCAGAATAATAGCCAACCTTTACTGGAACCAAACTTCTCACATAAGAATCGATAACACCGCGTCTGACGATATCAAAATCCTGAGAAGCGTTCGTCAAGGATGCATTTTATCATTACTGTTATTCAATTTGTATTCCGACAGGATATTTCAAGAGGCGTTGGATAAATGAGACGAGGGGATATCTGTCAATGGGATAAATATCAACAATATGAGGTATGCAGATGACACGGTTCTTGTTGCCGACTCTCTGGAAGGACTGCAGGAACTAGTAAGCCAGGTAACGGCTGCAAGCTCAGAGGCTGGACTTAGCCTGAACGTGAAAAAGACAAAGTGGCTAGCAGTTAGCAAATCAAACAACATGGACGGACACCTGGAAATTAACGGTAAACGAATTTAGCGAGTAGAAACTTTTAAATATTTTGGGTGTCAACTAAATGAGAAGTGGGACGGTATGCAGGAGATTCGTGCCAGAATAAAACAAGCTCATGCTTCGTTTCTGAAGATGCGCAAGGTACTTTGCAGCAGAAATTTATGCTTGCCTCTGCGAGTCCGAATGCTTCGCTGTTATGTGTTTAGCATACTGTTTTATGGAATGATAGCTTGGACTTTGACAGATGCGATGTGCAAAAAATTGGAGGCCTTTGAAATGTGGACGTACAGAAGGCTATTAAGAATCTCCTGGGTAGAAATAGTGCGTAACACCGAGGTACTTCAACGCCTCGACAAGCAGCTGGAAGTTCTGTTTACACTAAAAAAGCGCAAACTGGAGTATTTTGGTCACATCTTAAGAAATGGCAAGTATCGACTTTTAAAGCTTATTATAGAAGGGAAGATCGAAGGACGAAGAGGCCCGGGTTAAGGAAAGATATCCTGGCTAAAACACTTAAGACAATGGTATGGAGTGAGCACTACCACATTGTTCCGCCGAGCTGTAGACAAGGTTCAGAGAGCGCTGATGAATGCCAACGTCCGAGGAGGACAGGGCACCTAAAGAAGAAGAAGAAGAATATAAATAAAACAGTTTTCATATTTTATTTATCCATTACTTCCTAGGACTTTTGATGATAAAACACAATATCATTTTGTTTTTTCATAAATATAAAGGGAAATTATACTTATAAACGTTTCCCAATAAAATGGTAAGAATTTTAAAACTTTTTTAGAGGCAAGTTCAAACATTTTTGATATAATAATGAATATAATAACAATATTATTAACTGGGTGAATTCCCAACTTTTTCTTAATCAAAAATTAAATAAATAGCTTTGATTATAATTTTCAATGAATAAAACACCGATTTAAATCAGTAAATGATCACCGTCACTTAATATTAGTCATTTTCTTTTTAACAATAAAAATCTCAAAACAACATAAACCAAAATGTGTTGTATCAAATTTGCATAATTTTTTTTCAACCTGAACTTGTTAATAAAGTAATTTTTTTAAGTGTCTTGTAGGCACTAGAAAGTATTAACATTTTATGGTTAAATTCCAAAACTATGCTACTGAGTAAGATTATGCAGTACAGGTGAATTAATTTTTTTTTTCATTAATGTTATAATTATTAACATAGTTGATTTGTCTTTTATTTTAAAAAGTCAACAAGACTACAATAACACAATTACCTAATTTACAAAAAATATATTATAACAACAAACAGGTTTGTACAGTTTAGAAAATACAAATTTTTTTCAGTTCTTAGAAGCTTTTTCTATAGCATTCTTGAAAATATCTTATCAAAATTTAAACATTTTCAGTTTGTTTATTTTCTCTAGGTGCCGTCTCTGCTTCGAAGGTTGGCAATCATCATAGCAATTCTTATTTTTGAGACCGCAGCTTTAAATAGTTCATTATTACTGCATCCAAACCAATCCCTAAGGTTCTTCAGCTATTTATTTATTTGTAGCATTTGATATTTTTCTCCCCTCATGACATGTCTCATGTACAGCAGTTTTCTTCTCTTAATTGTCGGAATCACTTCTCTCTCCTTATGCATACGTCTCATCACTTCCACGTTGGTTATTCTCTCTACCCATGAGAGTTTGTTTATACTCTGGACTAGCTACACAAAATATTTCATGTTTTTTTTTGGGCACACATTATTTGTAATTGCATTTAAGCTTTAAACATTCTAGAAATTTGGCCATTCTTCACGTAGTTTGTCACTGAATTTTTACTGGATGGACATTTTATTTCAGCTATGAACTCCGAAGAAATTGCATCTGGTAAAACAGCAAATAGTAGAGAAGATGTATGGATAAAGTATTTTAACAAATAAACATTAGTTATTTCTTTACTTACACTGCTGCTTTTGCATTCTTAAATTCCGCTGCATTGAAACGATCATCGTCTTTAATGAACTCCATCACCATACAAATTTCTATCGATCGTAAATGATTTGAAGATGCTTTCACGAACCCTTGTGACGGCATTTTTCGTAGGTATTAAATAAATCGAGCTTATGATTCACTTTTAAACAAACAACCAAGCAACTTTAATCACAATAATCACACTTCAAATATCAACAAAGCATATTGTTATGAGTTCTGATGTTATGACACGTCACGACCAATCGGATTGCGATTCGATTGCCGTTTAAATTTGTTCGTTTTTACTAACTTTAAAACTCGAATTGCATTATAAATCGTCAAAAATTTTAATTTTCGGTAGGTTTAATATCAACCTCCTATTGTGGAGTAATGCATAAATTAGATTGATATTTGCATAATGAAAACACCGATTCGATTTCATCGACCTGATTATAATTCTGTTTTCAAAATTTGCTGCATACATTAAATGACGCTAGCAGTAATTTCGATTTGAGCAAATTCTTGTTATTTTTTTATTTTTGTGGCTTTTCACTGCTGGCTTGATAGAGCTTTAATATTGCACTAATAATAAAGTGTGGGTAAATAAATTTGTAGAGCGAGTAGGTACGGTCAAATAAATTAGCTATTTTATTTACAGAGTAAAAATATTAAAAAAGATATATTCGGTGTAATAATAAAAAAATCAGATGCATGTAGCTTTAGTCAAAATAATCTTTAAGAGGGAATTTTATAGACCATTTGTGTTTTTTTTTCTAAATCCTCTTTATGTTGCTAGTAAAATGTTAAATATTGTTAGGATATTTCGTCTTGAGTTCGTTAATTTAAAACAATCAGTACAAAAACGAAACAACTTCCATATAATGTAATATAATAAAACGATTTCTTTCGGAAAATTATCACAAATAATCTTTTAACATTGCAGGTTTCCAATTGTTGCCCGCGGCTATAAATTATTCATTCAAATATCGGGCGTTTTATGCTACCAAAAAAATCATACATCATCTTTTTGTAACTTTTCGCCGTCGCCACCGGTAAAATAAAGGCTCCAGGGGCGTACTCGCTGAAAGAATCCGTAACAATATTCTCATATGTAGATACATACCTAACATGTATTTTTTTATGTTTTCGTTAATGGTATGTAGCTAGCAACATATCAACAGAGGGCTTAGGACCTATACGACTTCGGGGGAGCATATACAGATAAAGGGGGAAGTAAAATATCTTGGAGTAATTTTTGACTCCAAGTTGACCTAGAACCAGCATCTAGAAAAAAACAATAAAAAAAGCGGTGACCTCACTAGTGATGTGCAGACGCTCTTTTGGGAAAAATGGGGGCTAAAACCACTTATGATGTACTGGATGTACAACACGGTAGTTATGCCGTCCATAACATACGCCGCTTTGATATGGTGGCTCAAAACACAACAAGGAGCCATGACAAGATTGGGTAAGGTACAAATACTTGCCTGCATGGGTATCACAGGGTTTTTCAAATCAACACCAACTGCAGCTATGGAGACTCTTTTGTGGTTGCCTCCTCTCCATCTAGTGGTGCAGGGTTGGGCGAGGCTCGGTGCATCCAGATTGCAGGATACACACAACAACCCAAACGTTGGAACAGGACACATGAGTATTGTCAGAATTGTGATCGGGAACGCGTTGGAATTCAAGGTGCTGATACCAGACAGAACTGAGTGGGACGACTTTCAGTTCAAGAACATTCTACAGGGAAAAATCTGGTATACAGATGGATTTAAAACTAAGAATGGGGCGGGCGCAAGAGTGTTCTCCAGGAACCCAAACACTGGCATCAGCTACTCGTTGGGAATCCACACCTCCGTATTTCAGGCAGAGGTGTACGCCATCCTGTTGAAAATGCGCATATCAACATCCTTTCAGACAGTCAAGCGGCACTTAAGGCCTTGTACAGCAAAAAAGTGACGTCCAAGCTGGTATGGGAATGCAAATAAGAACTGAGAACAATGGCAGACCGTAATCACGTAAAACTAATATGGGTTCCAGGACACCAGGGAATTGCAGGTAATAAAAGAGCAGACGAACTTGCAAGAAGAGGTTCGGAAACTCCCCCAAACCAAGGGCAGATGCTAGGGGTACCGAAGAATACAGTAAAAGTGTCTGTAAAAAACTGGATTGGGAAAAAATACAAATATTACTGAGAAAGTAGGCCAGGAAACAAACACGGGAAAAAATACATCAAAGGACCGTGTCACAAAAGAACGGCAGAACTGGTAGCAATGAACAGGAATCAGCTAAGAATAACTACGGGGCTCTTGACCGGTCACGCACCAGTAAAGAAGCAACTGAACAAAATGGGACTGTACAATGGTGACCTGACCTGCAGATTATGCGGCAAGGATCCGGAAACAGTAAAACACATTCTGTGCTGCTGCGGGGCACTGGATCGTAAAAGACAGGCAATTTTTGGGCAGTTAACCGGGGACCCAGAACTATATGTTCTCGCCCAGTACAGAACTTATACAAGGTACGAAAGTACTGGATTGGGTACAATAATATAAAACATAGGCAAGATACAATGGGCCAACAGGCCTAAATGTCACCGGAGGCAATAGCCAGACGGACCTAAATAGGGGTGGAAAAAAACATTTTCGATGGTTAACGTTTTTAAATTTTACAAGAATG
Organism: Agelastica alni; assembly: GCA_950111635.1. Taxonomy (NCBI): domain Eukaryota; kingdom Metazoa; phylum Arthropoda; class Insecta; order Coleoptera; family Chrysomelidae; genus Agelastica; species Agelastica alni. The sequence goes on along the minus strand of OX467708.1, from coordinate 50,364,467 downwards.
ATTCTGTTTACACAATGCAATAATAACTTTTAACTTACGCAATGGTACTATAATCTAGAAAAATTCGATTCCTACATCTACTGTATAATGTAGGTATCTTTATAATTTTAAAATGAACATAGGTTATGATATAGGACTAAGTTATTATCATAGAATGAACAATTTTTTTAAATTTATTTATTGTTATTACCCCACAATCTGCTTTGATAGCCAAGCCGTGCAGACTACCATGTCAGACCTGCTCAACCTTGACAGTACTGGACTGAGAGAAAGTAACAGTGGACCTGCTGACAGGACATTGTCGACTCCGAAGATTTTTTTTTTAGTTTAGAAGTGAATGTCATGTCTGTCTTGAAGAAGAAGAGATGGCGTAACACGTCCAATGCCACTGCGAGGAACTGGCAAAGTCCCGGTTTCAAAGAAAAACCTGAGCCGGTCATAATGTAGCTCACATTATGACCACCAACAGCCTCTGAAAGTTGGTGAAACAACTGGGTCTGAAGGAGAAGCTCTAACCACAGGGAGGGCACAATAGTCCTCATTAGGTCGGAGTGCATACTACAAAAAGCCTTACATAAAAATCCAATCTATTTCACCACAATACAAAGAGCTAAATCTCAAAAAAAAATTGTACTCAGAATTAATATCTTGAGGTACATACATAGTGTTTCATTTAAATTTCAAAAGTTGGGTTGGGTTGGCTTTCGCAGAGACCAAATATTGTTATTATGCTTCTTTTAGAAAACATTAGGTGCTACGTTTAAATTTTGAATTAAAATTTATTAAATAAACTAAAATATTGCGTTAAAAAAATACAATTGAGATACTCGGTAAACGTTTTGTTAAAGTGAAAAAAAATACTTTTTTTTACATAAAAATGAATAAACGCTTTAAATGTGTAAATTGTTAAATTTCTAGTGGGATAAAATATCTACGCTTTTAAAATACTTTTAATTTTTTTAGGATAGAATTTTAAAAAGGATACTACATTTTAAATGCAGTTTGTGCTTTTTGTTTAGATATGTGGATTAGTTTGTGAGTTTGTGTATTTTCTGACTGTAAAAGGAATATAAATAAAATATCACTTAATTAAACACTTTAATTGCTTTACCAGAAATCCACACAAGCGATAATGTTAGACTTTTTTTTTGCAAGTGGAAGTACATAATTTGTCATTTTAATTATTAATAAAAATAATTTTTCAGGAAGACTCCCTCAGCCCTCTCTTATTTTGCATCTCACTGTTGCTATTATCCGTTGAACTCAGGAAACCAAGGGTTATTACTGCGGACCACCCAGTCACCGAAGGCATAAGGTCACCCACTTATTTTATGTGGATGATCTTAAACTTTATGCTTTCGGCGAGTGGGACGTAATAAAAATGACAAAACTGCAAGATTTGGAAGTTGAAGTTACTCCCCATAAATCTCTTATTGAATCCAAAGGCGTTATCTATTGCCCTGTTTTACTGAACTTTTCAACCGATGAAATTTTGACTGAGCTTAAAAATCAAGGAGTTATTTATGTTTATAGAATTAAATCGAAACGAGATGGCCAACTTACTGAAATTTCAAATCATGTTTTAACCTTTAAAAATTCAGTTCTTTCGAAGACAGTTAAAGTAGCTTTTTATTGTTTACAAGTAAGACTATATGTACCTTCACCATTGAAATGCTACCGTTGCCAGAAATTTGGCCATACATCTCAAAGATGTCAAGAAATGCAAGTGTGTGTTTGTGGAAAATCACTTCATGTCGGTAATCCATGTGATGATTCAGTCATCTGTGTAAATTGCAAAGAAAATCACACTGCAAGATCAAAAACATGTCCGATTTTTAAGCAAGAAATGACTGTACGGGAAATAAAAGCAAGAGACAATATAAGTTACCTTAAAGCAAAAAAGAAAGTGGTAGTGAATGCACCAAAACCTGGGATATCATTCTCACAATTTGCTGCTAAAAGCCCATTAATTGACATAAGCTCTCTAGTCAAAGAACTCACACCTCACTTGATCAAGGCTGTTACTGATGCACTGAGTATTACGAAGCATCAACCAACACTGATTAAAGCCAATGTTTCTAACAAAATACAATTCATTGCTCCGACCCCTTCTATTTCATACAATAAACGAATTTTTAGTGAAAGATCCCCTAGCATCGAAGAAACATCTGAGTCAGAGAGAGATCCAAAAAATAGTTAAAACTCTGGGAAAAATCCTAGAAAAAAGAAACCAGGTTGGCCAAAAGGAAAACCACGAAAGGATAGAAGTAAAAACCCTGATGCATCCAATGAATCATTCACTACTTCAAGAGGAGGAAAATAGTGAAAATGAAAACATTCTTCAATGGAACTGCAATGGATGCAAATACCATTATCCCGAATTGAAAACTATTATTCTTAATAAGAATCCATTTTGTATTTACCTACAAGAATGGCACCTGAAGCCTGGTGAAACTTTGCAACTCAGAGGATATGAAAGTGTCAGATATGATGTCATCCCAGATCGAAGGACTAGAGGTGAAGTAATAAGTTTTATAAAAGAAAATATCAATTTCAGAAAAGTAGTGTTACAAACAGAATTACAGGCACTTTCCATAACCATCCAATACCTGGATGCTAACTGGACTCCTCGAAGTTTGCGTTAACTCATTCAGCAACTTCCAGAACCATATATGATTGTGGGAGACCTAAATGTACACAACCCATTATGGGGATCAAATAGAACTTGCCCTGGGGGAAAAATACTTAAAGACATCATAACAGACCTTGACTTAGTCCTACTAAATACAGAAGAGGGCACATATATCAATTCTAGATCTAACAATCTTTCACCGCTAGATCTCACTATATGCTCTCCATCACTAGCGCCAAACTTCAAATGGTCAGTGAAGGGTGAATACAATTCAAAACATCTACCGATTTTTATAGAAGTAACAAATAAAAATGTCAGCAACAAATGTCAACAAAGATGGAAAGTTGAAAAAGCTAACTGGAACCTATATAGAACAACTTTAGAATTGATTGAATACTTTAAAGAAACTATTCCGGAGCGTGTAGATGAACAAAATCAAAAGGTATAAATACCAGAAAAATGGTTCCATGGTGGAACTCTGATTTAGAGACGCAAAAAAGGAGAAAAAAAAACCTTCAATTTCTTGAAAAGGCATCCAACATCTGAGAACATGCTGATATTTAAAAGATTTGGAGCAAAGTTCAGATACCTACTGAAAAAAAAGTTAAAAAGAATCTTGGAGAGAGTATGTGTACTTAATCTCTTCGGAAACACCTGTCAAAGAAATATGGGATAAAATCAGAGCTATCAAAGGAAAAAATTTTGGTAAACCCGCTTCAATTTTAATCATTAATGGCCAAAAGGTAACAGGTGTAGAAAACATTGCCAAAGAACTGGCAAACCATTTCGAATCCGTCAGTTTTACGGAGAAATACAATGACCGATTCAAAATAGGAAAAGAAAAAAAAGAACAGATTCCATTGAACTTTAAAACTGAGGAAGACTTACCTTATAATAATCCCCTTTCTCTGGATGAACTAAATGGCGTGCTCTTTTCAGCGAAGAAGACAGCAGCAGGAAATGACCAAATTCTCCATGAACTAATAAAAGAAATACCTGAAAACACAAAATCACAACTATTGAATCTACTGAATGATATATGGAAACAAGGTACTTATCCCACCCTAATTATTCCCATACCAAAACCTGGCAAAGACTGTCAACTTCCAGAAAACTATCGTCCAATTTCGTTAACCTGTTGCCTCGGTAAAATTCTAGAAAAAATAATAAATTTAAGACTTATGTGGTTTTTGGAAAGAGAAAATCTACTGTCTAAATTCCAGATGGGCTTTCGTAAAAATTGATCTACAATAGATCAATTAATTCTGCAAGAAAATACTATACAAAAAAGTTTTGCAGAAAGATCACACACTCTAGCTTTTTTCTTTGATATAGAGAAAGCATTCGACACTACATTTAAATACGGCATTTTGAAAAGAATGCACATTTGGGGTTTAAGAGAATGTCTTCCAAAGTTCATAAATTTTTTTTTGGATGATAGACATTTCAATATTAGGGTCGGTCAATCTTTCTCGAGTAATCATATTGTGGAAAATGGTATTCCTTAAGGATCTTGTTTAAGCACCACACTATTCGCTATTGCTATAAATAGCATAGCAGATATTGTACAACCAGAAGTAGGAAAAGCCTTTTTGTCGATGCTCTAACTATTTATTATTCGGCAAACAAAATGGAGAACATTGATATGAAGTTACAAGAAACCTTGATAAACATAACACAATTAGCTGGAAATTATGGCTTTAAAATATCTGTTGATAAAACCTACTGCATGTACTTCTGTAGATTGAGAAAGAATCGCCCAGAACCTAATATTCAATTATACGGATCTGGTATCAAAATGAAATCTTCAGGCAGATTTCTAGGGTTAATATTCGACAGTAAGTTGCTATGGAAAAATGAAGAATGAAGAATGAATATACTGAGATCTGTGTCCAATATAAATTGGGGCTCCGATACAAAAGTTCTAATCGACCTATACAAAAGCATGATTTTATCAAAAATTGACTACGGGTGCATAGTTTATGCATCAGCCAGTAATTCAACTTTAAAAATACTAGATCAGATACAAGCAAATGTACTAAGACTAGCTCTAGGAGCTTTTAGAACCAATATTTAGCACTTTGTCGTGAATCAGGTATTCCACCATTGAAATACAGAAGAGATTACTTGCTAACAATTACTACAGTAAAATACGATCATTACCTTTCCACCCAGTACATAACTTAATTTAATAAAAAACAAGATAATCAACATAACAATCAAAATAAACCAAGTAATTTTTAACAAGAATAAAACAACTCATCACTGATATGAAAGAACCCATACCAAGCGTGTATCTTCCAAACCCTGAATCTCCTACTCCTTGGCAAATTAAAATTCCAAAAATATATCTGAACTGCCTTAAATTTGATAAGTTAAATACTCCCAGAAGAATGATAGAAAATGAAATACACCTTATCTTAGAGCACCACAATAATCTAACCCCTATACACACTGATGGGTCAAAAACACAACTAGGAGTAGGAAGTGCTATAGTTATAGGTAATCAATTATTTTCATGGAGACTACACTCATGGTCTAGTATATATACTGCAGAAATGTATGCGATCTCGAAAGCTTTGAAATATATAGAGGAACATAATATTGAAAAAGCTGTGATATGTTCTGACTCTCTTAGCTCCCTACAAAAGCTGAAAAATTTGAATACCCAAGACGCACCTGCTAATATAATGCTATCAACACTACGAAGACAACTGTTAAAGAATTTAAAAGTAATATTCATCTGGATACCTAGCCAAATTGGCATCCATGGTAATGAAAAGGCAGACGAAGCTGCCAAGGGCGCAGTGAATGCAGAGGAGATGAATATCCCAACAAACAGAAGACATGAGAAACTACATGAAACATAAAATAAAGAACGCATGGCAAGCGGAATGGAATCAAACTGAAACTGGATTAAAACTTATCGAACCAACAGTACACTTACAACCACCTTAATTAAACCTGAACGAAAGGAGAAACCAAGTAGCAATTACAAGGCTTTGAATCGGACATACTCACCTAACATCCTCATATCTACTTCTCGGAAGAATTCCTCCAATGTGTGAAATATGTGAAACACAACTGAACACTAACCACATATTAACTGAGTGTATTAAGTATACTCAGTCTCATGCTTATCAGATCAACAAAACCATCTCAAAGTGATTTAATTTTTGAAAGAAAACGATTTATTCATGAAAATATAAATGATTATAATTCCAACTCACCTGTGACATATCTGTATGGCTAATGGCCTTAGTTGCCGATGCCAGAACAAAAAAAAATAATAATGATAAATATAATTGCCTTTATTAATACAAATAATTATACACAAAAATAATAACAAAAACTTTTGGGCTAGGTTCAGTTCATGCATTCATCATTAGCGTGATAATGTAGAAAAAGTATATTAATTAATGTATGTCTGCTCTTCCACCTAACCCGTGAAACCAGAATATGGCAGATAATATTATTTACAACCAAAAAACTACGTATAACACACTTTTGATATCAAATAGACTAAAATAAGAAATTATTGAACATAAAATATAACACAAATATTTCTACAACTTATCAAAATATACGGCTTGACAAAACAAAACTAGGAAGGAGATTATGACATCTTAGTGAAATATAATTATGTACTTATTATTGTTTAGAGAAATAGTAATCAAGGGAGAAGCAACGAAATTCAAACGGTATACCATTTATAACCTTAACAACGCAATAAGAGAATGAGCGTTGAAATAAATATAACTGACGTCAAGTTGTACATGTCAAGTTATTAATTGTTTATTTAAGTACATGGCAGTGTAAGAAGAAAGTTTCGTTAAATATATTTAAATTTTATTAATAAAAGTGGTGGATTACGGCGACATCTATACTTAAAAATCAAAAACATAAATCCAAGAAAGTCTCAGTACAACGACATAAATTTTTAAATTAAAAATAGCACGAAATAAAATATGATGAATAGAAATGTTCCGTGAAGTAAAAAAACATCCTGTTGACTGCTTTATTGATATTTCAATTTTCATCGAAAGGATAAATTAATATGACTGCAATCAAAACCAACTACAACATTTCTCCGGTTATATCCGACGACTGACGTTACCGATTGTTCATGATGAAATGAGTTCTAGCTTGCACTATAGAATATTTTAAATTTTATACTTTTTATTTATACATACGTATTATTTTTTTTTGTTAACTAACTATAAAACCTTCAACTTATTACCAATTAATAAAATAATTATAAAGGTAGAAAGAATAAGCAGCTTCTCTTTAGTCAAACAATGTACCCTAAAAATAATATTATTCAACATGATTATCATATAAATTACACTCCTCTTCAAAAAAGCAATCAAACAAGGCATTTTGGTGTCATATTTAACCAAAAATTAAACTTCTCTATACACTATAATACAATGATTTGTGCAGCCAACAGATGCTTAGTCTCATTTATCGTAATTGTAAAAACTTTGGCAACTAAGATAGCAACACTATGCAATGCATACGTGAAATCTCGATTGGAATATGGCTTCTTAATATAGTCGCCCACATAAAAAAAATTAAAACTATAAATAAAATAATAACAAAATAATAATAAAATATTCATGAACTATATTTCGTATAAACGGGATGAAGTTTAACCTGACCAAGGTATAAACAATAAAATATTACTGAATAAATATAAATTACTAGAGGACCTGGCAGACGTTGTCCTACCCGAGGATCCGGCTGACGTTGTTCTACCCGAACGTTGGAAATATCTGCTTTGAGAATATCACTATCAAACTCTGCGACCCCGAAACTATTAATTCGACACTAATATTAGTGTTGAATTCATAGTTTCGGAGAGAAATGGAATGATTATCTTTATACTTATTAATTTTTTTTTGGCATCGAGGTAAAGAAATAGATATCTAGACTTGTGTTTTGAATCGTTCGTTTTTATATTCGAACCTGAATCAAGTAGTACTGAGGTTCTTTATACTTTCAGGAACGGAGTTATACAACTCATAAATTTGGTACGTGAATGACCGCCTGAATATTACAGTTTTAAATTAAGGTGGAAATAATAAACCCTTAAATCATAAATTTAAGTTATGTTTATCTGTCCTAAAAGTTATTTTGTGGTGCAAATATGTAGAAATTTTAAATAAAACAAATTTCAAGTGACAGTGTGATGAATTCTTCTATTTTGCATATTTAACCATGTATTAATTTATGTGCTATTTTTTGATGTTTTCTCACACCGTAAATTAGCCTAAAATAGGAATTCTGCACTTTTTGAATTTTATTTTTATATACAGTTGTTAAGTTCGGACCATAGACAGAGTCAGCGAAGTTAAAATGCGATAGATCTGATGCTTTACATAGTTTTATTTTAATGTTTCGAGAAATTAATGTCTATTTTTATAAATCAGTTTCAGTGAGCTATATGCACGATAAGTCATTTGATTAACATGTTTTTCAAATCTTAAATCTCTATCTATGATATTGCCAACCTTCTTGCTTCTTTAACTATAGCATATAATTCATTATTAATGTCTATATTAATAAAAAACTGAAGTCTAGTCCAATTATATATGTAACCAAATATTATTACTTTAGATTTAGCACAATTTGTTGGTAAACAATGTTCAGAAGCCAACTTATTAAACGTCGTCAGTTTCCTATTAATAGTTTCACAAGTATTATCTATTTTTATTTATTTATGCTTTATTTATCATAGATAATGTTAACAATAAAAGATACATATTCAATAAACAGATGATCAAAAAAAAATAATTAAACAAACAAACTGTACCATACATAAACAGAAATATGTATAAAGTAACCATAAAATAATTTAAAGTATAATACTAGTAAAATATGAAATAAAATATAAAAAGTACTGTGTAAGCAATTACATATAAAATTAAGATAGAAAATATAAAATATTATAAGAAATGTATATTGTTAAAAATAAATATGACTTTTAATATGAATATAAATATGAACCACTAGATTTCTGTAGGATTACTTTTGATGTATATAATCAATAATTTTTTAAATATTTTTACATTTTGACTTACTTTTATGTACTGTGGTAAGTTATTAAATTGTACAACACCTTTGTGGAATAAATTTTTCATTGAACTTCCTTTAATGGTTGTTTTCACATAAAAATTAATTAAATTTGCTGATCTTGTGTTTTTATCATGTATCTGTGAGATTGGCACTAGTTTACTATGTAAATATTGCGGTAAGAGATTATTGATAATTTTGAAGATGAAAATCATTGTTTGTACATACAGAAACTTCTCAATTTTTAACCAATTTGAACAATTAGTCATCAACTCCACACTAGTATACTTATTGCATTCCAGAATTACTCTCATCGCCTTGTTTTGAATAATTTGTAATCGTTCATAACTAGTTCTAGAACAACCTGTATGTATTAGTGAACAACAGTAATAAAAATGTGGTAGAATTAATGTATTGTAAACCATAAGCTTAGTATGCATTGACAGAAATGGTGAAATTCTTCTCAAAAAACCAATTTTTTTTTCAATCTTTTTACATATGTAATCTATGTGACTATTAAATTTTAGTTCATGGTCCATCATAAAACCTAAATATTTTATTTCATGTACACTCTCCAGGTCCTGATCATTTATCTTAACACTCAAATTAAGGTTTAAAAATTTAGCACGCAAAACAGGACCACCAATGAACATAAATTTAGATTTGGATTAATTTACTTTTAGTTTATTGATCTTAAATATGTCAGATATTTTTTGCAATTCCGAATTGACTGTTTCTACTACTTCAACAAAATTATCCCCGTAATAGTAAATGAGGGTGTCATCTGCAAAAAGTTGGATTTTACATTTCTCTAGTACATTGCCCAAGTCATTTATATATAATATGAAAAGTGGGGGCCCAAGAACACTACCTTGTGGAACACCAATATTGTTCAATTCCGGATCCGATGTTGAATTGTTAAATTTGGTTATTTGATATCTTTTTTTTAAATAATGCTGAATCCAAGAATAAACTACCCCATTGAAGCCATATTTTCTCAATTTCAACAACCAATATATCACGATCTATCGTTTCAAAAGCTCTTCTGAGATCAATAAAAACTGAAAAAATTCCTACTCCCGGCCTATCTAGGATATTTTTCATGTCAGATATAACTAGTTGGAGTGCTGTCTCACAAGAATGCGAATTACGAAAACCAGATTGATAACTGTGTAATATCTTATTTACAGAAATGAATTTACTTACTTGATCATACACTACTAGTTCCAGTAATTTCTCACAAAAAGGTAGCATATTGATTGGCCTTAACTGATCAGCTTTGTTTGTATTTAATACTTAATAATAGGAACTATAGTTGAAGTTTTGAATCTTTGAGGAACTATGCCCTTTTCCAAACTTAAATTTATCATATTAAGCAAAGGATAGCCTATCACGTGAAACAAATTTTTAATAATATCAAGGCCTAATTCATCTGTACTGTTTTTCTTTTTTTGGGATTTTATTATTTCAAGTAGCTGTCCAATGTTAATTAATTCGAAATATTCCATTTTTAAATTATTTAAAGGAACCGTTTGTAAAATAACATTGGTACCGGAATCAGGAACTATTATATTACCCACAATATCGTAAATACTATTTATATAATATTGATTTAAAACATTGGCCAAGTCATCTGTGTAAACGATTCCATTACAGTCTATACTGTCAATCTCAGTCCTACTAGTTTTCGTTCCGACAATTGTTTTTAGGTGCTTCCACATTAGTTTTGAATTGCCTTTATTCATATCTATATTTCTCTCGTAATACCGTATTTTTGAATTTTTCAATATTTTAACACATGAATTTCTCTTTTCCTTATAACAATTCCAATCTTCTACTGCATTAGTTAATGAAAATCTTTTATACGCTATGTTTTTATCTTTAATAGCATTATAACAATCAGTATTAAACCATGCGGTACCCTTATTTTTAATATTAACGGTTCTACTAGGAGCTACCGAGTCCATTGCCGATAGTATATTATTTGAGAAAATATCAGCTACAACATCAACATTAACCGACGAATAACCCCAATCCTTTTCAATCAATATGTTTACCATTTCATCATACTTGATATTTGAACGAATTTTTTTAGTGTCATTTAAATTAGATGCAGTTGAACAATGCGTTTCAATTTGTATTATAGAATGGTCAGATATTACATAGTCTTTTTCCTCATAGGTCGATATTGTGTAGTCATTGCTTATAACCAAGTCTATTAAAGATTTAGAATTCCTGAACACCCTGGTATATTCGGTAATCAACTGCCTCTTCCCATTGTTTTCAATATATTCTTGAAGTTTACGTTTATTATAATTATTATTTTCATAATGAATATTAAAATCACCTGTAATTATTACACAGCAATTGCTACGCTTATCGTAATAATCATCAAACCATTTAAAGAAATTTTCAAAGAAAACATTGAGATTACCATTTGGTGATCTATAAACACCTGCTATTCCATAAGAAATATTATTTATTTTTATATCTAGAGATAGAAGCCAAAAATTCATATCCACAACAACTGTTTTAATATTAGAGATTCGATAATCCGTTCTTGTAAAAATTAGCACTCCCCCTGTATGCCTACTGCTTAAGTTACATCTTAAGATTTTATACCCGTTAATACATAATTCAGACATTTTAAAATCTTCAGTTGTACATGTTTCTGTTAGGCAGAGAATTAGTGGTTCATATTTATTCACATACGCAATTATCTCATCACGTTTTTTATAAAAACTTTCAGCGTTGGTACATGACAATAAGAGCTTATTATTTACAATTTTGCTGACATGTTTGGAAATATTCGTGCTTGATTTTAATTGCTATTGATAATTGATTTTACCTTTATTAATTTCAATTTGCTTTCTGTAACTTGTAACTTGTAACTTTAACACATTCACGGCATACTTACAGTTAGTGCATTCATGTTTTACAGCTATTAATTGCGGAGGAAAATTATAATAGATCTGTGTGTCATCGGCATTGACATGAATCTTACATTGTTCCAGGGATTTTATTACATTGATGGTATACAGGATGTCCCCTAAAGTAGTGCGTTTCTTTAGACACAGAAACGCCACACCTCTATACGAAAATAATCTATTTGTTTACTATCATGAGTCATGACATGACACTGTTTGCTGAGAATAAAATCTGGCCCTTGAATCTAATTAAAAATGTACTTTTAACTTCACTTTGTTAAGCAAAATACCGATTAGTACAATTTTTAAAACAAACTTTTAATTAGATAAACCGAAACGTCAAATTAATTTAGTTCTGTGTTTAATTTTAAAGTTTTTAATTTAACTGTTTATTAAAATAAAAGTACATCTTTATTGATCGTTGTTAAGGGTAATTATAAATAGCAATATGTTTATAGTAAGACACTTAGAATCGAAGCAAAAAATCTGGTGCTTATTGTAAACTTTTTTGATTGACTTTAAAAATTGTTAAGTTATTTACCTCAGTGGATACCATAGACCTATTATCAGAGCAGACGGAACCATATACTTTGAAACACGATCAAACATCCCCACTTTCTGGTCGACTGTATTGTCTTTATGCGGCCGACTGGAATGTGTTGTGCTGTGATGTTGCCTGCTCTACAGTTATGGCAAGAGATTTGTGATTGTTATTGAATCGTCCATAGTATTTGTTGATTATATTTACAACAATATTGTGACCATAATGCTATCTCTTATTAATATTTCATGAATTATAACAACCTTAATAATACAACCCATTTTATGAAATGTTTAACCATTAAACTATTTTATTCCGTTAGATCTTAGAAACGCCGCACGGCTTGTCTGAATCGTTCCACTTGCAGAGATCCGTGCGCACTACGAAAACGGCTATTATTAGTAGCGCTGTTGCCGAAGGTGTTGCAACGAGATTTTGGAGTATTATCGGTAATTTTCAGCACAGTATTGGTAAATTCAGTAAAATTTAGTGAAAGAAATTATTCGTCATTGCCAAGTGTGTAAAAAACCGGATTATTTAAGCCCCAGCGTTTATTATCCCAAGTAAGTTGAAACATCTCATTGTTTACTATATTTTCATTCAGTGGTGTAGCGATGACGATTTCAATATCAAAATAAACAGGTATTATTTTGAGACGTAAAACATGAATCTAAAAACCAAACGATGTGGAAATCAATACTTTTCGAGATATTCTCAAAAAATGTGAATACCTATTTCCCTGTTATTCAGCAACACTTATTTAGTGGTATTATCCTTCTTTCGTTATTATTTGAAGAACTACATACCTTTCTGATCCATTTTATGGTAGTATTTCATAAGAAATCGATACATCACCTCAACTTTAATTCAATCGAGAAATCAAGGAGTCACGGAACCCTGAGTATAATATTTTAATCTTTTCCTCTAGGTTACTTAGCTGTTATTAAATAGTTTGAAAATTAAAATTAAAATTTTAAATACATAACATTTTATCTGTCCAATTAATATTAATAATACTTATTTAAGTTTTTTTTTATTTCAGACGATTAGGTAAAATTATTTTTTAGTACTTTAGCTTGATAAAATAATTTAGTTTAACGGGTATTAGTAAAACTGTTCGCTACACAATTAGCAGCCCTTAAGTTTAATTAATTTAGTTTTATAAAAGTAACTTATAACATTACACACAATTGGCTTTTAAAAGGAAACATTTGGGGAATTGTAAGTTTTTTAAAATTGGCACCCCACTTTTGTAACTTTAGAAAAACAGTTTAGTTAGGGTAACACAATTTGGCGCCCAACTCTTGGGGTTTAGAAAAATACTTTTAGTAGGCTAAAAAACTGAGTATTACCTATTCATAAATATATTCTCATAAAAAACTAAATATTACCCGATAGATATATTTTTATTTCAAACAAACAGCACGTCACTGATTACAAGCGTGGCCGGAACTCCACAATAATGTTACAGCGTTGCCAGCACGAGGACGGGACAAAAAGAATCGATTGGTATTCTTTGTCATACTCATGGCCACTCTCGTGTAATCTTTGCGACAAAACAGAGTTTTATGAATGGAATGTTTCGTCTCCTCTGTATAATAGGTCTATGGTGAATACCTATTTAGAATATCTGTTATACGGGATAAAAAAGATTTAAATAAATGGGTTTACTTACGTATGCCTTGTAAATTAATAAGATTAGGGATTGGGGCAATATCCATTATTTCGTCTTCTGCGTTTAGAATACGAGCACTTCGTGTTTGTCCACTAGTTTTTTTGGGTACACAGAACCCGTAGCCAATAATTTTTGCGACACAGTCACAAAACTGCGGGGACTAAAAAATTGTCGTTGAGGTTAAGGATAACGCTCTGTATACAGCCGAAGAGCTGCATTAGAATTACCTTGACCCTTTTCGTATGTAAATAATATGTCGTGATATTCGCCAATCAAAAACGCAGGCATTTTAACAAAAATTACGACCGTTGTATTCTTGCGAGTAACACGTTAATAACTAATTAAATTTATTGGTGGTACTTTTTGTGTGAACTTTTTATTTACTAGAGTACAACGCATGGTTGCCAAACCTACATTTATTTAAAAAAAATTTGGAAAACGGATGACTTAGGGAAAAAAACTATAAAAAATTTTGGTTCCTAATTATTCATTATACACTTCCTTTCGAGGATCGCACTATTTTCAGGGACACCCTGTGATTTGAAAAAAAACAAAGTACCCAAAATTGAACCTTGTGGCACCCCCGAGTTCAATGTCATATATTTGGACTATTTTGATTATATATTTTTTATTTTTCGTATGACAATAAGGTACAGCAAAAGTGTAGATAAAGTACTAATACAAAGTATAAGTTAACATAAGATTAATTATAAATAAAATGTGTAATAGGTATGTGTAATATATGTCAGATAGTAATATTATTCAGTCACATGTATAAATTTGGTACTAGCATTATAATTTTATTTTGAGACTTGATAGCCACGTTACCACGTTCTCATTGGCTTTATGGGTGTGCATTTAGCCATAGAACCTTCGTATTCTTCTTCTTAAGTACCATGTCCTTCTAGAACGTTGGTTATCAACAAGGCTATCCTTACTCTGTTGACGGCAAGTCTGAACAAAGAGCTTGAGTTGAGTTTATACCAGTCACGTGGATTCTTTAGCCATAATGCTTTTCTGCGGCCCAGCTTTCGTTTACCATAAATTTGTCCCTGCATGATGTTCTGCAGTAATCGGTTTTTTTTGCCTCTCATAACATGCCCAAAATATTTCAGTTTCTTTCTTTTGATATTGGTAAGAATTTCGGTGGATTTATTCAGACGTTGAAGTATTACCAAGTTGGATAATTTTTCCGTCCATGAAACTTTTAATATTTTTCTGTAAGCCCACATCTCAAAGGCTTCAAGTCGTCTTTCTTCGTACTTGTTTATAGTCCAGGCTTCCATACCGTACAGCAGGGTGAAGAAGACATAACATCTGAGAAGTCGAATTCTTAGAGTTAACTTCAGATATCTACAGCACAAGAACCAATTCATGTTGTTAAATGCTGCTCGAGTCTGCTCAATCCTTGATTTCACTTCAGTTTGACTATTCGCGCTGTTAGTTATTATGCTGTCTAGATATTTTATTTGGTTTACTTGCTTCAATAGTTCATATTTGATACTCTAAAGCAAGGTGATGAATCGTTTGTATTGGGTGGCCGCAGTCGCATTCAGGGTTTTCGGAAATGCCCCATTTGTGTTCCAGGTAGGTACTGACATCTGCCATGGCCAGTGCTTGTGTGATTCCATGTTTTCCTTGGTAGGCTGAATCCGGCTGACTGAGTTGTGAGATCTGTTATTAGATTAAAGGTGTCAGGGTTTAAAGCAGTCCATTCGTTTATCCAGGATGTTTTCAACTGGAAGTTTTCTCGTACAAGTGTTTCAGGTGGAGTCCATGCTGGTTTCCGGGACCTTAGTCTCTGTGTGTGCTGTCTCGTAAAGTCTTGGTGGATCGGGAGCTGTTTTGATTCAATTTTGACACACTGTTTACGATTGTTTAGATAGTTTTGTTTGAGGCTAACAGCCATTTCTAAAAAGCCTAAATAGTGCAAAATATTGAGCAATAATTTGTAGTTAATGGTAATTGTACACTGACCTTTATCGATTAAAGCAATGATGTCGTCGACTATATTAAGTAAGACCGTAGTATAAATGTAGCTTTTACGAAAGCCAGATTGAACAGCCGGCAGTAGTGAGTGGTCTGCTAAGTGTTGTCTTATCTGTACTTCAATTGATAGTTCTACAATCTTGGAGAGCACAGGTAGAATACTTATACCTCTAAGATCCTATTATTCTAAAGAATTTTATTTCTTAGGCAGAACTTGGACTACAGCAATTTTCCAAACAACCGAGATAACGCCGCTTGAAAGACAATAGTTTATGATGTGTGTACTTTATGGTACAATAAGTTTAACATTTAGCCCATGGCAGCCCAATGCATTAGAGTTTATTTCAGCAAGATGGAGCACCGCCACATTACCAATTCAATGTCCGGCAGTACCTGAACCAAAATTTTCCAAATCGGTGGATAGGGAGGCGCAGATCGATAGAATGGCCAGCACGATCTCCTGATCTGACGCCATTAGACTTCTTTTTGTGGGGATATGTCAAAAGTATTGTATACAAAACTAAACCACTCAACTTACATGACTTAAAAAGACGAATCACGCTTGCGATTAGATCAGTCACGCCTGAGATGTTGAGTAACGTTAGAAGACATTTCTATACCAGATTAGCATGTTGCCAAGACGTTCGCGGCGAACATTTGAACATCTCTTACATTGAAATTAATGTTTTTTTGTTTTTTTTTTACATTATTTGTGAAATCAAATAATTTTCCTTTTTTATTGTTAATTTTTGTAATACATCTGAAAACACTTAATATTTCCGAAACAGTTGAAGAAAGGTATGGGACATTGTACAAGAATTATGTCTAGAATTGTCTGAAGAATCCAAAAAATAAATAATATACAGGGGGTTGTATTTAAAATAAGAATGTTGGTATTGGCCACTGTCACAAGACACACCCTATATATTTTTTTTTTCAAAAAAATGCGCATCTAAAAATAAAAATCGACGTGTTCAAGCGTTTTGCCCAACACGCTCTCATTTATTCGTTATCGAATTTATTTCACTACACTAGTATTCGCCGGGAGAAATTAAAAATCAAACGCCCGACGAAGAGTGCGTCAATATTATATTATTTTAACTAACATATGAACATATGATTATCTGTTTATGAAATTTGTCAACACCGCAGAGCTTACCAAAATCTGATCGACATATTTTTTATACTATTGGGCTGACCTTAACTGCATTCCCGTATATGGGACGACTTTGGTGTGATTCACATATAAAAAAAAATAATTGTAGAATTTTCTTACCCCTTTACTTTCCCCTCTTGGGTAAAGTACATATTCAAATATAAATAATGAAATATTTACCGCTCCAGATACACTGGAAATGCCGGGTGGACCATATAGCGGGCTAACCATTGTATCGTTTATAAATATATATATATATATATATTTTAATTGATAAAAATAAATTATAAAAATTGGTTTACAATATAATAATCAATCCACTATAACATGGTCATTGTGATATCTGTTTGGGTAGCACAGCCTTCTATGTCTTCACATGCTTGTTCTTTACCTTCTAGGACACTTTCTTTATTACACTATAAAATTTAAAGTTAAGTAGAATAATTATTTTTTTGAATATCTTAAGAACTCACCAGTTCTCTATGTTCCCATACTTCATTGCTAAATTTAGTTCTTTTGTCTGCCCTCAATTTTCGATCCACTTTAGACTTTCGTTTTGAATGGACTTGAGATTGATGAGCCAATCTGGATGATTTTCATCACTTGGTTTTTCTACAGGTTAAAAAAATTATAATGTTTGTATTAAATATAGTATGTTTTATACAATTATATAAACTCATTAGATTCATGGAATTAACTGTTATGAAATGCCTGCTACTTATCCTTTGGTTTCTTATAATTGATTCTGTTAGATCATTTCTCTTGATGGCTGCTAACCACATGTCCCTTCTTTTTCTTGATAAATCGTTTTTATGTGGGTAATGCACAAAGTTTATCACAGTAGGTATACGAAAAAAAACTAAGGAAATGGTCCCAATCTGCACGGCTTCCACAATTAACCAAAATACATGTTAATGGCATATTTCTTTTAAAATTGTAGTAAGCTTTCTATATTTACTATAAATCTGACAAAAATTAAACGAAAACACATCAAAAAGCTTACAAGATACATGAAATTTTACATGTCAATTCTTTTGTTTGCCAACCAAGCGCCATATTGAATTTATTTGACAGGTCATTGGATTTCCTAATTCCTTAATTTTAATGTTTATATTCAAAGTGTTTGTAAAAAATTAATTGCACAATATAGTTCAGGAGTCATTTGCACTATAGATATACAAATGTATCGATGTTACCTTATAGACGGTTGTAATTAATCCAAAGGTAAGTGTTCTTCATCTTCTAATTGCACAATTACAATACGGGCATATTCACCTTTTTTTCATTAATTTAAAACAGTGAACTGTTTAATATCACTTATAATGTCTTTTGTTATACAATTGTTTTTAGGAAAAATCTGTCAAATTAATGTGAAGTTAGCTTTGCAGCTTTTCTAATGTTTTTATCGTTTTAGGGCAATTATTTATACTGCAAATTTTCTTCATCGGAGAAAAACGACTGAACTTTGGTGTCCGTTATAATAAAAATCACTTGTTATGGGGAAACTTTTTACAAGGGGAAAATGGACCATGTGCAAAAATTAAAACTTAACTGGTCCTGATGCTTCAAAAATGGCGGTATTAATACTATTTTGAAAACAAAAGAAAGTTCTTCTTGTAGCTAATCAGAATTCAAGCTCATTTGGTGACCAATTGTTAAGGATTGGATCTTTTTGAATAAGGAAAGTTTATTTAAAAAGTTTTATGTCTTAGAAATTATAAATTATTATTAGTCTTTGGTATATTAATTGAATACAATCCATTTTATTACATTTTCATATTTTGTTGGCACTAAAATTCTCACATAAATTATTAGTATTTCTGATATTTTTCTATTTTGGTAACCAAATTCGTTATAAACATATTATAGGAGGTGTCTCAAACTATCTTTTTATTATAATTTTTACTTATTTAGAATTCTAATTTTTGTTGTTTTTTGGTAAAGCTAAACTCACTAATTTTTGGTATATGTAGAATTTTACAAAACCACTGGAAAATGAAGAAATTCTACTTACAAGATCATGTCTGATGCCATTGATTTTGTGTTCATAAATATAAGAATTATCTTAAAATTAACATTATTTTTACAAATAACAATGATCTCTGTTATTACACCTAAGAAACAAAATTTGTTAGTCATTTCAAACAGGTTTATATTTGTCTTTCTTTATTTGCTTTTATATAACATTTAAGATATGTCTAAATTGCCCTTTGAAAAGACTTCCAATCATAATTTGTGGTAAGAACTTATTATATGCTCATTTGCAATTATAATTTTACTTTATACCTTATCTATAGATGTTGTATTTGATGTTAATTGTAAATTTTTTCTGATTTATTCTTTAAAAAAGGTTTCATCTCATAGTTTTTTTTAATTATAGTTCATCGGATGTTAATTTTCAACTTTATTTATGAATTTATACATTATCTCTTTATTATTTAGTACTTTCTGCTATATTATCCCTTTTCTCTTATTTTTAAATAATTTAAACCACTCTTTTAGTTTATAGAGTTATACTCATTATAATATTGCTTTCGTTACAGTTTCCTTATTTAGTAATCTTTTTACACAAGCCAAAATATATGAGCTTAGTCAGTGTAAAGTTACTTTAATATGTAAGATTATTTAATTTAGTACGATTTTTTTTATCTTTTTCGTATAATTTTTATTTATTTATGTTTTTCTGTTCGGGTGTTTCCAATTAGTAAAATTATAATAGTATACATATTCATAATGTTGATATGTCTTGTTATTGGAATTTCTTTTTTAATATTTGAAATTAAAAGCAGTGCTTAAATGAATTTGGTATTAAAAAAGATTTAAAACGACAAAATAAAAAAGCCAATCCAACTAGGAGCATTTTATTCGTTTTCACGTAACGCACGATTGTGTTTTGCAAAAAAGAGCAATATTACGTACTTCTTGAACGTTAGTATAATGCTACTAATTAAGTTTAAGTCACTATTCCACCTTTTTACCAATTGGTTTTTATTTTTTTTTATAAAGTCTTTAAAGAGGTCTTAATCGTTAATTTTTTTATCGGGGACTATAATCAAATGCGGCCCAGCACACGTGACTATCAAAATGCGACCCTTAAATATTACGATTCAGTCAACGTGACCCTAAAATCATTGGCGTTTGGTAAATGACTGAGAAAGAAATATCTTAGACTTTCCGCTGCCATTCACATTTTAAGTTATTGCTTGGAATCATTCTTATCTCTCCCCTTAAAACCGTTTTGCCTTTAATATTTTATTTAGAAGGTTACACCAAAGAATGGGAATATATTGAAACAAGAAAGGCGTAAAGATACTTTATTGAGTTTGAACATCGGAATAGATAAAGGTGATATTGACCATTTGACTATCCTAACTTCCTTATGTCTCCTATTCTCTGTTACTTCGATAGCGAAAAGCCAAAATGCCATCCTTTGCAAAAGGAACATAATTAAACATTCGAACATAAACCAATCTACATAAACCTTTTTTTTTATTACGCATCAAGAAATAGAATTAACACTTTGTCTTTATCTGTTGTACTTTGGTGCAAGGGTCAAAACATCAACTGCCGATTTTTTTCAGCAGACAAATTAACACTAATTGTTTTAATTTAATTCGTCCTTGTATCCTATTATAAACCAACGAAGATTTTACCCAACTTTTCTCTTATTAATATAATTTTGCATAAAAAAAAGCAGTAGAAAATGAGAACAATTAAGATCATTTATTATTTAATTTTTTTGGTGACTTTTTTATCTAATTATCTACGCTAATAATATCAAATAGTTAAGGCATTTAGAATCAAAACACCCTAAAGCCAAAAAATTTTAGTTTTTTTTTTGAATTAAATTTAAGTCTAAATTTTGCTCTTTCTATGAGCCAGAACTATTTAAATAAAAAATTCGCTCCAAAAAAATCTTAAAAAGTGAGCCTTCAAATACATCATTTCACAGTTGTCCGCTAGGCGTTAATACTTCTTCTCACATCTCAATTGTAAAGAGTGACTTATATTGTAGATCGATTTTATAGGCCAATCAAATTATACGTTATGCGAAACCCCCCATTCTGACTTCAAATTCGGAAAAAGCGATCAAAAATACATCGAACTAGCATAGTTTTAGAACTAGTTCAGGGTACTTGTTTTTTTTTTGTGGGTCTGTGTTATTTTTACTTAATATTAAAAACCGATCAATGAAGAATACTGTTTTTATGAATATGTTTCATCTACTAGTAATTTAGGTACTTTAATGGCAATTACATAACAAAGACAACTTTTCTATGCAATGGCAAATCCATACAAAATAAACATACCGATTCTTAACCTTGTAAATGAGATTTAAGTTGTTTTACTCGCCGCACGAATTTTAAAATTGAATTGGAGATGAAAGATTGTTTTCTCTTTTACAGAATATCCGTTATATTCCGGGTGCGTTCCGCAAAGGCTGTTAAGATTACGGATTCGAATCTGCTGAAGAGGCTGGGAGTAATATTGACAATTTTTTTCGCTTTCCTGTTAATTCGCACCCTTGTTGCGCCCCCTGTTGTCATTGTCGGAAGGACCGCTGACGATCTCAAAGCTTATCTCTGCAAAACTGATTGGTGGGATCACATGTTTTCCATATGTAAGTTTACCAATAATTACCACTTTATTTACTTTTTGTGTCCTTTAAAAAAATATAAATATGTTCCTTATGTTTAAAGACAAAGTTGAAATAAAAAGCATATAAATCAATGAATATCGGTTGAAAAAGCTGTCCTGTAAGTATATGAAAAGACAAACAATTTCAATTACAATGAACCGTTGATGTACAAAAAAAATATTGAAATAAAAAATTTTAATAATTTATTTTTTGGTAACTAAGATATTGGTTATAGAATTAGCGTTTATATTCAAGTTTCGGGCAATAAATTACTGGGTGATGCGCACGGAGTGTAGATTCATTTTTTGGTATCGAAATATTGACTGAAATTTTCGATTTTACTTTGGTACTGCAGTGACTTTTTGTAAATATTTTTTTATCAAAAATTAAAAAACGGGTCAGATTATGCTGGTTGCCAGTTGATTCAGATTAGCAGCTGGCAACGTGGCCACATCGTCACATTATTGTGTTATTTTTCTTAAAGAAAGCAATATCAAGACTTATTGGAATATGTAATGACTTTATCAGTGGTCCAATTTAATATTTTATTTTTTATACTAAGAAGTACCTGATGGTCTTGGGTATCAATTTATAGAAGTATTTCGATTTCTCAAAAATTTACAAGGGTAGAAAATCAAAACAAGTGTGGTTAGTAAATTTTAGCAAATAAAAAAATCACTACATTAGCAGTTAACAACACTTTTATTTAGTAAAGATTATTTTAGTGATACAGGTTTAACATAACGATTAACTCTTTTAATAAAAAAGAATGAATTAATGATAAAGAATAAGAAAAAAAAAATCAGATCAGACTCTTTACCCGATGTGGTTCAGTAGTTTCTTCTCTTATCTTGGTATCTGCAAGTAGAGATTTGAACCATGGGTGCAATTCCTGTGGTATAATTCCTTTATTGCAAAGCTTTAGCAAATCGTTTTTCTTTGCAGTACTGATTACTTAATTACTTAGCGCTACAGCCCCCGATGGGCCTTTGCTAAGGCAAAAATTTGCCTCCATTTATCTCGGTCTTCCATAACTTCTAGACTATTCCCGATGCCCATTTTCCGGAGGTCCGATGTTATATTATCACGCCACCTTAGTCTCGGTCTTCCAAGTGGTCGTCTTCCTTCTGGTGCTCTGTCCCATATTAAGCGGACCAATTTATCCCCTGGTTGTCTTCGTACGTGCCCTGTCCATCTCAAACTTTGTGTACTGATGCCCTGTACTGATGAGGAGCAATCAATCCGAAACTAGTATACAGGTGGTTTCTTCAAGCAAATAAATTCAATAGCCTTTTCTCTTATTTAACAAGCATACCTTGCTTCCTGTGATGGGGTAGTATACACGGTTATAGATGTAATTTAATGCCTCTCGTAAAAATATAGCCAGAGGGATATTTTGTTTTCTGATATATAATCGACTCGCCTATACCTATGTATTAAAAATATGTAGGTACATACAGCAGTCATAATTTTCACATCTAATTTTTGCTGTTTAATTTTCACACACATATATATATATATATATATATATATATATATATATATATATATATATATATATATATATATATATATATATATATATATGTGTGTGTGTGTGTGTGTGTGTGTGTGTGTCCGGATAGGTTTCCGCGGCCATGAATATTTGTAATACTTAAAGTTGAACCGCGTTTAGAAATTTGTTAATAAAGTAAATTTTGGGATGAGAAGTGATTTTCACACTGAAGTCCCAATCTGCCTACTTCTTCGAAGGAGTAGGCAGATATATATATATATATATATATATATATATATATATATATATATATATATATATATATATGGATGTATTACTTAATTTAATATCTTGTTAGTACCCTTTCATTAATTAATACCATTAGCAATAAATACACTTTAAAAATAAAATTAAAGTCAGATATATTCTTTACAGATAAAAAGTTTAATATTGTTCATAAAAAAATTAATATAAACGTAACATCATGTAATGAATTATCTCTTTTCTCGCAAGCTTCGTTCAGTGTGCTCTATAATATAAAATAGTTCAAGCGTGAAAATATGGAAATAATTTTATATCTAATTAATCATAAAACAAACCAAAGGATATGTTTTTAGTTTGACATGTTATTAATGAAAATATGTCATCAAAGCTGTTCTGATTTTTTTGTCATATCATTTAAGCAAAGTAACGTTTTTGTGTACTATATAACATATACTTTATAACTTATAAAATAACAATTTGTTTAATCGACAGAGTAACCATTAAAAAAACTACCACTAACAATAACAAATATTTTTTAATTAAAATTTATAATAAACGACGAAATGTGCGTCTATTAACCTAAAATTATACAAGAAAAAAAGTGATAACAGTATACTTTATACGAATTCAGTTGGACAACGCAAAACTCGGGGTACGGTCAATAATGCCACGGCGAGCATTAAGCTAAACTGAACCGTTTGTAATTGATTACTTCCGGTATTGTCCACATGGACTGTCGGCGAACCTTTTGTAATTATATGCATCTTATTGGATAGTACTTAACCCTAATTGGCCAAATTTTATCGGCAGTTTTCTCACCTCAAAAGTCGATGTCGGCAAAAAACAAATAAGTGTTTACACAACTATTTACCAGTGCCGTGTTTTATAAATACATATTTCTCCGTTTTATACATACCTATTATCTTGTTTTCTGTTTTATTGTAGTATTTGTTATATAATTAGTAACATAGAAATACCTTTTAAAAACTGCACACAAAAAAAGTTGTTGGAACTAGTGAAACAACAAAATTTTAAGAAAGAATACGGTATAGACAATCTTACGTTCATGATCTGGGCTGCTTTAAAGAACAAATTACGAAAGTGTAATCATGCTCCTCAATTAAGCGATTCTGTTCTAACAAATATAAGAAAAGTAATTGACGAACTCGCCGAAACTGACTTATGTACAAATTGTGTTTACCACGTCAAAGAAAAAGAAAAACAATATTGTGTTTTGCCACAAATCGAACCGTTAGTGATAAATACCCATGAAGACTCAAGTACTGATGAGTGTTTTGATAGTGACTAATGTATAATAGTGTTTCGTTTAGGGTGGTCACCTTATTACATAAGTCAAAACAATACTTACTTAAAGTTTTTGAAAAAATTTTAAAATGAGTTTAAAAATACATGCCAATCTACGAACCCAATTAAATAAGTTTTGAATTTAAATAGATATACTCGAAAACCGCTTATATTTATAAAAATACATTTCAAAATACTTTATACTTATACTTTATATACTTATACTTTATACTATATACTTTATTGAGAACATGTTAACCCAATAATTATTTAATGCAGTAAAACTACTATTTAAATATCTGTTGTGACGCCTATGCAACAACAAAGTTCGGCATGCCGCCGAATAAAATATTGTTTTTAAACTTGTCCAACTGACTCCATAAGAACTATATCTTTTAAATTTGTTAAGATTTTGCGTAGGTGTATATTTCAAAAACGAGTTCTCAATTTTAAACTTTTTTATGAAGCTAACCCATAATGAAATAAATTTACTGAAGTGCAAAGTACAATAAAAATTAATCATAAACTTTTTATTATTTGTTTATTAATATTTTTCAAATAATTTCCCATTATTTTTTTAAAGCTATTTTTATTGTGAAATATATTTAAAATTATTACTTAACACAAAACAATAAGAAAAATTTGACGAAAATACACAATGCAATATCCATGAATATTTTAATTTTAGTTCACATTTTTTTTGAATGTAGGGTTTAATATTCGCAAATTTATAAAAATACCCTCACTTCATCACCATTTTAAACTATTTACGACGTATTTTTTAGTTTTCTTACATTTTTATAGATATTGTTTCAAATTTTTTGTTTAAAAAAAAAAAATTGTTTGCATGCTTTTCTTTTATACCCAACAAGTCAAATTTGCATATCCGTTAAAAACAAATTTTAATTTAAAAAAATACAGTCATAATTTTTAAATATTCCAAGACATTGCGGTTGTGGATTTATTGGTACATAAAAATTTCAAAAAGATTGTTTCATACCTCTTGTCGACGCGACGGCAAGCAACAGTAGAAGAAGGATGAAGATAAGTTGAAGTAAGATGTAGGATGATATGTTCCTGCCTCTGTTGAATCTCGCCATGCCTCGATGAGATGTTGAATCTTCGATAGCTAGTTGGCTGGTTCGTAGATGTCTATCTTCTGTAGACTGTCAGTTTTCCTGGATTTATCGTCGTGAATTTAGTTTATAAAGTAATTAAAACAAATACACTTTTTATCAATAATATATTGTAGAATTTATATAAGGAGCTTACAGTTTTAAGCCTCCTGTATCTTCAGAAAATTTTTACTGGATGTTGGCTATTAAATTAATTGATTTTATCTAATTATATTGATGTACGTTTTTACCACGTGGTGTTTTAAAGATAAGCTTGCTGGATCTCTCTACGAAGACGAAAGACGAAGTCCTCAAACAGAAGTGGTCAATAGTTTAGTAATATCCGCGCTGATGTCAGCTTTTCTATTAGTTTTGCTTAAAACTTTAATGTATAATTGGTTGCCTATAGCAAGCGCCTATCTGGGAAACCAAGTGAATAATTAGTTGCCTATATCACGCGTCTATCGGTAGTAATAATGAGGTTTTTAGATCAAGGAATTCTTCTTCTTAAGTACGATGTCCTTCTAGAATGTTGGTCACCAACAAGGCTATCCTTACTCTGTCGACGGCAAGTCTGAACAGAGAGCTTGAGTTGAGTTTATACCAGTCACGTAGATTCTTGAGCCATGATGCTTTTCTGCGGCCCGGCTTTCTTTTACCATAAATTTTTCCCTGCTGATGTTCTGCAGTAATCGGTATTTTTCGCCTCTCATAACATGCCCGAAATATTGAAGTTTCCTTCTTTTGATGGTGGTAAGAATTTCGGTAAATTTATTCAGACGTTGGAGCATTACCAAGTTGGATACTTTTTCCGTCCATGAAACTTTTAATATTTTCCTGTAAGCCCACATCTTAAAGGCTTTAAGTCGTCTTTCTTCGTATTTGTTTATACTCCAGCCTTCCATACCGTATAGGGGTGGAGAAGACATAACATCTGAGAAATCGGATTCTTAGAGTTAACTTTAGATCTCTACTGCACAAGACCCTACTTATGTTTTTAAATGCTGCTCAAGCCTGCTCAATTCTTGATTTCACTTTAGTTTGACTACCCACGCTGTTAGTTATTATGCTGCCTAGATATTTTATTTGATATACTTGCTTTAATAGTTCAACCTCAACTGTTATGTTAGCTATGGCATTAGGTTGCTTGCTAATATTAATACTTTGGTCTTTTTTGCATTTAATCCAAATCTAGCCATTGCGCATTTTTTGATGACTGCATCCAGTATCTGTTGTAAATCTTTCTGACTGGTGGCCAACAGTACCGTATCGTCTGCGTAGCGAAGGTTGTTTTATGATTTCGCCATTTACAATAATGCCGGCTTGTATATCAGTTAGTGCTTTCCTAAATATTATTTTAGAGTATACATTAAAGAGCAAGGGCGATAAAATGCAATCTTGCCTTACTCCACGTTTGATCTTTATTTCCGGTGTATCATCACCATCTATTCTAATTACCGAAGTTTGGTAACCTATATAAATTTTTAATTATCTCAATATCCCTTCCGTCCAGTCCTTTATGGTCTAAAGTCTCTATCAATACATCATGTTTGACCCTGTCGAATGCCTTTTGGAAGTCTATAAAGCATGCATAGACATCAACTGACATATCACGACTTCTTTGAGCCAGGACATTTATCCCAAACAGAGCCTCCCTTGTGCCGAAGCCATTGCGGAACCCAAATTGCAATTCGCTTAAGTATTCTTCACACTTTTAATAGATCCTGCCATGAATAATTTTAAGAAATATTTTTAGTAAGTGATTCATTAAGCTGATTGTTCTATAAACAGCACACGTCTTGGCAGTTGTTTTCTTTGGCAAGGTGACAAATATGGATCTAAGCCAATGGCTTGGTAACTTTCCACTGGTGTATATTTTATTGAATAATTCTGTTATGACTTTGAATGCTTCAGTGTTATCGATAAGTTTATATATTTTGCTGGGAATCTCATCAGGTCCTACTGCTTTACGGTTTTTAAAAAGTTTTATGGCATATTCTTCTACTTCAGTAAATGTAATTAAAGGTCCTTTATAATTTGTTAATTCTGGTGGCGTTATTGGTCTAATATCTTTTAATAAATTTCTGATGTACCTTTCCCACTCCCTTAATTTTTCTTCTTTTTGATAAATCACCTTTTCATTTTCGTCGTAGAGTATACCCAAATCAAAGAATGGATTGAAGAAACATTCTACAGTTGGAAATAACGGAATTTTCAACACCTATTACATAAGTTTTCGGGGTTTTTAATGAGTCTTAATCGTTTTTGTTTTAAATAAATTTCACGACCAGATAATGTGGGAAATCATAAAATTCTAAAAATTTACGAAAAATGTTTGGTGACTTTACTGGTAACTTTCCCAAATACCTTATCCAAAATCTGAAAATTAGTTTGTACCACTAAATTAACACCCTGGACCTGTTAACATTTATTTCACAGAAACTGTACGTCTCTTTTTACTCAAGTTATGGGTGCAGTTCAGTTGACCATACAGAAATAAAAGAACGCAAGAATGCAAGTTTGCTTTCTCACGGCTGGAAACATTAGTTTTTTAGTTTTAATTCATTTCTCATGTTGAAAATACTCAATTATTTTTGTAATAAAAAATATTTTCGAAAAATGTTTTTAAAAAGTGTTTTTCAACTTCCACAACTTTAATTCTCATTATAAAAACTGTCATTTGTGACAGCAACGAATGAAATTATTTCCTGCTATTTGCGATAAGAAGATACTGAGCTTTGTCCCTTTTTCGTCGTGTTTTAAAAGTTTTTAATTTAAGATATCCTTGCTAGGTTTTTGGATAGAGAAACAACAGTTATATTTTCATCTGGTAATAAAAAATTTATAAAACTTACTTGTGGAATATTATGTGACGAGTGTTTCTTTAACCTAGAAATGCTACCTCTGATGCACCGAAGATACACTTTGCTGGATTCGTGACGATGCCGTAATCTTGCAGTTTTTCGAAGATAATGCGCAGATGTTCAAGATGTGCTTCTTCGTTCTCTGATGCAATGAGGATGTTGTCTAGGTATACGTAACAGAAATCTAGACCGCGTACTACTTCGTCCATAAATCTCTGAAACGTTTGGGCTGCGTTTCGTAAGCCGAAGCTCATGAATGGAAATTCGTACAGTCCAAAAGGGGTAATAATCGCTGTTTTATAAATGTCTTTGCGGCCACCGGAATTTGATTATACACTCTTACCAAGTCCAGTTTCGAAAACACTCGTTTACCTGTGAGCGTTTGAGCGAAATCCTGGATGTGACGAACATTGAGTCCACGATAATCACCGCACGCTCTGCCTAACTCGTCGTCTGGTTTCGGTACCATGTGCAAGGGTGAGGCCTAGCTACTGGATGATGGTCGTGATGTGCCTTGGCTGACTAGTAAATTAAATTGTTTTTTTGCTGCTTTAAGTCGTTCGGCGTCGAGGTGACGAGGTTTACTAACTACCGGCTGCCCAGGAAGCGTTATGATGTGGTGCTTTGTGTTGTTTATTATCTACGGCGCCCGTCCCTCGGGTCTTGTGATGCTCGGATATTTGGCAAGCAGCTGGTGATACTTGCCTGGTTAGCACTTTTACGCTTGGTGCATTGCACTGAAACAATCTGCCTTTAGTTGTTAATTTGGTCTCGCGATCGATGAGCTGACCACCTTTCAGATCGACGAATAAGCCAAAATTTGCGAGGAAATCTGCACCAATAATTGGCTTTGTCACGTCAGCGATTATGAACTTCCACGGGAAATCACGGCGTATACCAAAGTTAGGTGTTATCAGCGTTGTGTCATAAGTCGCGATTGTAGCCGTTAGCCGCGGATAATTATCTATCTAAAAAAATCTATTAAAAAATTTATATTGTTTAATTTGTCGCTCACGAGAAGGCGGACGAATTTCGAGTCCAAAGCATCTGCCGCCATTATGCTTTGCTACTCGGGAGTTATTTTTACATTTGCAAGCAGCGTCACTGAAACTATTGCCCCGTCTTTTTCGTTCTCTAAAGAGTACTCTGCCAGTGGTCTCTCTACTGGCAAATTATGCCCGAGCTAAGCCGTAGAGGGTAGAAGAAAAAAAATATATAAAAGTGAGCCGCGCCACCGACTTAGACGGTTCAAGCCGGAAACCCCTAGGTCTTGTAGGCACTAGCAGAGCCACACGATAAACAACTAAGATTATGGTGAACCAAATAAATAAAATTATAGCAAAAATATATTGGATACTTTACTCACACAATAAATTAAAATACACAGCTCAATAACAAAATTCTAACACATATAATCAAAATTAACAGCCAACAATAAATCGAAACTTCAAAATTTACAACTTTATGAGACAACAATAAATTAAAAATTCAAAGTTCACGATTCCATAAAATAATTAAAACAAAGGTAAGAATGACAAACCTTATCAGGTTACCAAAAAAAAAAAACGTATACAAGTCAACTTTTTAACAATACTTTATCAACATTCACGTACGGCTGTTAATTTAATCACGTTGTTTTTTTTTACTTTTTCCATTTACATAAAGATTTACACTGTTAAAACAATCGAGCTTATTTAAAAATATTTCTTTTTACGATGGCTGTTCTTCAAAATAGCGATATTGTAGGATATTTACAAATAAGTATGAAGAAAACGTTTTTACTTGGACACAAAGAACTATTGAGAATATTACTTTAATCAAAGTTCAGCCTTGGCATATTATCCAATGCAATAAATAGTTTTCAACAGTGTACCATATTAATAAATTAAAACAAAACTTAATCGCGGTGCCAAAAACAAATCACGTCGTTTAAATATTCTAAAATAAAACACTTGTAACCTTTGAGTTTACGAATTCACTAATCCTGTGGCCTACTCCTGGAGTCTACTCCTGTGGCCGGATTAATTATGGAACTGCTCCTGCTACTTAACAATGGCTTCTCTCCATCAGATCCCGCATGCGGATATTTTAACTCGACACCAAAATCCAAAATATCAACAACAAAGGTAAGATAGAATGGTCAAGTTAAAAATTAAATGGTTTTTCTTCAAAATCCAATTAAGATGGCCCAAATACAGCCAGATATGAAAGAAAAAACCGTAGATGTTCTGCTCACGTGTTAATATCAAATCTCACCCGACTTCGACGACTGACACCAAGCGACCGTCTCAAACTACTCACTCCCAGGCCGGATATCAGAAAATGACACGGGACACGCGTCAGCCAACAAACTTCGCAAATCTATGTTCCAAACTCATGATCGCGCTCGTCCGTGTTGATAGCCAGCCCATCCACACAGAAATGCAAACCAAACAATAATATAGTTGACAACACACGACAATCGAGGCCAAAAATCAAAGCAAAAATCTAATAACAAAAACCCCCACTCCATCTCCATCGATTAACAAAAATGTCACAGCCATTAATAATTAAATCCTAACACTACAAGGTATGCAACACTATTTACAACAAGTGATAAGTTTAAATTACAACAAAATACGGTAAGCGAAACTATTTACGAGCACCGGAGAAATACAAAACTATCAGAGATCCTATTAATAATGGAACTGTAGAAGGAAAAAAATAGGCACGTGACACTATGATGGTACCAGCACACTCCGTTTATCAACTCGTTAGAGCGAGAGTTTGATCGGTCGCGACGGTAGTTGCTTCTTCCGCGTGACTCCGAACGACCGCGATAGTTGTTGGCTGCACTAACCTCATTTCTTACTATGGCTGCTACTTCTTGGCGAAAATCGAGTGCCAATTGTGCCATCTTGATTTTGATAAGCGCTTCGATTGACGTGTAGGGCTGTACTTCTGCGATCTGTCCCGGCTCCATTTTTATTACAATTTACACGCAGTTATTTAACCTCGTTGTTTGTACTTCACTGTATCACTCCTTTACACAGTTCCACTTTTTTGCTTTTTTTATATTACGTCGGGGTCGCTACTTTAGGAATATTGTGTGACGAGTGTTATGGATATGATGTACAATTAGAATTACTGTTAACTACGTGTATTTATCGAAATGAAAGAAAAACTTGGCAAGAGAGACGCGATGTCCGTCAGTGTTGCAGTTCGTCGATAGACGGTTGGAGTTCGTTGAGAGACTGTCGAAGTTTGTTGAGAGACTGTCGAAGTTTGTTAAGGGACTGGTGGAAATTGGCTGACTGAGGACAAATGAATTTGTGTGCCTCTCTCCGTTCTTTTTATCCAGTTTCCCCCACGTCGGTCAGTTTTATGACAGTCTGTCGATGATACATAACTTGGCGAAAAGGCCTTTTTAGAATCATACCGATTTACTGTGATTGTACGTGAGTAGTTAAAGAGGAAAGAAGATTTTGATCATAAAAAGTAGGATCGTATACGACCATTTGCAAAAAAGCAGAACTTAGGGTCGTAAAGATTAGGGTCGTATACGTGCTTTCTTGAAAAGGACACGACTTAAGATCAAAAAGGTTTTTAGTGAAATTAGTCGTTGGAATTTTAAGGAATTCCAGTTTCGTTCTCTGTGCATAAACTGTACGTATGGCCGGTACAATACTTCTAATAATACAAAAAAAAAACTATATATTATATCCAAATAACAAAATTTATCAAAAAAAAATAATAGAAAGTTTAATATGTGCGTCATTAATTTAACAGGAAGTATTTATTATTCTTTTAAATAACGGTAAATTTTTTTAAATATGTGCAAAGAATAATACCTACAGATTATTTAAAATAAAAACGACCACACAAAAAAGTAACGTATATCGCACTGTACAGTCCCACGGAAAGTAGCATGTATCCACAAGCGTGCGAAATATTTTTCGCACGCATGCAGATAAGCTGTCAAATACATAATTTCTATTTAAATTCACCTATGTAATATCTAAATTTGAAGAAATCTCTTAAAAAAGTGTAATTTTTTTATTATCATAATGTTGGAAATCGGTAATTCCAACTGTACAATTCCTCTTTGAAAAATTCCTTGATTTTTAATACTACTCAGTACGGCCCTGACGCCGACAAAAAAATCATCTAAAAACACGTGCATTTATTATACCTGCAGAACATTCCGAAATCGTCGCGCGCGATTATAGCAAACAACTATACGGTCACGTGACAAGACAGTTACGATTTTTGACCAATAAAACGCTGAATTCAACGCGAGAAAGAAGCCACGTTCGAACCGGCTTCCGACCTCTCGTTCTCTTTCGCATACCATCAGCCGAGGAATTGAGCACCTCTAGCGTTCAGAGCACCGCTTTAAAACACCACGTGGTAAAATGCACATCAATATAATCAGATAAAATAAATGAAGTTCAAAGCTAACAACCAGTGAAATTATTCTAAAGATACAGGAGGCTTGAAACTGTAAACTCCATGTATTAAATTACACAATATATTCTCGATAACAAGTGTGTTAATTTATTTAATGTGATAACAAAATTCACAATGATAAAAGGCAGGAAACCCTTTTGCCTATAGTAGGTAAAAAACCAATCGTGCCAGCTTTAATGAGTTTTTGAATGATCCAACATCTACGTTGCTGAAGACTTCGTCGAATAGCAAGAGTGAGTCTAGGTAACAGATGTTCCGGTGGTGAAACTACCCACACCTCAGAGCATTTCTGCAGCTTTACGCTTCTACTTAACTGCTACGTTCTCGTCGTCGTCGCCGGCGCGCACATAATAAAAAAAACTATGCGGTCGGGAATCAAACACGCGTACTTTTCTTCAGAACTCCGCCGCCCTACCAACTGATCTAACTGTTAACTTGAAAAAGTAGGATTCGAAACATTTGTGTAAAACGTCAAAAGTTATTTTGATTATTTTGTAAATGTTAGGTGCATTATTAATTGTAAGGTCAGTTTATATACTTACCAACCAACGTATTCTAGACATGCACAACAATATCATAGATACTGAAAATGATAGTGGTGGTGAGTGTACTTCACTAGAAAACTTTGACCCAAAGTATACAAACTTATTCACTTGTTCCACTATTTCTTCCTCAATCAGCATCTCGCAGTTTGTTGTGCTTTCTTTTTTTTAACCATTACTTTCGTCTTGCTTACATTCACTTTCATCTCTTTGATTTTTTGGGCATCGTGCATAATATTAACCAATGCCTGGAACTTCTCCTAAGAAGATGCTATATAACTTGATCATCAGCGTATGGACAAGACGGTAGAGGTCGACCTCGGCACATATCTTGATCAGATTAACATTGTTTTGAAGAAAAGCCAGGTAAGAGTACCAACAACCGACAAGCATGTATGAGAGCACTAATAAAAGTAGAGGATGCAAAAGATATGTGTAAGAACCGTAGCAAGTGGAAGAAAGTGGTCTCTGCCTACCCCTACGGGAAAAAGGCTTGACTTTATATATGTATGTTACATCATCTACTCTTTTACAGTATTAAACATAGTATGAATTGTAAAATTGATTCTCAGTTGGAATAATTATCTTAATATACAGGTTGATTCTTTGGGAATTCCAATTAGACATTTTAAAAAAACTTGACATAATTAAAATCCGGAAATATAGGGTACGGGATTTTTAGTTATGCCCAATTGATCCAAAATCATTAGAGACTCGGACCATTTCCGGTTATACCGGAAATTGACCGAGCGTTTTACAAGATATGACCAATTTAATTACGAAACAGTGTCCGATTTAACACCCTGTATCTTTATAAATAATAAAAATGTAAACATTTTGTTTGGTACAATGTTTTTTAGTATTGTCTTTTTTAATAAAACTTTACCATTTTGATTTTGATTTGGGTATAAGGAGTGGTTAACGAAATTTAAACTTAAAAAAATTTCTAATAACTTAATAATATTTAGGGTGATCCTTTTAAGATGGTCGAGAATTTTTTTGCGAGTTTTAAATCACCTTGTACGATAAAAATTATTTCATCCAAACTTTTTTTAAAAAAGACAATACTAAAAAAATCGTATCAAACAAAATATTTACATTTTTATTATTTATAAATTGGTCATAACTCGTAAAACACTCCAAGGAAGGTAGCAAAACCCTTTGTTGAGAGAATCCTCGAGAGCACATTTATCGAAATACGTAATAATATATTTATATAATATATTTATATATTTATATTTAAAATAAGTAAGTTTTAGTTACCTTTTGGTATAAACGGAAATTGGAGGAGGCTCTTGATATTTTAAATCAATTGGGCATATCTGAAAACCCCATACCACAAATTTTAGAATTTTAAGTAGGCAAGTCAAGTTTCTCTTAAACATCTACTTGGAACAACCTGTATAAAATATGCAAAAGAATTCAATAGGTTTAAAAATCAAATTATTTAAACTTTTATACATTTTTTTTATGGATATCTGACAAATGACTATTTGTATGACATTTCTTTACTAGCACACATTACTATTCTTACTCATTTGTTTTTAAATATGTAAAATACTTATGATTTTAACAATAAACGTTAATGTCGACCAACATCATCTATTAATGTAGATAGAGAAAATAAACATTAGTTCTACAAAAAAGTGTGCATAGTAATATTTATGATTGTTTAACCAAATATTGGAACTGATTTAATGTCATCTGAGACGTGATTATAAATCCGTTTTCAAATAAATAAAGGTGAGTTAATTTCATAGTAAATGACGTATTCAAATAATTTTTTTTTTTTAAATAATTTAATTGTCCGTTTTGGAAAATCATAATGTAACTTACTTTTATTTAAATTGTTGTATTCAAAAGTGAGCGATTTGAATTTAAAAATCGAATACTTCTCTTATGGAAAATTATATGTCGCATGCTCCAGATATGATCTATGTTTATGCAGAAAACGGACAAACAAAAAATGTAGTTCATTCACTATCTTTACTATTTAAGTAAAAATTTTGTTTTTATTTTATTCCTTTAATTCCACAGCTAGCAACGACAAAGTAAAGTAGAGTATTAAATTTAATGATGTCTTTTCTCAATAAATCTATGTTCGTCAAAATACTTTTTTTATTTACTTACCTAATAATTGATACCTAATAAGATAGTCACAGCGAAGCGTTGCTGGGTTTAGCTAGTTAATGAGTAAAGTACAAGTACAAGTATCTAGTAATAAACCAGTTTTAAGTGGAGTTCCCCAGGGTGCTGTTTTAGGGCCTCTGCTCTTTGTGGCTTACACAAGTGACTTGCAACATCACATTAAGGGCAACATGGCGTTTTACGCAGACGACACCAATATCTACTCAGATCCTACCTCAAACTAGTGTTATATCCAGCACGATCTTAATTCTATTGCCAAATGGTCTGCTGACTGAATATAGAAAAGTGTATAGTTATGCATATTTGTAAAAACAACCCGAGACCAAATTATACATAAATACATACATATAGTCACGCCTTTTTCAAGTAGGGGTAGGCAAAGACCACTTCCACTACGTTTCTTACACACATCTTTTGCTTCCTCTACTGTCATCAGGGCTCTCATGCATGCTCGTCGGTTGTTGGTACTCTCGACCTGGCCTTTATTTAAAACAATGTTGATCTGATCGAGATATGTTCGCCGAGGTTGACCTCTACCGACCTGTCCATACACACTCGCCTTATAAATTTGTTTCGTCAATATTCCTTCATCCATCCTCCCTACGTGTCTAAACCATCTAAGCATTCCTTTATCTATCTTTGTAACCACATCTTCTTTTACAACACTACTAAGTCAGTACATTCTTATAATGACTTGGGCGTTATTATAAATTCTTATTTAACTTGGACGGAACACATTTCCAACATTTGTAAAGGCGCAAACACCAAACTATACCTATTGAAACGGTCCTTTCAAAGGGTTTTCTTTTAGATGCTCATCAAACTCTATAGATCACACATAAGACCTATTATGTGGGCCTGTTTGGAATCCGGATCTTGTCAGTGATAAAACACTTTTAGAAAATATACAACGTCGCCTTCAAGGAGACCTTATTTTAACAGTTAGAATTGTAAAATATAATTACAGAAATTCGGGAGACTTGTACGTGCTTAATAATGATGAACAACTGAGAGGACACCGTTACAAATTAAAAATGGGAACATTCAAATGCAGTTCTAGAAAAACATTTTTAGGTAATAGAATATTTCACACATGGAACAGCCTTCCACCAGATATAGTAAATGCTGAGAGTGTTAACATTTTTAAAAACAAATTAGATAAGTTTTTACAGGGATAATTTGTTTAATGTTTATTGTACAGTTGTTTTATGGTCTTGTCAGGTTCTTAATTTGTAAGTTTTTAAGATATTATATTGTGTTTTTAAGATACTTTAATCCAATTCATGTTTTTGTATCTGGACTCATAGGTCTTACTAGATCTCAGTCCTTATTGGATTTATAATAATAATAACAATAACAATAATAATAATAATAATAATAATAATAATAATAATAATAATAATAATAATAATAATAATAATAATAATAATAATAATAATAATAATAATAATAATAATAATAATAATAATAATAATAATAATAATAATAATAATAATAATAATAATAATAATAATAATAATAATAATAATAATAATAATAATAATAATAATAATAATAATAATAATAATAATAATAATAATAATAATAATAATAATAATAATAATAATAATAATAATAATAATAATAATAATATGAATAATAATAATAAGTAACGATAAGTTTGAATAACCATCTAAAAAGGTTCTCATGTGAAAGATATCATACCTCATATCTTTTCTATCTCAGTTCACTATACCCAGAGTCATCATAAGAATCAATCTAATATACATCTTTGTTCTTTTACCATTGATTCAAAATGGCTAATACAATCATTCAATGGAACTGTAACGGTCTAATAAATAATCTGAGTGAAATCCAAATGATCAAAAATAAGAACTTTCCTATAGTTTTAGCAATTCAAGAATCCCATCTTAAACCCAATGAGTCATTTCAATTCCGAGGTTTCCAGTGCTTTCGCAAAGATGTCCATCCCCAACATAGAGCGAGAGGGGGTGTCGCTATTTTCGTCCGGTGTAATATCCCTGCAACAGAAATCAGATTAGCGACTGATCTCCAAGTCACTGCAGTTCAGTTTGAAACTCCATTGAAAGTTACTATATGTAACATATACTTAACCGACGGAAATTGGCAAACCCACCACATCCAGGATATTATTGTTCAGCTACCTCGCCCATTCCTAATCTTAGGTGATTTAAATGCTCATTCCCCTACCTGGGGAGACCCTATCCAAGATACTATAGGCCGACAAGTAGAATCTATAATAGATGAAAATAATTTATTACTTCTGAACAACGGAAAACATACTCGCTTCGAATCACGATCTGGTGAAACCTCCGTCATCGATCTCAGTTTGTGTTCCCCCCAACTTGCCCCTAGTTTGACGTGGGATACCATAAATGACCTTCATTCAAGTGATCACTTCCCAATCTTAATTCATGTTAACATTCCAACGAAAGTTTTTCCAATTAAAGAACGATGGATACCAAAAAAGGCCAATTGGGAAAAATATGCCGAATTGATCAAAATCCCGGATCTTCCTAATAACATTGAGAATGCTGTGAACATTTTTACCAGTTCCATTTTGAATGCCGCTGAGGCTAGCATTCCAATGACGAAACCATCTTAATCCCGTCGTCCTGTTCCTTGGTGGAATAATGATATCAAAACAGCTATACATGAAAGGAAAAAAGCATATAATAAATTCAATAGGTACACAACCCTTGATAACTTGATTAAATTCAAGAAAACCCGAGCATTCGCCAGAAGACTCATTACTTATGCAAAAAAAGTTCATGGGAAGAATACATTAGTTCAATAACCCCAGAAGTAGGATTGGGAGAAATTTGGAGGAAAATTAGGACAATCTCTGGAAAGCATACTTTCGATTTTCCAGAAGTACTAATAAGTAACAACAAAACTGTTTCAGATCCAGTTGAGATTTGTGAGACATTTGCCAACCATTTTGAACAGATTAGTAGCTCTAGCAATTATGAGGAAAATTTCATGATTATAAAGATGAACGGGGAGAGAAATGTCCCTGATTTTTCTACTCAATCGAATCTGCGTTACAATCTTTCATTTAAACTTGAAGAACTACAATTTGCTCTTAATAACAGCTCAGAAGCCGCAGCAGGTCACGACAACATATTGTACTGCATGCTAAAACATTTACCTGAAAATGGGAAACTGAAACTTTTATCCTTATTTAATTTTATATGGGATTCTGGTATTTATCCAATATAATGGAAAACCGCGACGGTCATTCCAATCCTTAAACCAGGCAAATCTTCTACAGATCCAAACAATTTTCGTCCAATTTCACTTACTAGCTGTATAGGTAAAGTCTTTGAGAAAATGGTCAACCTCAGACTGTCATGGTGGTTGGAATCGAACTGTCTGCTATCCCAGTCACAAGTTGGCTGTCGTGGCAGGCACTCGACAACTGACGCCCTAGTTTTCCTGGAAAACATTATTCAAGATTCATTCAACCAAAGAGAACATTTGGTAGCAGTTAGCTTCGACTTACAAAAAGCCTATGATAGAACATGGCGATACTCTATCATAAAACAATTACATACATGGGGAATGAAAGGCAAAATGCCACTTTTTTTACAGAATTTTTTGCAAGAACGGTCTTTCCTTGTTAGATTAGGGTGTTTAGAATCCTCCGAAAGAATTCTTGAAAACGGAATACCTCAAGGCTCAGTCCTTAGCGTCTCTTTGTTTGCAATTGGCATAAATTTCCTCCTCGAAAGAAGACAAACCAATATTAAAAAAGTTTTATATGTAGACGATCTTATTTTTCTTTTCAGCCATAAAGATATGAATATCATAAACCAAAATCTGAATAATGAAATAGAAGTCCTAGATCAGTCAGCCAGGTCTCGAGGCTTTCTATTTTCAATATAGAAAACCAATTGCATTCATTGTTGTAGACTCAGAATGGACCACCCCAACCCCGAACTTTTTCTTCAAGGATACCCAATTGTTGTCAGAGAATGGATTAAGATCTTGGGAATAATTTTTACAAAAAACTCCATTGGTCAGAACAAATCGAATACCTCATTTCGAAATGCAAGAGAGCTGTGAACATCATTAGATGTATTGCGAGCATTAGATGGAGCGCTATAAATCATTGATTTTAGGTCGAATAGACAATGGAGCAATTGTATATAATTCTTGCAGACCATCGAGACTAAAAAAATTGGATCAGCTCCAGTTATCAGCCTTAAGGTTAGCTACGGGAGCTTTTCGTACCAGTCCGTCTGCGGCAGTTCTTTGTGATGCTTCCATTCCACCTCTCAGTGAGAATTTGCTACCATGAAGCCTGCGAAAAATATTCTTTACACAACTATACAATCCAGAACAAGTCTATCTCCCTAATTTCACCTTGGCAATTTTCTCTACCAGAAATAAATCTTCAGCTGTCATTATGGAAAAAGAATGACACATCTCCATCTATATATAGGACCCCATTCACAAACGAACTAAATTCTTATGATGGTAACCTCGTTATATACACGGATGGTTCGAAAACGAACGAAGGAGTCGGTTCAGCTATTGTGATAGATAAAAATAAATATAGATGGTCTTTGAACTCACACTGCTCTATTTTCACTGCTAAATTATTTGCAATTTGGCAAGCACTCCTCTTCTTCTTATTCTCTAAGTCCCAAAAATGTGTCATTTGCTCAGATTCATTAAGTGCCATTCACTCATTACAGAACATCTTTACAAAATGTGCTTATGGTATTAGAATTCTAGAATTAATCACACACCTGTCATCAATTGGGAGAAAATGTACCATACTATGGACACCCAGCCACTGCAACATTTCTGGCAATGAAAAAGCTGATATAGCTTCAAAATAAGCATCTCGTGAACCAGAAGATAAAGTAATCCCTATCACTACCCAAGACATGAGAAGGATATGAAGGATATATTCAATAAGATGTGGAAAGATAGATGGTCAAGATATGATACACCACTGAAAATTATTAAACCCAATATAGAAAAATGGAATTACCCCAGAAAATTGAATAGACGAGAACAAGTTATAATTTGCAGACTAAGAATAGGACATTCCCACTTAACTCACTCCTACCTTCTAGCAGGTGGTCTTAGACCTAGATGTGACCAATGCAATGAGAGACTTACTATAGAACATATTTTTACGTGCACAACGTACACTAATCTTAGGAATAATTTGGGATTACAGAATTTAATTGAAAATATATCATGGAATACAGAGAATTCAGAAAGAATTATTGAAACTTGAAACATCTCAACGTATACAACAGAATATAAGATCTCTGGCAGCTATATGATCCTTGCAATCAAATGCTGCGTAAACAATAAAAAAAAGAAAAAAAAAATAATAATAAAATAATAAAGTACTTAAAGTCATTGACATGGTTGGATAGGTAATTAAATTGCCTTTTAAATGAGGTATCGTATAAGCCACATTTCTCTTTAAAAAATTATCACGCTCACGCAGATGACGTCTTAAATAAAAAAAAAATCTAAAGATTAGGTTAGGTTAGAAGGAACGCTCATTTACAAAGCAAAACCGACGGGTTTGAGGATATTTTTCTCTAAAGTTACCGATTTACGAAATAATGAATTTATTTCTTTCATCTAAACCATACTATATATCCTATACAAAGATATGTTTGCTCTCAATTTCTTTTTTGTCAAAAGTCTGTTTTACCCTAACAGACTGAAAATTCAATAAAATATTCCAGTAGTGAGCTTTGAGTGAAATAAACAAACTACAAATGTTTGGATTTACTGTCCTTTTGAGCATTTTTGTTGCGTAACAAAAAGAGGTACTATGAAAAGATTTTCCTTTAAAATTTTTTTTATTTTTACTCTTGCTTACTTAACCTTCGAGTAGTCGCGGGTGCTGGTGTATCCGAAAGATACATACTTT
Source organism: Agelastica alni (assembly GCA_950111635.1). NCBI lineage: Eukaryota > Metazoa > Arthropoda > Insecta > Coleoptera > Chrysomelidae > Agelastica > Agelastica alni. The sequence continues at coordinate 50,322,719 of OX467708.1, read as the reverse complement.
AATTATTGAAATACCATTCCAATTTTTAAAATGAATAATATTTTGGGCTAGTGGATGATAAAAAGCAATGATTAAATACATTAACAGATGTATTTTGCAAATATTTAAAAAATGAAATAAGTTGCTCATATTTGCGTACGTTGCGAATTTTGAAACAGTAATCTACATATTTTTAATCTGCTAGTCTCCTTTTCTTGGTAGGTACTCCACGATCGTCTAGACAAACGAGACCAGAGTGTTTGAGATAGAGATGTCTTCGACAGGTGATGCATTGGAATTTTGTGAACCTGGTGCGTTTTTCTCGTTGGTATGGCACACAACGTTCCTCCTAAATTGAACACAGAAAAAACATAACCATTGGCCAACGTCTTGTATTCCGGGCAACCCTGTAGGAGGAACATAATTTATCTATAAGTAATACGTGCGTTTTTTTTCCTTCTAAAATTGTGTTGTACACTTATTATATGCTGATTCGTGTAGGTGATTATTAGATTTAGAATACGGTCATTAAACAGACACTTCTACGCTTCAAGACATCCCGTAACTTGGCGAGCGTTGCCAATAACTCCTGGAAGGCGCACGAGTATATTTTACTTCTCAGTTTTCTTTTTTCTGTTATAGTGTTTTTTTTCCATAAATAATTGTCAACCACTTTTTCGTTTTTCTTTCTAACAGCAACATAACAATTTTTATCTTCATCATCTGATGATATACTTGCATCTGTATCGTCTGGTTCACTATCTGAATTCTCTTCTCTTTCTTCTATGGCTTCGGAACCGTCTGTATCATAGTCTTCTTCAAAGACCTCTTTAACCTCTTCATCGTCTTCAAGAAGGAACTTTTTAAACTCTAATACATCTGCTTTATTATTGAAGTTATACACTCTTTTGGAGACCATTATTCACTGCAAGAACAACAAAAACAACAAAATTTAAAATAAATATTTAAAATAAAAAAGGCTTCGTTTACATAAATTAAATAAATTTACAAGCAGATCAATGAAGCTTACATGAATGATCGCGGAGTATCTCTTTGATACAAGTGGCACTTTTTTTACAAACTGTTTACTTTCGAGGGTTTGGTCGAGTACTAACCTTAAGTATTCCCACAAGCAAGAAGGTAGACGGAAGTACATCCCCACCGCTAATTAGGTTTACAAATTATATGACAAACAGATATCGGTATGTATCTCTCAGATACGCGCGACTACTGGAAGGTTAAATTAGCAAACATTTGTCATAAAGTATTCAGTCCTTCGTATTTTATCTCTCTATATCTATATCTATATCTACATCTATATCTATATCTATATCTATATCTATATCTATATCTATATCTATATCTATATCTATATCTATATCTATATCTATATCTATATCTATATCTATATCTATATCTATATCTATATCTATATCTATATCTTTTTTTTTTTTTTGAAGGGTGAGAAAACTCATGTTCTACCCCTGCAAATCTGTTCTATCTCGTCAGAGAGTGTGGGACTCAGGACTAGGCCCGCCTACCCACCAAACCTCACCTCCACTCTCTACCGTTTTTTGTTCCGGAACCGCTAGTAGCATTACTTCTGAACAAAATGGAGTCTATCTATCGCTGTTGTCTTAGTCTCTCGTCAAAAATTTTCGTCTGGATTATTTTTTCAATCATTCCCATCACTACATTCCAGGATGCCTGACTATACAATAATAAATCTGCCACATTCTCTTCCGTGATATCGACACCTATTTCTTTTTTGGCCTGTGCTCTGATTTCCGCCCACTTTCTACATTCGAAGATTGTATGTTGCATGGAGTCTGTATTTTCACAATACCAGCAAATGTTGCTTTGTGCTATGCCTATTTTGTAAAGGTAGTCACCGAATATCCCGTGTCCTGTAAGAGCCTGTGTAACGTAGTAGTTGACCTCGCCCCATTTCCTTTCTAGCCATTGTCTCACATTTTTTATATAAATCTTGGTTCTTCCGTTATAATCTTCCCATGATCTTTGCCATTTTTCCATCACTATGTCTCTAGCCTCTTTTCCATATAATATGCCCCTCTCATGTACAAGTACCCTCTCTTCCACTTTAAGTTTAATAGGCAAGATACCAGAAATCGCTAATACTGAGCTAGTTGACGCTGTTCTATAGGCGGAAGTTATTCTCATTGCCATTCTTCTGTTAACTCTTTCGAACATAAGTTCATATTTTTTTTTGCTTCAGTACTTCATGCCATATTGGAGCTCCATACATCATTATTGATGAGACTGCCGACATTAGGACTCTCCTTTTACTGGATCTGGGTCCGCTTACATTTGCTGTTATTTTCGTTAGATTATTTAAAATTTTGTTTGCCTTATTAGTGATCTTTTGTACGTGTATCTTAAACTTGCCTCCCTTCTCTAAGTTTACACCTAGGTATTTTATTTCATTTTTGAGTCTGATCAATTGGTCTTCCACTTGAAGCTGCATATTTGCAATTTTATATTCTCCTGCTAGAACAATGTATTCTGTTTTTGCCACTGCAACTTCTAAGCGTTTTTTCTTAAGTTTATCTACTACAGCTTTAACTGCAAACTGTATTATCTCTTCCAATAAATCTCTCCTTTTTGTTCTAGCAATTATAACAAGGTCGTCTGCATATGCTAACAGTTCTATTTCCTCAACCAGATTAAGTCTAAGTACATCATCGTAGAGAACATTCCACAACAGTGGCCCCAGAACTGAACCTTGGGGAACTCCGCATGTTATTCTATGCTTCCCATTTTCTTTTTGTATAAACCTGTCTTTTAAGTAGGACTGAGTTATTTTTATAAGACTCCAACTGACTTGCTCTCTTCTCAAAACTGATATTATTTCTTGCCACGACGCAGAATTAAAGGCGTTCTTAACATCCACCGTCACCATAACGCAACACATTTCTTTTCTTCTTGTAAATTCTTTTATTTTCTTTATTCTTGCTAGAGCTGTTATTGTGGACTTCCCTTTTCTATATCCATGTTGGTTTTCAGAAATTAGTTTCTTCTCATTGAATTCCTTTTCCATTCTACTTTTTATAAGTCTCTCCAACAGCTTACCTGCGGTATCTAGAAGACATATCGGTCTGTATTGTGTTAAACCATTTAAATATTTTTTTGGTTTTGGTATTAGGGTCAGCATTGAGGTTTTCCAGCTCATTGGAAAAACACCTTGCATGAGGCATGTATTCATGACTTGTCTGATGTATTCTGGGTTTCCATCAACAACTGCCTTTATAACCTCGTTAGGTATTCCATCTGGACCAGGAGCTTTCTTTGTCTTGAGATATTCTACTGATTCCGTTATCTCTTCCAGTGTACATTCTTCCTGTTCGTCTTGTTCAACTCTTATTTCTGGCCAGTCGACAATAGTATGTGTGGGAAAAAGTTTCCTAATTTCTTTGTCTTTTTCTTCTGTATTCAGTGCTATTGTCGGTTTGTAGTTAATTTTATTTCTAACTATCTGATATGCTTTACCCCAGATATCTTTATCCAAGTCAGCACATAAATCTTTCCAGCATTTTAATTTTTGCTTCAGAATAGCTGTTTTTAACTCTTGCTTCGCTTTTTTGTACTCATTTAATATTTGCTCTCGTTCAATTGCTTCGTGCTGTGCAGAATTTGCCCTTGTTAAGCGCCTTCTTTTTTTTATGCATATTTTTCTTTTAACGGCGATTTCATTGGTCCACCAGTAGGCAGGAGTGTGATGTTGCTTTGGGTGTTTACTCTTCATAAGGGTATCATTACAGATGTTTGTTATATTTGTTATTAGTTCGTTTGCTGCCTCATTAGCATCTGTCTTTTTGTTCTGTAGAGTTTTGAACTTCTCTTTAAGTTTTTCCATACCTTCTTGGGATACTTTCCATCTGTTCGAGACTTGATTTTGTTTTATACTGCATTTTTCCCATTTCACTTGAAACTTCACTGTGCGATGATTACTCATGTTCTCATCGTCAGTGACTACTGTCCACCCACTTATGTTTCTGCTGATGTTTGTTGTAGACAACGTTATATCTATAATGGAACTACCATTTGCGTTTTGAAAGGTTGGAACATTTCCTTCATTCATGATTACCAAACCATTAGCTTCTATAAAATCTTCCAAAGCCTGTGCCCTTTCATTTGTCACCCTAGATCCCCATGCTCTTGATTTTGTATTGAAGTCTCCTCCCACTATTTTCTCTTTTCCTTTAGTGTTCTCAAATTGTTGTTGTATATTGTTTAAATAGTTCTCGAATTCATTCAAGGGTCGATTTGGTGAAAAATAACACGAATATATAAGCAGTTTTTCTAGTTCGATGCCTACATAGCCGTCTCCTCGATATACATTTATTACTTTAATTATTTTACTAACGCTTATGAAGCAGTCGTTTCTATTATCACAAAACAGTTTTCCTATTCTTCTTCTGCTTGGTTCTTGTCCTATAATAATGTCTATTTTGTCTTCATTTACTTTTTGTTCCAGCAAATCATGTGCAGTACTATGTCTATCTACGTTAAGTCGTATAAACTTCAGGGTCTGGGAATTATTCGATATTAGTTCGGTTCTGAGTACATAGAAGCTCCCTGTCCTGCATGCTTGGCAGTGTAGGATGGGACTTTTTTTTTCTTTTGCTTCTCGTCTCTTGACCTCGTTCAGTACCTTCTTGAAAACTGGACATTTTAGTGTACCTGATTTATGTCCTAATATTCCACATATTGGGCATTCCTCCTCATTCTTACATTCTTTTGTTACATGTCCAGATTTACCGCATTTATAGCAGCTATGTGTTCTATCCGTACCTTTACAGTCTTTCGCTATATGACCATGTGACCAACATCTTTTACATCTGCTAACTTTGACCCTCCTCTCGATAGAACATCTAACAAGGCCGATTGAGAGGTGGTCTTCTCCTAGAATTTTGTCTGCGTCTTTTTTTTTCTAATGTCATGGTTGCTGCTAAGGTGTTGTTAATGTTTGGCCGTAAATCGCTGATTTTGCATTTATCACTCCAAGTAATTTTCTCACTCACAGCTTTTATAACTTCGTCTTTGTCTGTATCTAACGACATGCCTCTTATGTGTATTGTTTCCAGATCTTGTGTGTTGCCTAGCTTACTGGTTCTTAGCCCCTTCTCTGAGTCTTCAATTGCTTTCTGTAATTCTTCAATAGCCACGTCATTTTTGTCAGTGATAATTAGAAGTTTACCTTCTTTAGTGCTTCTTAGACTTCGAATTACGTTATTTGATTGATTGTTTTGCACTATATGCTTAAACGTGTTCAGGACTTTTCTATAACTTTTATTTCCATCCTCGACGATTAAGGCATAAGTGTCTCTAGTTTTTTTTGTCTCTTGTTTTTGATTAGTTTCGCTCTTCGTGAAAATATGCACCTTAGTATTTGTTCCATGAAATATTGTTTCAAACATTTTTTGAAATTCTCCGACAGATTTTTCTTTCAGATGATGGACGGCAATGTTTTCTCCTTTTGTCTCCTCTTGCATCATTTTTAGTTTAGTCCATAGGTCATGGTCTGATCCGTCGTAAACAAGTTTAATTACTTTGCGTTTAATGAGTTGATTTGAATCACTCGATTTTATCTTTGTGTACTGTTCAAGTACCTCTAGGTCTCCAGTCACTTCTACAATCTCCGGATACTTGTCTCTGTATAGTCTTTGTATTCCCTTGTCCATTTTCACATCATCAGTTTTTGTGATAACCACTTTAACTATGTCATTTCCAGTATCTAAAGGATTTCCGGTTTTGATTTCTGTATTAGTGAATATTTCTTCGTTCCATTCTTTCATTTTAACTTTGTTATACTCTTCTAGTGAGTTAACTCCTTCTAAAGTATACAACTGATTTTCCCCCACTTTGGTGTTTGCGTTCCCACATCACAGTAAGTTTTTCTTGTATTATTATCGGCCACTAGCCAATTTTCATGTTCCTATATTTCCTGCTTGGATTCTCATCCTTGTAGCTATGTCTGTGAGTTCCTTTTTTGGTTTGTAGGTTGCTTGTACAAGCAGATTTAACATATCAACTTGCTTTAAAAGTTTTGTGATATTTTGTCTGTAACTGTTATTTTCTGCCTCCTTGCAGTCAGTTTCTTCTCTTTTACGTTTTGGTTGTTGCAATAAAGTATTAAACTGCATCTCCCTTTCTGGACAGAATTTCTTCTTCTTGTTGGGGGAGGACTTCTCCTCAGGCTACTGCTTGGTTTGAAACCTGAGAGCACATATATTTGGCTTTCCTTGTCGTGCGTTCCAGTAACTTTTTTTGACGTCTCGGCCTGGTTGCTCACCGGGGACGTCTCGCGGTCGCTGGTTGATGATCGGAGGGGGCCCGCTTGACCACCCTCATCTCCGACCAGAACTGGGCTTCCGATTCCCTGCTCCGTAACTTCCTTTCCTATCTCTTGATCCATGTTCATTGCCATTTTGTTTGGACTCTTTTGTCTGGGTTACCATACCATAGCCGAGTGGTCCCCGTTTTCCGGCGCCGGGAACTCGCCGTTCGTCCTTCACATCTGGTGAGGGCTTGTCAGTGCGTCCAGATATAACATGGGCGTGTTGGATCTTCTACTGGTTTTTGTTGGTGCTACCTATTCGGCATCGGTAGCCCCACCAGTGCCCCACTGACCATTTTTTTTTGAGCTGCTTCTTGGCTTCGCCTATCCCCTCCCGTTCCTTTGGCTCGAGAAGGGAGGAAGCTACTATGCCACTTCACCAACGTCAAGGTCTTACAGCTCCTAGAAGTGGATCTATATCTATATCTATATCTATATATATATATATATATATATATATATATATATATATATATATATATATATATATATATATATATATATCTATATCTATATCTATATCTATATCCATATCCATATCCATATCCATATCCATATCCATATCCATATCCATATCTATATATTCCTAAAGCAATCGTCGAGTGGGGAACCAACAATCTTGTTCAGTGCAACGCCCAGAAAACACAAAGCGCCACGTTTTCCAAGAGAGTGAATTACTCAAATAATTTCATCACAACGTCCAGAAATACCCTTGAATCAAGTCTCTTTATCTCGATTTTGGGAGTCATGGTGTCCAACAATATGTCTTGGCATGACCATGTTGCTAATAAAAATCACAAAGTCAGCAAGCCAGAGGCTAGGTTTTCTGTAAAAAGCTAGAAAGTTTTTTACTCCTGATCAACTGTTGACGACGTACAAGGCTCAAATCCGACCTCTACTGGAGTATTGCTCGCACATTTGGGGTTCAGCACCAAGGCATTCTCTGCTTCTTCTAGATTTTATTCAGAAAGGGACCATTCGGTTGATAAACAGCTCAAATCTCACAGATACCCTTTACCCTTTAGAACATAGAAGAAGAGTTGCAGACCAGTCATTACTCTACATATATTTTCTTGGCAGATGCTCCAGAGAAATAAAAACTCTTGTACCACTATTGGCCACATTCGGCCGAAGAACTCGACACGCTGATCAGTCTCCCCCATTTATTCTCGAGATTGACACTACAAGGACCTTCCCCTTCTAATAGTCGCAGTGCGGCCGTTTGCGGCCCACACGATAGGTCTACCATTTTTGTGACTATTTTCATTAAAAAAAAATCTATTGTTCAACTTTTTTCATGCTTCTTAATTTTTTTTTCTTTGTTATTTTTTAAAACCTGCTTGTTCTGAAAAGCCTTTAATATATCAAATTTTAAATGTTTTTAATTAATTGTAAATATTTTTCTTAGCATTCCGATTTTCATTTTATTTGGTTTATTAATGTACTGAATGCAAATAGTAATTTGGTAAATACAAATTACCTAATGCACAGCATAAAAGTGTTACATAAAAATATCAATATTTTTTTATTTCACCACTAGTTAAAAATAAAAATTGATTGTCTATTTTACTTTATAAGAGAACTATAAAAGAACATGGTTTAACATAATACAGGCTGCAAAAAATTAATGAATTTAAATACCAGTGGATCATGTAAAAATGGTCGGAAAAGAAAATCTGGCTCTATAAAAAAATAAAAAACTGTGTTGAAAAAGAACAGGAATGAATTTTGTCTTTTTTAAAATTAGCTAAAGTAATTGAAATTCTTCGATTTTAACCAATAAATTGTTTCATTTGACATGAAAATTGTGGAGTCAATGCATGCACCAATTCCAATTGATCTTTCAGCAAAACTTAGGCAATTAATTTTTTATGAAAATCACTGAATGTTGACATGCAAAGAGAATTTGTTAATAATGGGGCTCTATGTTTATTAACATTCGCTTCAGGAGCTCTACTAATTTTGTATGCACCCTAAATTTCCTAAACTTTCAATACCTATACAAAAGCCTTTATGCCAACTTTGAAGTGGTAAATCCATTCGAAGGTTAACTATTATTTAGAATGTAGAAAGTGTTGTTATCCTTTTAACTGCATTATTTATTTTTACATACTTAAAACTTTTGATTTCATAACAATTTTTTTTTAAAATGGATATTTTTTGCATACAAAATTATTGAAATAAAACTTATTTGGTAAAAATATTTATTACTGCATTTAGTCGTTAAATAACAATGTCAAAAATTGTGTTTCATAAACTTTTCAAGATTTTTAAAAATTTACATTTGGCATTTATAATTTTGTCACAATTTATCAAATAAAATTAATTGTTTTAAAGCTATGAAAATAGTTACACTGAATAAAAATATTTTAACATAAATTAAATGACCATGACAAAAAAAATGGCAGTCGTTGGAACTGCCGACAAAAGTTTTTTTTTGGGTTTTTAAATTAATTGTAGTATTAGAAATTATGTAATTCTGTAATTTGTAAATTAAAATTATTAAATAATAAATAATCTAATAAAAGTGGTATGTCAGCTCGAAGCCACAGACAGATAGAAGAAAAAGTATGAAATTTTGAGCAAGTAAATTAATTTTATTTGTAAAGTCGCTTTATTTTTATTAACTACGTGAAATTATTATATTCCATACAATTTAAAATTATACGTAACGGATAAACATATTTTACATTTAACCTATTCATTTGCCGCAAGAATAACCAAAACAATTTAATTTGCAGAAAATTATTGTTTGTAGCATTCTTTTCCTTTGATATCTCTTTAATGGTAATTTGATTAAGTTCAACCTGAGACTTTTTTTTCGTTTTGTCCTACCGATCATCGCCACAAAACAAAAGAGATAAAAAAGGTAACTTCAGCTTTAAAACAAAACGGCTATAATCAACACAGCATAACCAAAGCAATACTTCGAAAATATGACATCTCTACAGCTTATAAACCTCACCAAACTATAAGATCTATTCTAAGAAACCCCAAATACAAAATTAAACTAGAAAATCAAGGTGTCTACAGCGTGTCATGTGGAAATTGCAATTTAACCTACGTCGGGCAAACTAATCGAAGAATCTCTGCCAACTTAGAAGAACACAAGTTGGCTATTAAAAACAAACAACTAACATCTGCCCTCTTTTAACATCAACACGAAACTGGTCACCAAATTAATTTTAACATCTGCAAACAAATACCCAATACCGAAAATTATAAAACAAGAACAATACGTGAGGCCATTGAAATAGAGAAGATGGGGCACCTTAACAAAAGAGACGATGCTTTGCACTTAACATCTACATGGAAAACCATAATTAAAAAACAGGCGAAACCACAATGTCTGAACACAACCGACATAATACCAAACGAAATTTCAGAGGGAGTGGAGCCAATGCCAACCAATGAGCGCCGTTACAATCTTCGGCGCAAACCTATAAATATCACCTAATTTGACGACAGAAACTCTCAGTCCTTAGCCGACCAGCGAAGACTACGCAATAAAAATGCCAAGTGAGATCTTGGCGAAACGTCTGCCAAAAACCAAACGTTTTTTAATTAACAGTCGGATGCAATCCTTGATCGATATTTCATCATCATATATATATATATATATATATATATATATATATATATATATATATATATATATATATATATATATATATATATATATATATATATATATATATGTGTGTGAAAAATGTATCACTGATTTTTAAAAAATCAGCTAATTTCGCTGTATGTCACCTATATTATAGGTTCATGTGGGTCGATTATGTAAAAAAAAACAACTACTCCTCTGACTATATGCCGCGACATGCATTGAATTACATCTGAAACATAATCGTGTATAATACCCCATTTCCGGTAACAATATGCAGATGCTTGTTAAGTAAGAGAAGAAACTATTAGATTTATCCATCCGAAGTGATCACCTATGGACCGGTTTCGGGGTGTGTTGCCTCTTACGAGCATAGGGCAGGCCTACCTCGACTGGACACATCAACAGCTTTGACTCCTACCAAGTATACATGAAGTGCTACGCGAAAAGCACCAGTCACATCTATACTTTTTAACAAGCACCACCCGGTGAATGGCTTTTGCAAAGAAGTATTGTAATCTGCAAAATTTATAGAAAACTATAAACTATAAACATTTTTTGACAGCGTAAATAGATGTGACAAATTACCCATATTATAGGTTTATGTGGGTTGATTATGTATAAAAAAACAACTACTTCTCTGGCTATATGCCGCGACAGTCATTGAATTACATCTGAAACATAATCGTGTATAATACCCCATTTCGGGTAACAATATGCAGATGCTTGTTAAGTAATAAAAGAAACTATTAGATTTACCCATCCGAAGTGACCACCTATGAACCGGCTTCGGGGTGTGTTGCCCCTCATTAGCATAGTTGGTCACTTCGGATGGATAAATTAGTTATACATTTTTTACATCTATTTACGCTGTCGAAAAATGTTTATAGTTTACTATAATAATATTATAGTTTTCTATAAATGTTGCATATATATATATATATATATATATATATATATATATATATATATATATATATATATATGTATTATTTTGTACCAGTTAATATTATAAATATAATTGTGGTTAAAAATTTGCAAAAATGGTTAGATTATATAATAAAACTGTACTCCTACTTCTACAAACACAATAACAAGGAATTGCACCTCATAACACTCGGAATGCTAATGTTTTATGCATGACCTATTATCTGATATATTACTTTAAAACAAAACTTCCAACCGGAGTTGGTCCATGTTAACCACAATTTGCCAGATGGTCGACCGTAACAAGCTGTAAACACTCCTTAAATTTAAAAGCCCCTGACTGTCCGATGATTTCTAACAACCGAAACATCAAACAAGCAAACTTTGTAGTTATTTTAACATATATGTAATTTAAAGTTTTTTAATAATTATTTTATTTATTATTACTGCTTACTGAAAGTGACAAATGATTTTATACACCAAAAAGCATTTTTATCGGTCAAAGTTATTTTTTACTTCTAGTCCAGTTAATATATACCTTTATAAAGAAATGTGTTCAAACAAAATAAAATTTAAAACAAGAAAGGTCATATTTCGATTAAAAGGAAATATTTAGTCAAAAGATATATAGTGTCTTAAAGCTAGCTTATTGTAGGAATAATTATTATATTATCCATTTAATTTGGAATCGATTGTAGAATTTTTTCTATAAATTGTTCTAGAATAAAAAAATCGTCTTATTTAAACGAACTAAAGCGTTTTTACACCTTTAGCTGTTTGCGTCTTGAATTTATAAAGCAAAATACGTTTTTTATCACAAATATATTATTTTACCATCAAGTTTTATTGGCTATATGCAAATTATTTAATGAATAAAGAAACGTCGATATTGGTTTAAATTCATAAAAATAAATTGGTATACTGAACACATTCAGACTTTCATGAATATATAACTAGACATGCTGATTAATTTCTTTTGTTTTCATGACATTTACTTGTCATTCCTAACTGCAATTTAATTTATTTACCTCATCGCACAGAAAATTATTTTTTTTAACAGTAAAACGTTTCGAGATAAAAGAAATAATGAATTATTGTGAAATAGGTCACAAATTGTTTCATTGACAAAGCTTTAATTTTATACCAGATATATATTGGAAATTTTAATTTATTATTATTATATCACTTAAGCCCGTATATATTTCTTACATTTGGGTTTAGTTTGACTATAAATTTGCTGTAATTGTAAAATTATTTAAAAACAATGATGATCAAGTCATATTAGCGTCATCTGAAGAGGAGTTGCAGGCGATGATTAATGTTATGCATGATGCCCTGACATCAAAGAGATGAAAATAAACGTAAGCAAAACGAAAATAATTCTTTTTGAAGGAGAAGCAAGCATGTCAAACTGTAAAGTTCTGATTAAGGGAGAAAGAGTAACAAGTCAATGAGTTTTTATACTTGGCTTCAAATTTTACGATAGATGGAAAGTATGACAGTGACATTGAGCAAAGGGTGTTGGCAGGAAAACTAGTAAATGGGGTACTACATAGCTTTATAAACAGCCTAAACAGCATAAAAATAGGATTAATATTGCGGAGATGAGTAATCTGAGAAATATAGTTGGAGTGACTCGGTTGGATAAAGTAAAGAATAGTGAGATAAGAGAACGCTGTGGTGTAAAAGAAGATGTGTTTACAAAGATAAATAAAGAAATGTTTAGAAGGTTTGGACTCGTAGAAAGGATGGATGAGGAAACAAATTTATAAGGTGAGTGTTAATGGACAAGTCGGTAGAGGCCGACCTTGGCGAACATATCTTGGTCAGATCAACATTGTATTGAAGAGGCCAGGTCAAGGGTACCAATAACCAACAAGCATATATGAGAGCACTGATGAAAGTAGAGGAAGCAAAAGATGTGTGTAAGAACCGTGGCAAGTGGAAGAAAGTGGTCTCTGCCTACACATACGGGAAAAAGGCGTGACTATATATGTATGTAAAAACAAAAATTATGGCACCTGTGTAAAGTGACCAATTAATGTTTATCCGTTTCGTATAATTTTAAATTGTATGGAATATAATAATTTTACTTAGATAATTAAAATAAAGCAACTTTACAAATAAAATAAAATAACTTGCGCAAAATTTCAATTATTTTCCCAAATACACCTGCTTCATTTACAAAGGTAACTAGTTGGAAATTGAATTTTGTTGTAAGCAAAAACAAGATAATATGCAAATATCGAGGGGTGAATTATTTTAGCTGCAATGCAAATCTGTTAACAAAATGAAAATATTTCACAATACCCATATTGGTTGTTTAGTAATTTTAGCTTTATTTTATTTAATGTACCTAGTTATTTATTTTAATTTTATGTTCGTAAAATTTTGCGTGAGAACAAAGTATTCAGGTATACATAATTTTTAAAAAAGATATCTGACCACAATTTTAAATGTTTCATTATTTATAAAAATCTAAAATTACCAATGGTATTTTAATATATCAGATAATAACTAGGTCATGCATAAAACATTAGCATACCAAGTGTTATGAGGTGCAATTCCTTGTTTTTGTGTTTGTAAAAGTAGGAGTACAGTTGTGTAATTTAATCTAACCATTTTTGCAAATATTTAATTACAATCATATTTATAATATTAACTCGTACAAAATTATATATATATATATATATATATATATATATATATATATATATATATATATATATATATATATATATATATATATATATATATATTAAAACTCTCGATCCAATAACAAAACAATGTTTATTTCAATACAATAAATTCTACTTTTATTAACCACTTGGATATTTACTTAGCTATACAACTTTTACAACTCTATATAACTATTTACATTTATTAATTCGTAAACACATAAGCCGATACTGATCCTTGTTGTGATCGCTTTCCCTTTTATACATCGATATCACAGTTCCAAATCATTCTACCTGTTTCTCCATTATTCGACGCGGCTTAGAGAGGTTGCACAACCTTGCTAGGCCCCGTCGGCGGCGACAAAGCAAAGCGGTCAAATACGGACCCTAGACTCGGTCAATTTTTCGGTTGCCGACAGGACCGGATTTGTAACATCATCCCTCTCTTAAATTTGATCGTCCCGATCAACTTCTTGCGAAACCTCACCATTGTAAGGCTTCTCTAAGTGGACGACTTTCATCTTGGCTCTGGGACTTCGTTGGATTCAATAAATCACATTATTTATCCTTTTTATCACCTTGTATGGCCCTTCTCAAGATGATGTCAACTTGGGGCATTGCATTGTGGATTATACAGCCATACTTGATCTCCTTCTTTGAATCCCGTCGAATTTGCTCTTAGGTCATAGCAAGCCTTCATTTTATTGTTTGCCAACCTAAATCTCTTCCTAGACGTTTTATGGATTTAGAACAAGCTGTCCTGTAACTCGTCTACATAATCTTGAACTTCTTTCACTACAGCACTTGGTGACCCGAACACCAAATCACAGGGTAAACAAAGTTCCCTTCCGAAGACTATGCTGGCTATGGTAAGTTTTGTAGAATCATGAACCGCTGCTCTATAGGCCATCAGGAATATTGAAAGACGTTGATGCCAGTCTTTCTGATGTTCCGGCCCGTGACTTCTTTGATCTTTTTATGTGAATTGAATACGTCATGTTTCTTATTTAGATCTTCTATTGTACTGCACTTTCCGGTTATCCATTTTGCTTTGGCATCTCGGGTCTTTTTTCGGATATTTCCGTGAATTGTACTTGGTACAAGTTTAAATTTCAAAATTGTATGCAATATTTTTATTTAATATTCCTAAACGGGACGGTTATGGTATCTAAGAATTAATTTTATTTTTATTGTTGTCGTTCAGGTAACATGCTAAACAAGCCAAGCGAACGGACTATAACTGATTACTGGTTTTCCGTTTAGATATTTTTCGTTTCAACGCCTCTCACTATTTTAAGGATTTTGATGTTGAAATGTAAAGTATTATTAAACTGCGGATTGCATTTTTTGCGAGGGGATGAGACTGACGATATGTTACAGAAAAAAATTGGGTAGGTATCAATTTAGTAGTTATCAACAGCTTCGATTGCTAATAATGTGGTATGTTAGAAAGACAATGATATAAAATTAGCCACTTTGTTGTAAACAGGTTTAAATTTGTTGAGAGCCACAGCTGTTTGAAAGTATTTTGTGCAACGTGCATCTTTAGCTACCCTAAACCACATAAGTACATCATGCATATTAATGCAGCGGGTGAAATTGTTGGACTGGTTATTACTGTTTAAAATTTAATTAAATTTTAATCTTACTTAAATTTTAAAACAAACTTAAATTAAATTTTAAGTCCTTACAATCTTATTCATAAGTAATTAGCTTTACTATTAGTGCAATTTGGGAGGCGCAAAATTTATTACTATTTTATTAAAAAATGGATGTTGGATTTAAAAATTTTAAGTTAGGTCGATTATAATAATAATAATAATAATAATAATAATCATAATCATAATCATAATAATAATAATAATAATAATAATAATAATAATAATAATAATAATAATAATAATAATAATAATAATAATAATAATAATAATAATAATAATAATAATAATAATAATAATAATAATAATAATAATAATAATAATAATAATAATAATAATAATAATAATAATAATAATAATAATAATAATAATAATAATAATAATAATAGGAGAAAACGAGCACTTCTGGTCTTTGAATCCTAGTTGCTCAATTTTCACTGCGGAACTATACGCCGTATGGCAAGCCCTCCTTTTCTTTTCGTTTTCAACCCACCAAAGCTGCGTAGTTTGCTCTGACTCATTGAGTGCAATTCAGTCACTAAATAACAGGTTCACAAGAAATAATTATTGCCAAAATATCTTAGAACTAGTTACTTATCTAGCGCCGGAAAAAAAATGCACCATTCTTTGGACTCCTAGCCACTGTGGCATCACTGGTAACGAGAGGGCAGATCTTGCGGCGAAACAAGCAACACTCACTCCAGAAGATGAAGGAATCCCTATTCCTTATACTGATATGAACATCCAAATCAACTCAAAAATTTTTAGTACATGGCAAGAAAGATGGACCTCCCAAAATACTCAATTAAACAATATTAAGCCAAATACTAATAAATGGAGATACCCAATTACCCTGAACAGACGTGAACAAGTAATTACTTGCCGCCTCAGAATCGGACATACCCATCTCACGCACTCGTATCTCTTAGTGGGAGGGCCCAAACCCCGATGCGACCATTGCAATACAAGAATGTCAGTTGCGCATATCTTCTCATGTCCGATGTACACGTATCTCAGGCACAATATGGGAATAAACCCTGAATTTGAAAATAATTTGAATAATTCCGAAAATATTAGAAAAGCTCTTACCTATATTGATCATCTTCGTTTAACAAATAGAATTTAAATACTATACTGGCAGCTAAATGATCATGGCAATCGAACGCTGCCTAATCCAAAAAAAAAAAAAAAAAAAAAAAAAAAAAAAAAAAAAATAATAATAATAATAATTTCCCTCCAAGGAGCTGTGGGACCTTGTCGTGGCGAAGGGGCTCAGTAACTACAATGATTCTGAGAGCGATGCCGGCGGGAGTTATATACTCCTGGTAGGGCCACCCATGCCGGTAAGGTCGATGATGAGTAGCGAAGCTAAGGACAGCTCAACAGGAGTAAACCTGAAAAAAAATCCGGAACCTAAGGTGGAAGACATCGTGCCGAGAGGTGAATGGCTACTCGTAGATAGTCGCTTACGATTCCTTGTGAGACCAGACGAAACTCACACGTATTTTAGTCCCTCTGTGGTAAGAGAGCACTGCCACAGTTGACATACATTTCTGCCCTACTCGTGGGAATTTTATGGAAAAACCACTCAATCAAAAGGAGGTGCCTCCCTCCCAAAACAGAGGCAACACTATCTACACGAGCCAGGAGACGACGATACAACCTCGGTTCCTGGTCGTTAAGAAAATAGAAGGTGACTTTAGTTCAACTAATCCCTTCTTGATACAGAAGTATCTGTATGGACAAGTAGGACATGTTAAAAATCTAAAGAAAATTAGAGAAGGTTTACTGATAGAAACCTCATCTGCTGCGCAATCAAGACAGATAATGAAATTAAAGAAATTTTTAGAATACGACGTCGAAGTTACAGCCCATGCTAGACTGAATTACTCGAAAGGAGTAATAAATTGCAGAGACCTCTTGAACTGTACTGAACAAGAAATATTGGAAGAACTCAAAGATCAACATATAATAGAAGTCAGAAGAATCAAAAGTAAAAAAGATGGTACCCTTTTTGATACCCCTAACCACATTTTGACTTTCAATTCGCCCAAAATTCCGAAAGAAGTGAAAGTAGCTTTTACGTTTTGAAGATCCGTCCTTTTATCCCATCCCCGATGCGATGCTTCCGCTGCCAACGTTTTGGCCATACCGCCATCAGATGATCTGAAGACCAGAAGTGCGTATGTGGCAAACCTTTACATGAAGGAACCCCGTGTCAACCCCCATTCAAATGCGTGAACTGTGGAGGACCTCACTCTGTCAGGTCAAAAGACTGTCCAGTTTACAAGCAAGAAATAGCCATCCAGGAAAGAAAAATAAATGAAAACATCTCCTACAACGAAGCAAAAAGAAAAGTTATTGTTACCACCCCGAAACCTAATATTTCATACGCCCAAGCTAGTTCATCCCCAGCAGCTCCTAACACCCAAGATATCATCAAAGAATAACTCCCCCTCCTGATCGATGCAATAAAATTCCACCTCCCTCCCCTGGCCTTCACACCCCCTTACCCAATCCGTCTCTCCCGTCCCACTGACGGCCAATCGGAGGGATCTTTTTCACGCCCTACATCCCAAACGTCTAAACGTGGCAGATCTGACAGCTCTGATTTAGAATCAATGACGAGCGAAACCTACCCCAACTCTCAAAGTAGTACCAAAAAAAAAAAAGAAAGGATGGCCTAAGGGCAAGTCACGAAAAGGCCTTCCTACGCCACAAACTGACACGGAAAATCTAGACCTAACCCCAACTGACGGACCCCAGCAGTCAAGTCAACAACCAAGAGATATATCTTAGCTCAAAAATTCTTTGTTTTTTCTGTTTTTTTTTTTCTCTTTTTATAAACTCACATACTTTGTTAATTTCAATAAATACAAAATTTCAATGGCTAACACAATTATCCAATGGAACTGCAACGGAATCATTAACAAACTCAGTAAAATTCAAATTATGAAAAATGAGAACTCTCCCTTTGTCTTAGCTATCCAAGAAACACACCTCAAACCTAATGAATCCTTCCGGCTGAGAGATTATCAATGTTTTCGGAAAGACGTCAATCCTACTTATAGAGCAAGGGGAGGTGTCGCTATTTTTGTTCGAAATAACATTCCAACAAAAGATGTAAGATTAGTTACCAACCTTCAAGCAACTGCTGTCCAGATTGAGGTCCCTTTGAGAACTACCATCTGCAACATTTCCTTGCCTGACGGTAACTGGCACCCTGACCATATCCAGAATATTATCGACCAACTACCCCGCCCATTCTTGATTCTTGGCGACTTCAATTCTCACTCCCCCCGATGGGGAGACTCCAAACACGATAACAGAGGAAAAAAGGTGGAATCGTTGATAGAAACAAACAATTTATGCATTTTAAATAATGGTAATCCTACGCATTTTGAAGCACGATCCGGCAAGACATCGGTAATTGATCTCAGTTTATGCTCCCCCCATCTGGCGACTAGGCTTGCATGGGATACCGATGAAGACCTTCACTCCAGTGATCACTTTCCGATTACCATTCATGTCGATGTCCCCACAAAGAGTTTTGCGTCAAGGGAACGATGGCTCACAAAGAATGCGGACTGGGAGAAATTTTCTGATCACGTAAATATCTCGAACCTTTCGAACGATATCGAAATAGCAGTGGACTCCATCTCTTCCGCTATTCTCAGCGCAGCTAAAATTAGCATCCCAATATCGAAACCATCAAAAACCCATCGTCCAGTTCCCTGGTGGAATGACGAGATCAAAATGGCGATCACCAAAAGAAAACAAGCATATAATAAATTTAAAAGGTATCCCACTCTTGAAAACTTGATAGCTTTCAAAATGACTAGAGCGACAGCGAGGAGACTCATCTTGAATGCAAAGAAAACTTCCTGGGAAGAATACATCTCGTCGATTAATCCCGAGGTGGGGCTCGGCGAAATATGGAGAAAAATCAGAGTCATTGCTGGTAAAAACACTATGGATAGTCCTGTCTCTCTCAACTATGATAATCGGGTGATCACGGACCTCGTGGAGATCTGCAAGGCGTTTGCGAACCATTTTGCACAGAACAGTTGCTCAGACATCTATGAGGAAGATTTCATGAACGTGAAAGCATATGAAGAAAGAAATATCCTCAATTTCAATACCCCACATATCCTGCACTATAACCTCCCTTTCTCCGTCAATGAATTAGATTTCGCCCTCGAGAACTGCTCGGAATCTGCAGCTGGCCATGATAATATCTCATATAGTATGATTATACACTTGCCCATCAATGAGAAACTGAAACTCCTTGAGCTGTATAATAAAATATGGGATTCTGGTACTTACCCAAAAGTATGGAGAATCGCCATAATCATTCCTATTCGGAAACCAACTAAATCTCCTACGGATCCTAACAACTACCGCCCAATTTCCCTAACAAGTTGCCTAGGTAAAGTTTTTGAAAAAATGATTAATTTGAGATTCTCATGGTGGATTGAATCGAACAACTTAATTTCCCAGCTCCAAGTCGGCTGCCGCAGCAGACGCTCAACAATGGATGCCCTGGTTTTCCTCGAGAACGAGATACAGGATACTTTTTGCAACAGAGAACACTTAGTTGCAGTGAGTTTCGACTTACAAAAAGCCTACGATAGAACATGGCGTTTCTCCATTATGCAGAAATTGCACACTTGGGGACTGAGAGGCAACATGGCCATTTGTATACAAAGTTTCCTACAAGATCGAACCTTCCAAGTTCGGATAGAAGCCATTGATTCCTCATATAGAACACTCGATAACGGAATTCCTCAAGGATCAGTGCTAAGTGTTTCCCTTTTCGCAGTGGCCATTAATATCCTTCTCGAAAAAAGTCAAAATCATGTCAAAAAAGTATTATACGTTGACGATTTAATCCTACTCTACAGACACAAGTCCATGGAAAACATTAACGAACATTTAAATAATGAAATACTTACCCTTGATAAATTAGCCAGATCAAGAGGTTTCCTGTTTTCGAAAGAAAAAACAAACTGCATACACTTCTGCAAACTAAGATTAGCCCACCCAGATCCAGAACTGTTTATCCAAGGTCATCCAATTAGCATTCAAAACTCGATTAAATTCCTAGGCATAATTTTTGATAAAAAACTGAACTGGAAAGAACAACTCCATCAACTAATTTCAAAGTGTCAAAAAGCTATGAACATCATGAGATGTATGTCAAACATTAAATGGGGTGCAGATAGAGAAATCCTTCTAAATTTATACAAGTCGGTAATCCAAGGCCGAATAGATTATGGTGCCATTGCTTACAATTCTTGCAGACCCTCAAGGCTGAAACAATTGGATAACCTCCAACTGACAGCCCTAAGATTGGCCACTGGTGCTTTCAGAACCAGCCCTGCAGTTGCAGTGCAATGCGACTCAACGATACTTCCTCTTGACCTGAGAAGAGACCTCCAAACGATAACCTACGCAACCAAAGTTCTATCTCAGCCACTCCATATTAACCACTCCAGCTTTTCATCCCCTGATGAGCATGCTTTCAGACCAACGGCAACTCGAATTCGTTTTCATGAAGCCTGCAGAAAATACTCTACAGAGAGTTTCTCCATTTTAACCAACAACTTTCCTTCTGTCCCGCCATGCCAATATTTTCCCGCGAAAAAAGACACCACCTGGAACTCTGATCCCTGCAACATCTTCGTGATGGATGACCAGTGAGCTGTTTGTTAAAGTAATGGATCATCTTATCAAGCACAGCCACAGCACGCCAGACAATCCCAGTATTTTAATAATGGACAACCACGAATACCACTAATTTATTAAGGCGCTTGACTTGGAGAAAAAATCTGGGGTTACGGTCCTTAAACTTCATTCTCATATATTAGCAAAAACGCAGCCCTTGGATGTGGCAGTTTTCGGTCCGTTTAAGAGTTATTACCACAATGCTATGGAATCTTGGTTGATTTGTCATCCAGGTTGCCCAATTAACTCATACGATGTTGTAGAATTGATTGAAATAGCTTTTACAAAATCAATGACCATTTCCAACATAACTAACTCCTTCCAGAAAACTGGACAGCACAGTGACAGATCGACCAATTCCAGTCCAGTCCAGTCTAATATTGGCGCAGGTAATATGGTATCACCCAATGATGCTGTTGCTGGACCATCCAATTGCAACAGTTATTTTGTATGACCAGGACAAATTAAGGAACCATTGAAAGCCAAACCTAGAAACAACAAAAATAAACCAAGAAAGCTAGGAAAAAGCATAATAGCCACCGACACTCCAGAAAAAAATGAGATAGCAACGGCTAGAGAAACAACTAAAAGTAGAAAAGAAGCCAAAGAAAAAAAACTAAAGCGCCAAGTTTTGTAAAGTGATTCTAAAGACTATGATAAAAGAGTATTGTGTCAAGATTCTGACAATAACAATGATTGGTTTAAAAGAAAAAAGACGATATGGAAGTCAAAGAAAACGTATTGACTGAAGAGCGCTTAGAACAACCTTTAGCTCGTCAAGCAGAACAAGAAGAATTTGTGCTCATTCCATTTTGTACAAAAAAAGCAAAAGAGTTTCTACACTGCAAAGGTTTTGGACACCTTGAATCATAATATGGAATATGTCAGCTTTTTTAGATTAAAATTTAAATCGCAGCAACAATTTTGTATGCCAGATGTGCCTACCTGGCATTTGTCAAGGAACAGGATGTAAGATTCATCTCTCCGAATCCAACAATTAGCGGTACCGCTAGGCGACTGTTTTATTATAAGTTCTCAGTTGATCTTTCTCTTTTAAAAATGTGTTAATTATTTTTATTTCAAAAGTTTTTTTTTTCTGTTTCTCTATAATATATTCTTATTAAAAATATATTGTTTTTCTATATTTTTATTTTGTAAATGATTTAGTTTTTCCATTTTAAAATACGCGCAATAAACTGGTGACTGCTCCACTGTTAACTGTAGGCCGATCCACTATGGACCATCCCCTGGTCAACACTGAATCATTATGCGCTAAAAATTGGTATTTTGTGCGTAATATGACTAAGTTTAAATTACCATATTTCGATAAGATTATAGTTCATGTAACTCTACTCAAAAATTCAACAATCTTCATGTATTATTTTTCGAAATATATGAGTTTGAAAAATTGGTGATCCACTGCCGACCACCCTACCTAAATGTAAAAATTAAGACAGTTTAAAGGGCATCTTTAAAAGGAAAGTTTCCACTTTAATATTTTTTGTTTCCATTAAAATTGGTTTATTACCAACAAGGATGCTTCTTGGCACACGTTCATTATAAGTTATCTTGAAAATACCGAATCCCCAAACTTCACTTTTTTGTAAAACTCCAATTTTGTCTCAATATTTGTATTCTCATATGACTCAAAACTTTTGGAACGAACTTTTTTAAGCAATATAGCGACTTAACCTTATAATTTTTTGTGATAAATTATTAATATAGATGTACAGAATTATTATCACGATTGGACATTATCTGTTCCAAAATGTAAACTAAACTTAACGCAACTATATGAAATTATCCGAAAAATTCGTTTTTGAAGTTTATCGAGTATTGGAATAGTATGCAACATATTTTGTGTCGTTGTTAATGACAGCTATCAAAACAATTCGTTTAGATTTACAGTTTTAAAGAATTTGTTGGAAGATAAGCATTTGCGATAGATTTTCCTTAAAAGTAAGCTTATAAATTATTACCTAAGTAACACGTGTTAAATTTTTGACCTCAAAAAATTGGAAAAATAAATCTAGCAAAGAATTTAATTGAACAAGAAGTGGTGCGGGCTTTAGTTTTATTGGATAAGGAATATTGTCAAAGATATTGTAACAATACTTACTCCTGAGTTCGATGAATTTAAACACTCAGTACAATAACTAAACAATTCTAATATTTTTAATTAATAAAATGTTTACTTGACAAATCACTTAAAGATTCACAAACTCTATAAAATCTAATTATAGTATTTTTTAATTACTTTCTTAATTTACTACAAACTAAACTTTAAAACTTTCGCGACCGCTGTCTTTTAATATACCTACAAATTATTACGCGAAACAGCGAGAATTCTCCTTCGCCATTCCCGACATTATCCCGAAATTGCCTTTCAAGAATCGCTGGACGCTTTCAATCTCGCCTCGGCTATAAATCATTCCCTATATGGGGGCGTTTTCGTGACGCCAAAGAAAAAGGTAAGCGCCTTGTGTGGACAATATCGCCTCGGCCAGATAATAGAACAGGGGCGTCTTTATCGTAACAATATGTTGCCAATTTGTTAGGCAAAAATCGTTCCACAATAAGTCACACGGTAATACGCTAAATGAGGTAGAAAATTATTCGAGAACACCAAAAAAAAACCGAAAACGATGCGCTAATGACCTTGCAATATATCTGTAAGGATTTGACGGTGGCTCTATTATGCTCTGGAATGTTATATGCTTTGACGCCCGCACAGAATTAGTTCCTGTCCGCACGAGATCCATAAATGCTAATTACTATCTTGTGAATATTGTAATATGATGATGATGCCTTTCGGTCTTTTTTTAGAACCCAGTTTCTTGTTTATGCAAGGCAGCGCTTGACTTTACATAGCTGAGGAGGTACTCGA
The DNA here is from genome assembly GCA_950111635.1 of Agelastica alni. Lineage (NCBI taxonomy): Eukaryota > Metazoa > Arthropoda > Insecta > Coleoptera > Chrysomelidae > Agelastica > Agelastica alni. The sequence goes on along the minus strand of OX467708.1, from coordinate 50,298,895 downwards.
TTATCTTAATTAAGTTGGTATACCAATTATACAGTGGTCACCAAAAAGCCCAGATTTAAATCCGATCGAGAAATTATAACATCACCGCAAGAAAAATGTTAAACGTCAAATGCCTGCATCTAGAAACCTAGAACTTAAAAATGCAGTTATCACAGAATGGGAACAAATTCCTCAATTTTGCCTGGACGCATATATGCTGTGATCCGAAGTAGACCAGGCAACACACGCTACTAGTGTGGCACTTACCCCATTCATTTTGCTACTAATTTACTATTTACACCATAATTAATTTTTGTGACATTACAATTTTTTTAATAAATGTTACGATTAATTTTAGTTTCAATCTTATAGAGAAATATTGAAGTCAATTTACTTTTAAAGTATTTTATACATTTTTTCCAATTTTTAATTTATCCAATGTCCATAAAAAATTAATAAAATCAATTTATTATAACAATTTGAATGATTTAATAATGTTGTTGCGATTATTTTGTTCAGAAGTTTATATAAATTCTTTTAAAAATATTTCTATCCCATAAGATCTTTTACTTACCCAGATTAAATAAACCAAACCGTCACAATAAATTAAGTTAATTGTGACGTTTTATTTTCGATTACAAAGGTAGAAAACCAGCCAACAGAGGAAATGGAAATCCGTCCTGGTGTAAGACAAGAATGCATTCTATCGTCAATACTATTTAACCTGTATAGCGAAGCCATTTTTAAAGAAACCTTGCAAGAAAAATCGGTAGGGATAGTTATTAACGGAGAGGTTATAAATAATATGCGATATGCTGATGACACCGTCTTGTTAACAAGCAATCAAAGAGACATACAACATCATCTAGAGAAATTAAATGATCGATGTAACGAATACGGTCTAAAGATAGATCTTAAGAAAACCAAGTTAATGGTAGTTACAAAGTTCCCCTAAAATCACAACCATATAAACGTATCAGTAGCAGACATCTTAATAGAGAATGTGCAGTCATACAAATACCTGGGAGCCTAGATAGAACAATCGGGTGACCAAACAAGAGAAATAAGAACGAGAATAGAGATAACCAGGTCAACATTTACGAAAATGAAAAAGTTGTTCACCAGTCGAGATATCAAGATGAGGATGCTGGGTTGTTACGTGTTTTCCGCGCTTTTGTATGGAGTGGAGGCATGGACTCTCAAGAAGAATCATACGGACAAACTACAAGCCTTCGAGATGTGGTGTTACCGTAGAATATGGCGTATCCCCTGGACAGAAAAGATCTCTAATGTGAAAGTCTTAAATCGGATGAATAAGGAATGTGAAGTCATTAACACCATAAAAAAAGCTTCAATATCTAGGTCATATACTGAGAGGACTCAAATACTCACTTCTCCAGCTGATAGTTCAGGGAAAGATTGATGGAAGGAGGAATATTGAAAGACGCCGTGTGTCTTGGCTTAAAAACCTAAGGGACTGGTTTAATTGTAGCAATGTTGAACTCTTCCGAGCTGCGGTCAGTAAGGTCCGGATAGCTGTGATGATAGCAAACCCCCGATAGGAGATGCACTATAAGAAGAATAAGAAGATTTTCGATTTATTTAATTATTATTTGGTCCAAAAATAAATGATCTAAAATTTTTCCTAAAATTAGAGAATCATACGTTATTTTTCGCACCTTGCAAAGCTGCACCTCCATCTTTGTTATACCTTTTATTAAATTTTGAATTAATTTATGAGGTAAGCGGTTAAAATTATGTTGGTGAAGGTATGGGTGAACGAGTTTATTGTTTTTATTAAATCTTGTGTACGTTTTCAGTAAAAAGTACAATTAATTGGCACCATACATGCGCTTTTATGAACTTTGTTTAATCTGCATCTATAATACTCAACATGGGACTACAACAATCACGCATATTCATGTTAAGTGTTCAATACTTTTATTTTCGTCGAGTACAATGTAAATTATTAGATGTGTAGCAGTAATTCAGTTTGGTGAAATGCTGGTATACGTGATAAATCTCAATTATAACGGAATATGGGACTGGCAATCCACCCTCGTTATCACAAATTGCATCTTTGTAGTCGTTCGTTTGGAAGCATACATTCTACAACTTTAATAAAGATGGGAGCCTTTATTTAAAAGTATACTAGACTACCTGTTATTTTAAAATAGTAATGTGTTATTTTAAGTTTTACTCAATGTTGGCTCAGGGGCCGAAGTAATAAAATAATTAATTTGAAAGAGTTGGAAATTCATGCAACATCAATTTATCCTTAAAAAATCGGAGTGTATTTGGGAAATGACTCAAAACTTGCAGTTAACAGAAAAACTATTCAAAAGATTCTGTATAACTTAAAGGCTTTCTTACTTTAAATCTCTTCAATTGCGACCGATTTGACGTCAAATTTAAAATTTCACGCTTGCACACATGGGTACAAATTTAACAGAAATATCTACAATTTAAAAGTTCACTATTTTGCGAGAACAATAAAAGTCTTGAGCTTTTGTAGTTACTCGTGGTAACAAACATGGCATGGCGATTGTATACTAATGAATAAATGAGTAGGTACCTCTCCAAATGTCGGCGACGCTGGCGCCATAATGTGGACGGAATTAATGGGTCTTCTTCTTCTTTTTAATCGTGCCATATCCTCAGCGGACGTCGGCGATCATTGTGGCCCAAATGACTCTATTTACTGTTTCTCTAAACAATTCAGCAGATGTTTTCCCGGTCCATTGGCATATGTTCTTCAGCCACGATATGCGGCGTCTCCAGGGACCTCGTTTTTCTTCTATTTTACCCTCAGTGATTAGTTGTAGCAATCTATATTTATTGTTTCTCATGATGTGCCCGAAATATGTCCTTTCCTTGACTGTTTTAAGAATATCTTTTCCCTTTTGTATCTGTTGCAGCATCTTTTCATTGATTATATAATAAATCCAAGAGTTTTTTAACATTCAGCGATAGCACCAAAGTTCAAAAGCCTTAAGTCGTCTGGAAGCATCGTCAGTCAAGGTCCAAGTCCCAACTCCATGTAGCAGAACCGTGAACACATAACATTTGAGAGTTCGAATTCGAGTTTTTAGATTAAGCTTTTTGTTACAGAGCACACTTCTCATACGGTTAAAATTGGTTCTTGCCTTCTTAATCTGTATCTTGATTTTCTTAGAGTGATCCCATTGATCATTTAAATTTGTTCCAAGGTAGTTTAATGTTGGAACTCTCTGTAGTAATGCTTCGTCAACTCGAAATTGATGATTCATAGGTTGTTGTGCTTTACTGATAATCATAACCTTGGTCTTAGAAGTATTCAGGCGCATGTTGTAATTCCTACAAGTATTTGATACTCTATCCACTTATCGTTGAAGCCCTTCTGCACTGGTTGACAGCAAGACGGTGTCTTCGGCATATCCAAAGTTATTGATATATTCTCCATTTAACATTATTTCATCTTGATCTTCTTCTAATGCATCGTTAAACAGGCTTTCGGAGTACACATTAAACAATAGCGGTGACAACACACATCCTTGACGTACTCCTTGTAGGACTGAGAATTCTTCAGATCTTTCATCGACAACGCGAACGCAAGCTTTTTGGTGCCAGTATAGCTTACCTATGATTCGCAGATCTTTATCATCCAATCCCGATTGCTCTAAAATTTCCATTAGCATGATTTACCCTATCAAAGACCTTTTCAAAATCTATAAAACATGCGTAGACGTCCATGTTGACATCTCGCGCTCTTTGGATCAAAACGTTCAGGCTGAACAGAGCTTGCCTAGTACCGAATCCTCTTCTAAAGCCAAACTGCGACTTGCTAATATTTCGTTCCAGTTTTGGATATATACGTTCATGGATAATTATAAGGAAGACCTTCAGCATTTGGCTCATCAAGCTAATGGTTCGGTGTTCTGCGCATATTTTGACCTTTGATTTTTTTGGGATTGGAATGAATATCGATATCAGCCAGTCATTCGGAATTTCAGCTGTTTTATAAAAATCATTGAATAGTGCTGTTATTAATTTCAGATTGGATTCTTCCATCACCTTCAAGATATCGCCCTGTATTTCGTCTATTCCAGTGGATTTATTGGCCTTAAGTTTATGGATAGCATTTCAAATCACTTCCATTGTGATTGAGGGTCCTATTGTTGCAGTACCTTCAACGTAATTTTCACGGTTTTCATCATCAAAGAGTTCCTGCATGTATTCTTTCCATCGTTTTATTTTCTCTGTTTTCTCTAAAAGCATTTTACCCGCTTTATTTGTGATTGTACATATATTTCTTGTTTTATACATTCCTGCAGCCTCTTTAACTTTTTTATACAAATTGAAGGTATCGTGTCGGTGTTCTAATTCTTCTATCTCGGCGCATCTCTCATCTAGCCAAGCCTATTTTAATGGGTACTTTTGTTAATAGGCCAGTGCCATACAGAATTCCAAAAACATGGTAATGAGAGGTACTAATCAACAGGTGGCATTTCAACAATTGAGTAAAGCATTATGGCGCGAACACCTAAATAATAAAAAATTTACTACTTTTATCCTACCTTTTGCTCATATTTATAACTTATATAACACAAAGGGTTTTAAGCATTTAAAAAAATATGTCTTGCATCTATATCATACAAAAAAAATAAAATAAAAACGTTTGAGAGTTCAATAACATGCAGACTATTAATAAGTTTTTTAAAGGGATTTATCGGTTTAAATAATATTACTCGAAATGGACCAATAACAACAAGAAAATATTGACAATAGATCGTATCAGAATTCGATAAAACATCCTTAAAAAAGCACACAAAATAATAAATATCTCTTATTTGATCAAAAAATCCACCATAATTATTGGAACGTTTCATTTATTTTTTTTTTAAATAAAAATTAATGGAATTAACTTTTAACTTTAATTATTTGTAGTAAATAAAGTTGTTTGAAGGTGAGTTTTTTCAGGTTCTTTTATTTCACAAATTAAACTGAAAGAAAATGAATAACGTGGTTTTATGTTTATTTGTTTAAAATGTCATTTAATTCCCTAAACACAGTTTTATAATTATATTTATGAAATAATTATAGTCGAGGTAGATTTTTTGGGAAAATATTTAAGAATAACTTAATTCTTCTAGTTTTATGTTTTACGTAAATATTTTAATCAACACTAATAACTTTTATTTTTAGATAAATAATTAAAATTTGTGTAACTTCTAAACGACGACATAAACTGGTTAAAGACTAATGGTTACCAAAGAACATACTATGTAAAACAAACAGATTAAAATTGTATTATATCAAGTTATATCAAGCTTTTAACTTGATACAATTTTAATCTTTTAATTTGTTTTACATTATGAATATCGGTACTTTAAGGGTTTCATTTTGTTCTAACATGACGAGCAAGCGCTGAAGATGGCCTTTTCGGTTGAAAGCGTTCTGCGAAAAATAAAATAAATTATATATTTATTTCCCAGTGGGAAGTTATAGTAATGGGTCCGATTTTGCGAATCCCAAATTTTGACATATCTCCACATTACAAGGTCGCCAGAGTCGAATACAATAGTTTTTAAGTGGACGTTTGTGTGTGTATGTACGTATGTTTGTATGTGCGTTCGGAATCATTTTTCGTCTCGATTACCTCGAGAACAAAAATGATATCGACGTGGGACCAATTGCATTCGACGCATAATTACGCAACTTAGAATTAATTAGATTTTCAGCAAAATTGGTGGAGCTGTTTTTTATGGAAAATCAAAAAAATGGTAAACTACCTGAATTTTGCAATTTATATATTGTACTATTTTTAATACAGAATTTTAAAATCTTTTGAATAATATGATTATTACATGCTAGGAATATTTGTATGAAAAATATGATGACAATATTTCATAAAAAGAGGTAGTTTTAAAAAACAAAAATAGAAATTGGAGAATTTTAAACATGTGTATTGAAAGAATAGCGTTGAAGACGCTATAACAGTGAAAGATTATTGTTAGTAATAATCAAGCATTGTTTATAACAATTGAATTTTGTTACTAACAAATGATTATTGATTATAATAATTAAATTTTCAATTGTTATAAAAATGAAATTAAAATAGCTTCCGCTTATGAAATATTTAGAAAAAGTTTGAAAGAATACGGTTGACACAAACAGAATATTGTAAATTACAATTATAATTTGTTATAAACAATTTGAAATCGTTTTTTATAATTATTTTAATAATAAAAATAATAATTATAACAAAACATATGGTATTCTTTCATTAATTCCAGTGAGAAGTTAGTCGTGTGAACCTCTCGGGTCGAACCCAGACCACTGATATTTATTTGCCTAAAATTCACAATATATTCTATTGGTTATGCCACGTGCGCACAGCTCCACTTCCACTTTAATTTCATCAAAAACATCCTGTGTTATAAATAGTTATGACTTTTTTATTTTTAATTAAAATTTATACTAATGTTTAAATGTTTACTTAAAAAATTACATTGATCACATCGTTATGTAACTTGCAAATTTGTATCGCTTTTGCCAAGAGAGAATTACTATTTTGTCATATAATTTTTCTTTTTATGCTTTTTTTTAACTATTAAAACATAAAATTTAAACATATTTTAATGCATCATATATCTTCTTTTTCTTCTTCTTTGTGTGCCATGCTTGTTTTTAAACGTTGGCTATTATCAAGCGTTCAGGCGTTGGATATCATAGAGTTGACAATTTGTTGGAAAGCTTCTCGATCGGTAGCTACATGAAACAATTCTTCGACTGTTCGACCCGTCCAATGTCTAATATTACGAAGCCAAGAAAGCTGTTTTCTGCCAATCCATTGCTTTCCTTCTATTTTACCCTGGATAATTAATCGGAGCATGTGATATTTATGCCCCATCATCATATGTTAAAAGTATTCAAATTTTCTTATTTTGATGGTGTTTATGTTTTTAGTTCAATTTGTATGTTTTTAATTTCTTTCAACTAGGCATTATTTAATTGTTACAAAGGGTTCAGGAATGTTGATGTTAATTATATAAGGGGATTTTAGATTTGGCCTAAGGTTGTTGATATCTGTTCTGTCATTTATGGCGTTATTTTTTTTTATGTGTATCATTTCTTTTATTTGTCTTTTGTAAAGGTTGCTTTCATTATCTAGTATTTTAGTATTTTCAAAATAAGGGTTGTCATTTTTAGAAATTTTATGTTTATTTAGGGCTGTACTATTGTTTTTTATATGTTTGTGTCTTTTGATTCTATTTTCTAATAATTGGGATGTCATATACACTTCATTGTAATCTTTGCAGGGGATGCTATAAATAACATTTAATTTTTTGTTAGTGGGGACTTTACTTTTCAGGGGAATGTACCATTTTTTTAAAAGTCTATACGATTTGTAGCATACTTGTCCTAAACGAAATAGTCTGGAGATTCGCTTTAATCGGAAGTTTAACTATTTCCGTGGATCTTTAATTTAAAGTGGGACAGAAGTATCAATCCATTCTGAGTTTACCCACCAAATCTGATCTTTTAAAGTCTAACTGTTTCTGGGCGTAACTTGAATACAAAAAAAAACACGACATCGAACGCCCATCTTAACGTCGTCGAATATCTTGGCTAAAATAGTCACTGTAGGTATACTATATAACAAAATTCAAAAAAAGATAAGTAGTATTTTTATAATTAAACTTTCGGTTATTATTTGGAAGTGTAATTTACCACATTTTTATAGAAAAAACATTAAAAAATTTATATTTTTAAATATTTGTTTTTGAATTATGGTCTATTTTACGGTGGATATATAATTTACGAAAAAATTATTTAAAAAGAATACTGGCTTAATTTTTTTTTTCGTTTGAAAGTACAAAAAAAAACAATTTTTGACATGTTCGTAAACTTTTTTTAAATGTTATGAAGTATTCTTTTTAAACTACATAAAAACAAGCATTTTTTTTATTTTTTTATATTATTTATTTTAACACCAATTAGAAATTACAATCTATGAGCTATTTTGTTGGCTTAGAAACTATTTGGGTGGTTTTATTTCTATCATGATAAGGTTTCTCCATCAAGAATACCTTTTCCACCTAAGATCTAATGGCCACTTCTTCTTTTAGTCATTTTTTTGCATTTTCCATCACAACTGGTCGGAGTAGGAAGTTGTTACGGTCTTCTAATTTTGCATGGTGTTTGGTACTTCTGTCTTGAATTTTTTCTTGAACGGTTGTTATATAATGATCTTGGTTTGTTATATACCACGGAGCATTTGACATTGTTTTTGAGGCTTTTGATTGTGCACGTTATTTTTGCAATGTTTGTCTTACTAGCGCCTTTCAGAGTTCTACAATTACGGATAATAGTACCTTTATATATTAGGACTTTATTTTCGAGTAATGTTTATTTTTCTTTCTACTAACCAATATACTCTCCAATTTTTAGGTCCAGCTGCTTTCTTTTTTTTTAGTTATGTGTTCTTTCCAATTTAATTTGCAGACAGGATTAATCCCTTAGTACTTAATATTTGTCCTGCTGTGAAGTTGTACATTGTTAATAAAAACAGACAGACATTGTTCTTTTTTACCGGTAAAAGTCTCCGATGTCACGAACTTAGCTCCCAGAAAATTGATAAACTTTGTACAAAGTCTCGGAATCCCAGGCCTTGAATAGATAAAGGGTTATGCAAAAAAGATCTAATAGGTCGATGTGCTTGAGAGGCTGCATTTTCTTCACGACACCCCCCCCCCACTCCCTACAATCTAGTGGTTAAAGTAATATGTTGGGATTTGGACTCATTTATTTTAATTTTACATTTTTGGAGCCATTCTTCTAGATGAAAAAGATTTCTTAAAGGTTTGATCTTGTCCTTACTGGGTAATGTTCCTGTTATGGTGTAATTAGTGTATGGGAGATTAGATGTGTAAAGTAAATTAAAAATCGGTCCCAGCCTGCTGCCTTAAGGGATTTCAGATTTGATAGGTTGGAATGAAGAAGTTTGTCCGTTTACTCTAGTTCTGAAGGGTCTATCCATTAAATAAGATTTAATTAGAGTAAAGAACTGGGCTGAAAGATTTTGCTTAATGTTACATAAAATTTCGTCGTGCCAGACGCTTGACTCACATCAAAGAAGACTGCTGAACAATACTTTTTGCCTTTGTGGCCTCATTTATGGCATGTGATATGCGATGGCATTGCTGGAGAATGGTTGAATGTTCTGGTCGGAAGCCAAACTGGTAATCAGGGATTATGCGTAGGAAATCATTTTTTATGCGAAGTAATGAAAACTTCTTCATTAATTTAGAAATTGTAGTCAATAAACTAATTGGTCTGTATGAGGCAACGTTAGTTACTACTTTTCCAGGTTTTGGAATTAGTATGATTTCTGAATGTTCTCTATAGGCTAGTATTGCAGTCTTATTGTGGCATTTTAAATATGTAGGTTAGCATAAGTCATCCTTTTCTACATAGTTCCTATAGTATTTTAGTAGTTATCAAGTCTATTCCAAGTGCCTTACTATTGTTGAGAAGTGAAATGTTTGATTTAATTTTCTTGGAATTAAAAGTTTTACATGTGATGGTAAATTATTTGGGTAATTGTTTATGTAATCAGAAATGTTTTAATTGGGAGCATCGTTGATAGGAGTAAAGACAATAGATAAATTTTGAGCAAATAAATCTGATTTTTCCCGATTACTTTTAGCCCTATTTATGGTGATTCTAAGCCTATTAGAGTACTGTTGATGTTGGTTATCTGGCGATTTATGGATTGCTTTATTGATTTGTCGTATCGATTTAATCGGGAAATATACGCCAAAAGATTTTCATCACAAGTATGAGTCCATTGCCACTGTGCTCTGGCATTATTTTTCTCTGCTATAAGCCTTTTAAGTTGCAGTGGTATGTTTGTTTTTTAATATGAGTTTCTAGATTGTGTGTTTTGCAGCGCCCTGTAGGATTTTTATAAATGTTTTTGTTGCGTCTTCTATTTTATTTGGACTGTTTAGCCGTTTTTTAAGTTTACTTGTTAGTTATTTTTAGCCCTGAATATATCCCAGTTTGTTTTTATATTACATAATTTTTGTGGTTTTCAACGTATATTAACGATGTACTAATAGTTGCTATTATCGGTGTCTGTGGTCTGACGATAAGTCGTAGTTAGTGACGAAAAAGTCAAGAAGGTGTGGCAATTTATTTGGATCACTTGGCCAGTATGTCGGTTCACCAGTTGAGAGAAATAATAAGGTTTTTTAGTGTATTAGATTTGCCAGTTCCATTCATTTAGTTGTAGTTAACCTGGATTCTCACAGGATATTTTTACTGTTGCAGTATCCTCCTGCTATTAATTTTGGTCCTAGTGTTTAAAACTAATATTGATAGTGTTTTTTCTTTAGATTGTGTCAAGATGAACAGTACAGCGCAGAGACTGTAAATTCATATGGCATGGTCTTGATTTGTACTGAATATCATGGGGGTTAAATAATGATTTTATTAGGATTGCCGAGCGAGCATAAGCAGCATTATTAGAGTGGTTTGTGTGGTAGAGTGTGTAATATGGCATTTAAAAGTATGATTTTTTGGTTGAAAGGGTTTCACTTATTTACATACATATATTGCTGAAAAAAGAACCAGTTGTCCCCACTGCCACGATGACGATATCCACCACCAGACCTGTTGAACTCCCACTCCAGATATTTTGATGGTAGAAGGAGATCACCACGACGAATATAAAAGACCATGCACCCAGCAGTAGAAGCACCTTGTTGTGCGAGGCGTGGACCAGGGGTATTGACTCTGGTCTTAAACGATTTACACAGTTACTACCGGGTATTGGACGAGGTTGGAATATTGATCCGATCTTGCACACACTCACCGGGACCACCGTTAATTGTCGGTATCGACGAAAGTTTGAAAACGAACGGTCTAAACTGCCAGGATAATTTCAGACGCGGTACTGACGCTCCGAAATACACTTACAGTTCCACGACACGGAATCACCGTTAGGCCGGGTATTGGCCGGTCATAAATGATATATCTGTCATCTGAGTCAAACCGTAAGAGTATTGATCTGTCGATAACTTAGTCCCTAATCGACCCGTACTGCACAAACAATTAGTCGCATATACCGTCCACGTCGAAGTCAAGCCACCCACGTCGTTGTGAAGTACGTCGAGTTACCAGTATTCCGATAGAATCTTATTTTTATTTTCTTTTATTTATTGTATATGTTTTTTATTTTACAAATAAACATTTAATTTAATAGAACTTTGTCTTCTTGGGCTATCTTGGTAACACGCATTACACATAAACATTGTATGCATGTTGTGGACCATACTGTTTTAATGGATGAGTTAGCCAAAGGTACTTTTAAATTCATCTTAAAATTTACTTAGTATGTTTTCAAATTTTTTATTGTTGCTATCATAATTACTTGTGCTTGTTTTGGTATTTTTTGTTGGTATACAGGTGTTATTATTTTATTTTAATATTGTTGTTGGTATACTTTATAGGAACTCAGTTGGACAACGCAAAAATCGGGGTACGGTCAATAATGCCATGTCGAGCATTAAGCGAAACTGAACCGTTTGTAATTGATTACTCCCGGTATTGTACACATGGACTGTCGGCCAAACTTTTGTGATTTTATGCATCTTATTGGATAGTACTTAACCCTAAGTGTCCAAATTTTATCGGCAGTTTTTTCACCGCAAAAGTCTATGCCGACAAAAAACAAATCAGTGTTTACACAACTATTTACCAGTGCCGTGTTGTTATAAATACATATTTTTTCGTTTTTTACATACCTATTGTTTTCTGTTTCATTGGAGTATCTGTTATATAGTTAGTAACATAGAAATACATTTAAAAATTGCACACAAAAAACTTTTGGACTAGTGAAACAACAAAATTTTAAGAAAGAATACGTCATAGAAAAACTTTTTAAATCTTACGGCCATACTGTTTTGCGTTTGCCTCCATATTATTGTGTATTTAACCATATTGGACTGATCTGGGCTGCTTTAAAAAACAAATTACGAAAAAGTGTAATGAAGCTCTCCAATTAAGCGATTCTGTTTTAAAAAATATAAGAAAAGTAATTGATGAACTCGCCAAAACTGACTTATGAACAAATTGTGTTTACCACGTCAAAGAAAAAGAAAAACAATATTGTGTTTTGCCATAAATCGAACCGTTAGTGATAAATACCCAAGAAGACTCTAGTACTGATGAGTGTTTCGATAGTGACTAATATATAATAGTGTTTCGTTTAGGGTGGTCACCTTATCACGTAAGTCAAAACAATACTTACTTAAAGTTTTTGAAAAAATTTTAAAATGAGTTGTGACGCCTATGGAACAACGAAGTTCGGCAAGCCGCCGGATAAAATATTGTTTTTTTACTCGTCCAACTGACTTCGTAAGAACTTATAATAGTCACATCCCTTATAGTTAGCCGGGTGTGATTCTCCGCAAAGAGCACATAATGTAAAAAAATTTTTAAAGAATGAAAAAAAAAATCATAAGCATAATAATAATAATTATAATTAAAAATAATTATGACTTTTGGTTTTTTAGAGGTTGTTTTTTAGGATGGTTTTGAAAAAAATATGATTTATAATTATAAGTCAAATTATTAAGTATAATAATGATATTCCTGGCCCCTGTGCAAGAATAATACACAAAATCATGAAACTTTTCACATTTTTTTCATACAAAAACACCTAGAGGCGCTTTCATATCTAAAGTGCTTTGATTTTAAAACCAGCCAGTCCTTATAACTTTTGATTTTGCGTAAATGCAAGAAAAACAAAAAACACGTCGAATTTTAAATCAAGGGGAAGGTTTAAAAATGTTATTCTGCTGTAACCAAATGGCATCCCCACCTCTTTTTTAAAATGTCAAATGGCAACCCTTACCTTGTAATACATTAAATAAAAACCCAAGAAAAATTTAAATTGGCCATATAAACAACAATTTATTCTATCAAAGTTAAAAGTTAATTACATACAACTCGGTAAATGTTTAACAGTAACTGTTTAAGCTTGCTTCGCTATATTGTAGGCAATAATATAACCTATTTTTAAATTCTTCTCAAACTCTTTGCAAAAGTTTCGCTAGTAATTCGTCTACATTTATCAGTTATTCTAAGCTTTAGTTCTTTAATGTCTTCGGAAGAAGTTTTGTAAACTAATGTTTTGTAATAGCCCCACAGAAAAAAGTCAATTGGTGTTAGATCTGGAGATCTTGCCGGTCATTCTATAAAACCCCTTCTGCCAGTACAATGTCTTGGCAATCATTCATCTAGCCATTGTCCTACAACTAGCGCGTAATGTGGTCCAATTATCTCATTTTTTAGAATACGAGCCCATACATTGATCTTCGCTGGAAACTGAGTATTATCTTGTCGAAACACGTGAGGATTTTTGTGATCCCACTACCTAGAGTTCTGTTTGTTAATAAAGCCATTTAAATAAAACGTTGATTCATCACCGAAAATATTTTTAACCAAATTTGCGTCTTCTTGTATTTTTTGGGACATTGTTTCACAAAATTTAATTCTGCGGTCATAGTCGTTTGTATACCTATATAGGTTCATTAGGCTGATAAAAAAAAATCAACCTTTTTTTTATCCGCACTGATTTAGTTTAGAAAAAAATACATGATAACATTTAACAAAAAAATGTTGTCATTAAAAATTCACGAAAAACATGTCAAAAATGTTTTTTGGACTTTCAAACTAAAAAAAACAAATGATCCAGTCATCTTATGCAGGAGGTGATTGCCCGTATGAAATTATGATGGATCTTACCCATAACAAAATTTTATCAGCTCCTTTTGAGATATCACCCCTAAAAGGTGGTGAGTAAAATTAAATTATAATCTTGACTGGGGGTCATTTCCAACATTTATTATGAATCGTATTTTATTCTTGCATTTTCCATCTTTACTGTTTTCTACCTTCAATACGTAACTACTTTATTATTTAATAAAGAATAAAAAATATTGATGTTGCATTTTTTTTTTCACCAAATCTATTGAAAACTAAGAAATATCTTTAAATCAACATTTATTTATCCTAACGAAAATATTAACTAATAAAAACAAGTAATTTTGCTGGTCAAATATATTTTTTATCGCACCGTGTAACACGTACAAGACTTATTGAAATAATAATGCTCGGTTTGCAAAACTCAAGACTCAGTGTTACAATCTCTGAGAACTGTTAATATTTCCATGCGGTTACTGCAGCCAGATGTTGGAAATCTTAATAAACTTTCAGTTGTACTTGTCTTCCTAAAACGCTTGAATGTTATTTACACCCTCAGTGCAAGCATTCTTATTGTTTGGTAACAGTGTATTAAATAATTTCTGACAATTATATAAACATATGTTTCATTACTACCTTGTTAACTTATTTAGAATAAAATTTGGTAAGCATCATTAACTACGGAACAATTTTAATAAGAACTGTATTGCGAATAATTTATTTTCTTGTTGTAATAGCATGTCCAAATGAGAAAAAAAGTTATAATATGATGTATTCAGATCACGATCTGTTAAAATATGATAGCACTTGAAGAATTTACCCTCCTGATAACGAAAGAAAAAACGCTAGATCTTATTAATGTCGGAGGTGAATTATTTTATTTTGCAGACATTCTGACACTAATTTACTTATAAATGATAATACCAAAGGTAACGTTTAAGCAGAAGTAGTCTTAAATGATGCATGTACGTTATGAATGGGATCTTCAGGAAAATATATTGTTTTATGTTATCAAGTCATTTTTTTAGATTACCTCATGGAATAACTTAATTAAACTTAACACATTCGTACTGACCTAAAAAAGTTCACATTTATTGGTTACAAAATCAGGCAATTTTCAACAGTGAAGGTTTCTGTAGGTAACTGGAGACTGCCTGAAAGTTTTAATTCTTTTTATTTAAGTTAAATATTACTTTTTAACTATCAATATACTAACCTTAAACAAATATCTAATGCAACCTAACGTAAAGTATTGTTCTATTACTTGGGACGGTAGAGATCGACCTAGGCGAACATATCTCGATCAGATCAACATTTTTTTAAAGAAAGGCCGAGTCATAAGTGTCAGCAACCAACGAGCATGTATAAAAGCGCTGATGAAAGTAGAAGAGGCGAAAAACCGTAGCAAGTGAAAAAAGTTGGTCTGTCTACCCCTATGGGAAAAATGTAACCATATATGTATGTGCTGGAAACGTCTGATAAAACACACAATACCTCTCTAGAATGTTAACAAGCATTATGAATAATCTCTAAACCATAAATAAATTATTTATTTATGGTTTGTATAGCTGCCGATATGTACTTTTTATAAGTGAAAGAATATTTATAAACTCGATTTTGTTTGGTATTTAATAAAATAATTAGCCGATACCTTCTCACTAACTTTTACGTGGTCTTCCTCTTTGTCTTCTTTTCTGTGGCGTCCAGTTAAGTCGTTGCCTAGGGATTCGATTGTTAGATATCTACATTTTCTAGCAGCTTGTCTCCAGAAGTCCATTTCTGTAGCTATTAGGTACCTCTACGATCTATCTTTAATTTGCAATACTTTCCTATTGTATGTTATAATAGTTTTTATGATAGTGTTATATATTCTCTGTTTTTTTTGGTATACTTCTGTCCCATAGAACTCCATTTATCATGTCTATAGTTCTTATTTCTTGCATATTTCGTTTTTTCATTGCCATGTATAGCGTGCTGTTATTTGTTATTTTTACTTCCGGGTATGGATAGCTTTCGCATCTTTTAATTCATTGGCCATCTTTAAGTTCCTGTTGTGTGCCTATCTAAGCTTGTAAATTAAAACATATATACAAATTATTATTATTGTTGTTATTTGTTCTTTGCTCCTTTTGAAGCTAGTCCACCAATGGAAGCTTTGTGCACTCCTCATGCTCTCCCTATGCTCCACTTACCCTATTATGATAAGTAATACTGCCTTGTAGAAGATCAGTATTCTCTAGACCCTCCTTCGAAAAGCAAAAGTGTGCTCCCACGTATGCAAATCTCCTTGTTGAGTATCTTGTATACTTGCAAAGTAAATAAAAAGAAGTTTCTTGCTCATCACCACAACCACTACATATAGAGCTCGGTGTTAAGCCCATAATAGGAAAGTATCAAATGAGTCGACAATGACCGTTAATAAACTTGTCATTGTTTCTACTCAAAAATGGGATTTCTTTACTGATCTTGGTAAATGGTTTCTAAAGGTCGCATTCACCAGTGACTCCACAACTAAATTTTCACTCTTGTACGGGGTCCCTGACCGATCACCCCAAGAGACAATGCCAGAATATGCTTCGGTCCAGTGGGCACCATAAAAAAGCTTCTTCGCTTCCTCTTATTCCCGCGTAACTGGAAATCTGTATAAGACATACTTCTTTGTGCTTAGATATTAGATATATATATATATATATATATATATATATATATATATATATATATATGTAAATAGGCCCAGGTCAGCCCGTTTATTATGCGAACAGCACAAGGGTCAGCCCATAAAAACGTTGGTCGTCCCGGTTTCGGGCTCACCAAGGAACAGCACTGTATACCTGCTCTAAAGTACAGAAGGGGGTCTAAAACGATGTTTCCCGCGTTTTAAGCTGGGACGACTTTTTCACTATCAACATCTCCATTATATACATATTAGTTCCAAAAAATTCCATGTAGGGGACGCTATTTTATATATATATATTGAATAAGGCTACCGCTCAAAGGTTAACCCTGGATTTGGCAACACTGTAAGCTAAAGTGCAAATCAGTATGTTGGGTCCAATTTTAATTTTCTTTTTTTTCAATATATTCTTTTATACTTAGACCTATGTAATAGATCGATAAATAGGATAAGGCATGTTAACGACAAGTAAATAAAAAAAAATCCAGAATAATATGTGTTTAAAATAATCTTTAATTACTCAGGATACTCAAGAAAGGGGGGCATATTAAAGTCATGTGTTTTTATGGAATATCCTGTATTTGATCACGTTTTTAAATTTTACGGCAACAATATAGAAAATAATAGACTCTGATTAGAATATCCTATTTCTTAATACTGTGTGTTTTATTTCGATTATTTATAAAATGTAAGCAAAAAAAATACTGATAAATAAAATAGCTATAACCAATTTGCTTTTAATTAATAAAACATTACCTTAATTTATTTGGTAATTTTTTCCTTAGGGCATGTTTTTAATTTTTAGTTCCATTATTAGCAAATTTACACAGTAATATCGAGGTTATTTAAAATAAAACACCCTAAACTTTGTAAATCTATTATGTAGCATATATAATTATCTTTTAAGCCTTATTAGAGTTACCTGTAACTAAATTATTTAGTTAATAATAATAAAACATCTTGCCACCTTCCCCCTCGTCGGCGGCGGCAGGCGTACTGGTCACACGGCGCCAACTGTACCGGTGTCTTGCAATAATTTTTAATTTTTTTGGCGATATTGTATTAATATATATATATGTATATATATATATATATATATATTATATATTAATATTGTATTAAAATGGGCGGTAAACATATTTGTTTTGTGGACGGTTCCGAAAATCGGTTACTAGACAGACTGTCATTTTTTAGATGCCCCAAAGAGCAGAGAAGGTTTGTATATGACCACTTTAACACTTATTTAGTTAAAAAATATTTTATTATTTAAGCCTCCAAGTGGTAAATTAATTACACAGATTAACAGTTAAAAATTTTTATTGATGAAGAGTGATTATCAAGTCAGTTTTATTGTTATGGAAGACACTAAAATCCAATTGATACAAATATTTATTTACCTGAAACCTTAATCATGACTGCATTGAAAACTTTTTCGATCAAATAGAAAATTGTTGTAATAGTGCCCGGAATCATACCCCTGTACTATTAAGCAGATCATTTAAAAAATCTTATTTTCACTAAGGTATTTTGAAACTGCCAATGGTAAAAATTGTATAAATGACATCAATGAAGTCTTACTAAATTTGACTCCCAAATTCACTAGGTGTTGCAGTGATAATATTTCTCTGCCCACACCTACATATTATACTTCGGTAAAAGTTTTACCAACGATTATGCGAACATTAAAAGTTCGGAAGGAAGTATGTGTTAAATATTTAAACACCTTACCAAATAAAGAAATTGTATTTTGTAAACTAATAGCGTATGAGAATAAGAAACATCTATTTGATAGTTTAAAAGTACCATCCAAAGATATTGTTGAATTCCCTTAAGAATTAAAAAAAAAAAATTAAACAATGATCAAGATTAGGGTTTCAGTAAATTAACAATATTAAAAAACTTGTAAATATTAAATGTTATTTTTTTAAATTAAGCAGTATTTACCGTTTATAATTAACGGAAAAAATATTTTACAGATAGACTTCCTTAAATTAACCAACCCTTTTCGATACGTGATTCTTAGTTGGTCAAATTTCTATTTTTATGTTAATTTACAATGTACATATATATCTTCATTTGCTAAAACTACAGATTAAATATTTTTTAGTAATACAACGACTCTTTTATATTTTACTTATGCGAAACCCCTCGTACACTAGTATTCGCCGGGCGAAATCAAACATCAAAGGCCCGACGAAGAGTGCGTCAACTGATATTATATTTTAACTAACATGTGAACATGTTAACCGTTAGAGATTATTTGTTTATAAAAATTGTCAACGCCGCAGGGCTAACCAAAATCTGATCAACATATTTTTTATACTATTGGGCTGACCTTAACTGTATTCTCGTATACGGGACGACTTTGGTATGATTCACATATAAAAAAAAATAATTGTAGGATTTTCTTACCCCTCTACTTTCCCCTCTTGGGTAAAGTACATATTCAATACATACATATTCAGATGCACTGAAAATGCCGGGTGGACCAGTGGCCTGTTCATATAGCGGGCTAACCATTGTATCGTTTATAAATATATATATATATATTACAATTATTTTTTTTTTATATGTGATAATATGTGATATGTGTAATAACTGTTTTTTCCAGTTATATTTGAAAGACAGCTAGATAGGTATTTTGATAGTTTATAAAAGGGGGACTAAATATATGATACTATTGGTCGTAAGGGTACACCCGGTTTGTGAAGTTTTGGTAGTCCGTATATTTTTAGGGGCAAAGCGTTATTAATTTGTAACTGTTTAGCTTCAGTTTTGTTAATGGAGAAAAAATGTTGTAAAACAATTAATGTATATGCAAAAAAAGACTTATACTTGTTAAAAATAGAGAAAGTAATTTAGTAATTTTAATATACAAGAATAACTTTGAAAATTTATGTGTTTGTAACTAGAAAGAACATTTTAAAAGGTAAATGTTTTATTTAAATTTTATGAAAAGAAATTTTGAAAGTAATAGAAAATAAAAGACCTTATAGATTTAAATAGGGGAAAACTCCAATTTGAAATAAAAATTAGTAAATAACTAAGAATATAAAAACAGCATTGATAGTATAAAATAATACAAAGTCCATTATATGAATAGATATAAGTAGTCGATTTGACAAAAGAACAATTAATTATGAATTTTCATAAACAAATTATAGAGTCTAGAGACTTAGAATTTTGTTTATAAAATTCAGGGAATGTTGAGATGATATAATACTAAAGTAAGAAAATTTAAAACAAATTACATGGAAATAACCACTATTACATTGAAAGAGCTCTGATCGAGAAACTCCAAAGATCCATTAGAAAGGTTTTTAGACAAAGATAAATAGAGACATAAAATATTAACTGTTTAAATCAAGTCTATGTATTAATTTAATATAATAGCTGTAAATTTTATGTATCTTTGTAAGAATAATGTTAATTTGGGTGATTTAATAATGTTATTGCATCAGAAAACTTGCTTGTCAAAAGGTAATATTGTAGAAAGGATATTTTCTTTAATTTGACCTCTACAGAGACAGGAAGTATACCAAATTAATCCAGGTGGTCTCTTTTATCTGAAAATAGCAATATCGGTTAATATTAAGAAAAACAAATTTTGAAAGAAATTAATAGTTATGAGATACCCTGTATTACCAGTATTCCTAAGAAGAATACCAATATAAAGAATCTTTTAAAATTTTGGTAATTTATAGAGAATTGTCATTGCCAACCCAGAATTAGCAATATTTATTTAACAAAATGTGTGAAGATTATAACATAGTTTATCTAGTAATCATAATAATTTGATTTCTATTTAATTTAAACTTACAATGTAAAATACAGAAGTTTTAAACTTAACCTTATTAAGAATATTTTGTAGTTTGAAATTAGTTACCAAAAAATCCAATGATTTAATTGGTTTTCATAATTTGAAGTCATAGCCTTCTGAGATTTTAAGATTCATATAAATATGTTAGCATCAAGGAGATCGGGGTCAGTCCTAGGCATTCCATGGCCCAAGTAGTGTAATTCTTGTGTGTTTTCTTAACAAAAAGGACGGCCATTGTTTGCTAAAAAAAATAATTAATTAATTAAATGTGAAGTACATCATCTTGAAAGCAACACAACTGTGATTCATATGTTTGGATACAGTTATTAAGCATTTTTATTATATTTGAATAGTATAATTTAAAAAGAAATTTTGTGATAAACAAACCTCTTCAGAAAGAAGACGGCGATTTGAAATTTATAACAATGCAGTTATAGTTAAAATTAAGAAACTCTACATTTTAAACAACAGTGTTAGTGAGCAGACTTACCATTGATATGAATATATGAAGTAATTTGACTAAGGTAACATTTTTTAAACTTAAGTGAGAAAGAATTTCTGTTCCTCAAGGTTCATCAAGTCGACTGTGAGTAGCACTTCACACATAAATCACAGATCATTAATATTGACATATTTGACACAAGACAAATATTCAAGCGTTGCCAAATCTTGTGATACACAAGATAGACTTTCTTTAAACGTTGCCACATTTTTTTTTTAATTTCCATAAATTTTCGTTGTAATAACTTTTAGTAAAATTCATTTGTTTGAAAAATGTATTAATTAAAAATAAAAAAGGAATGTAATTTTAAAGTAAAGATTTAATTAAGTATAAATTGTAATTTGTAAATTTAAATAGTGTGAAAGTATATGCGTGGTTGCATAATTTTAGTTTATTTATTTGTATACCTTTTAATACTTTCCATGTTTATTTTATTTTGTTAAAATCTTAGTATTAATAAACAAGTTAACCATTTCATGCCAATAGTCCTTATTAAATTGAACCGACACTGGGAATAAAGGGATCTCAGCTCTGGATAGTAAAAATAGTTTTAATAATAAAAAAGAAATAATTTTGTTTTGTTTTTTTTTTATATAAAAAAAAAAGGCGCCCAAGGTACGTTAATTTTTTTTATATCGGTACAATTTTTAGAATCGATGTAGAAACATTCTGGTATTCTATATTGATATTGTATTCGATATAAAATATTTCGTTACAATATATATATATATATATATATATATATATATATATATATATATATATATTTATATATACGTAGCGTACCAGTGTATGTGTATTTAATTAAAACAAACTTTACCCCGGACGAAACCTAAATATACAGCTTAATAAAAATATCTTTCCTTTAAGGTCCAAAATTTCTATGAGCTTTAATTTTTTGTTTACTTAATAAACAACCATCGTAAATATTATGCTTTTACGACTACTCCTTATGCAATTGCGACAGAAAGATTAAATGATAATATTGATAAAAATTCAACTGGTTGTGGTTGTTGTAAACTAATATTAAGGTGTATCGTTTCTTTGAGGTGAAATATTTTAAATGATAGCAAATTTTATTATTTTCTTTTTAAGAAATATTGTGACTTAATTTTGATGCCTACTAAATATAAACCCAAATGTACAATAGCTAAACGGTTAGTTAAATGATATTTACATAAATATTTTGTTAAATATAGCTGCAGTAGTTTTATATTAAAAGACTAAATAAATTTGTTCTCGCCAATCTATTTCTACGAATTATTTGACGCGACGCACATGTGTTAATTTTAACTTAAAAATATCGTTAAGTTTCTATTTAGTTTTTATTAATTTGATAATGATACTGATTTAAGTATACATTTTTCAGTGACTCGAAAAATAGCACTGTTTGAGATAGTTTTAAATCAAGCAGAGTATGAATTAGGTATTCAATTCTACATTTACAGTCTCTCTCAATTTTGTTCTTTCTCAGAGGGTGGGTATCAGCTCCATCTTTCTAAATACGTGTTTTTATACCGCTATACCCATTGGGTATCAGTCCCATTATCGTAATGAAGTTTAAACCGCTGTGCAATTGTGCAATTACATTTGTGTTTATTCTCATAAAACTTTCCTGTATTCGCAAAAATATTAAAATAAAAGACATTGCAATCGAATTTGTTACATCCAAAATGGTAGGAGTTTATACTTGGAGCGGAAACGGTCGATCGTGAAAATTCACAGTAGGGATTTCTATTACTTGCATTGGAACCAACAAGCATCATTTTATGGTAAGTTCCTTTTTTATTAAAACCGGTTACATTTTTTCTAGTCGATAAGTTAATCAAAATGTCTTCCCCAAATTATACAGTCCACGATTAATCTCGGTGGTTATGTAAATCTTGGATTTACAAACTTTAAGAATTATATAACAATTCATTTCAAGCCATGGTGTTTACAAAATTAAAAAGGCAATAATACAGAGGTAGTCACAATAAAAACTTATTTGACAGACAGGTTATACCGCTCCAAGTATTAGACAAAAATCCTAAACCATTACTCGTATCTGCTATTGTTACAGCTAAGTGATAATAAAAGCAGGTCGCTCAAAATAAAATTGATTGGGTCTGCTTAGAGTTAATAAAAAAACTTTTATCATCGATCAAAAAGTATGTGTTACGCAAAAAAAGTAAAACAGGAAATATTGGTAGGATTAATGGTAAAGTAAAAAAATAACGAGTATTTTACCGCATTAAAGGCTTATAACAACCAACGTTTTTAAAACAAGTAAACATTAACGGATACATTAAGAATCCAAAATCTAATTTACACAGTCTTATAGCTAGAAGAGAACCAATTTGGTTCAACCAAATAAAAGATTAAAGACGTAATTTGTCAAGCAGATACAATGAATACAAAAATCTCACGGTCTGGAATCAATTAGCTGTGATTCTCATTCTAATCTGATTTAAAAATACTCTTGATAATTTGCATTACTAAAACTGATTTGGTTCCTATCCATTTTAAGTTTAATTATTTAGACATTTGTCCTAAATATTCTTTTTATTTGAAATTATTTTTAACCAAATAATTACAAGGTCTATAAAATGATTTTAAAGTGAGTAATTGAAAGAGTAAAAATGTAACACTAATATTTTTAAAAATGATAATTAATGAATTAATTAATGATATGAAAAATACAAAACACAATATTTCAAGTACAAAAATACATACAAATTTTTTTATAATACTAATGCATAATAACATTATTAAAATGATGATTATGTTCATTTTATTCGTTATTTATTTAAACTGATTTAAGCTACTTTCATTGAAATGTATTTATTTACTAATAATAGTATATTACGTAACAAAAGTTGTAAGTAACCCATTACGCACGAAATGAAAAATTTCATGAGTGCGTAATGGGCTTACAACTCGTGTAACGTACTATACTTTTTCTACGCCCATTCATTTTCTTCCATTAAATAAAAAACATAGCAATCATTTAAACTTTATTATAATAGTTGTTAATAACAATTGAACAATTATTGTAAATGGATTGTGCCTTATTATTCAATGGTGATGACCGGTTATTTATAATTGTAGTACTGATCGGTACATCAGAAGACGAAGATTGATAATTGGTAATTGCCTCCGATATTCGTAATGCTTTGTCATTTTTATTTTTAAGAGATTGATTCACATAGCCTTCCGCTACTGTAGAAGATTGCCAGCCACCAAGTCGTTTTAATGATAGCATATCACCTCCTGCATCAACTAATATAGTGGCTGATGATCTCCTGAAACAAGTATATTGCCAGTATATTGCTTTGGTTCCGGCAGCTTAAGATATTCAGCAATTTTACGTGGTGTACTTCCGATTGTGTTTATCCCCACAACCTGTTTTATGCATTTTCCATTTCTGTAATTAAGAAATAAAGGAAGTTCCATTTGAGCGGGACGCAAATTCATGTATTTTTGACATGTGATATAAAACATTTCTGGTACTACAAATGAACGTCTCGTTTTAGTTTTAGAATCTAGAATATCAATTATCAAGGATTTTTCTGTGTCCTGAATGTGTTTCATTTTTATATTTCTAAGTTCTTGTTTACGGCAAGCCCCGCTTAATACTATAATGAGGATTACCTGAGAACAAAAAACAAAAACTCATTTTTATGTGATGATAATTACACATTTTAATTGTTTACATTTAACAACAAATGTTTATCGTCTGGGGCATCTTTCAGAAACTTATTAATTTTTTCAGTAGAAAGGATTTTTGATTTTTTACTTCTAAAACCATCCGATTTCTGCTTCAGTAGGGCGATTAGTTTTGGATAATTTGCAATGTTAATAAAAACAATAAAACTGTTGTGTAGCAGTATGCAATCGTATACAAGGTTTTCCATTCTAAACAACTGATTATGAGCCGATGTCGCAGAATTCGAACACCCAGAAACTCTTGTATTCGAAACATTCCATATGCGAGTATCTAATGTTTCAGTATATTTCAAAAGAGAACGCATTACTGAGCCACATTGTACATAACAATTTTATTATTTAAAATTGCACAAAAAATGTGCCATTTATTGTCTTATAAGTATGGACAAGTATCACTATTCTCTTTACTTTACTTTACTTTCTAAATAAAAAATATTTCATAAAATGTTGTTTTTTATCACCTTTTAGGGAACATGCTCGTGGTTGTCCATAGTATATATTTGTAACACCCTGCATACCAAGTACATTACGATGTTTTTTAAAACTTATTAGCTATTAGCTTCATTGACATATTTCGTTTTGCGGCGGCAGCGGTCTGCAAAGATTTCGAGGTAGATTTTTACCATTTTATTTACTTACTAGCGATGCAAATATACTTTTTTCTTTCCCATGGGTGGCCTTTGGAAAGCTGCGCAATATCTTTAAGTCAGACGTTCCATTATGCCTAAAAAGAAAAGTATTTGACCAGTGCGTGTTGCCTGTGCTTACATACTGGGCTGGAACACTTACCCTCACAAAGAACAATACAAATAGAATAAGTATTGCGCAGAGGAAAATGGAGAGGTCGTTGTTAGGTATATCGTTAAGAGACAGGATCCCACATATAACATTAAGGGAGAGGTCTGGAGTGACGGACGCAGTTACATGTATAATAACCTTAAAATGGAACTCGGCCGGTCATGTGGCGCGACTTTCGGACAAAGAGGATACTTGAGTGGAGACCGCGCCAAGATGCAAAAAGTAGAGGTCGCCCACCAACTAGATGGATCGACGACATCAAAATGATAAAAACCAACTGAATAAAGGCAGCACAGGATCGGAAATGATGGAAAGACCTACGGGAGAGCTATGTCCAGCAGTGGACTAATTAGCGATGCAAATATACTTTTTTCTTTCCCATAAGACTCTGCCTACATCGGTGGAGATTTTTACCTACAAGTTTACGCCCTAAATTTAATTTGACCTCCTTTTTAAGCTGTTATAGTGATCAGAACCAATTGATGTACATAATAGTTGATCTTTTTTAGTATTCTTAGTTGCATTTTTTAAGTTACGATAATTTTTAAAACGGTCGAATTATGCAGTGAATTTTTCTTTTATACAATCATAATTTTTAAATGGAAAAATTTGTTGTGTTGGAGAGCTCATGGTAATTTTCAAAGCAGATGTTAGAAATTTCTCAAATTTTTGCTCGTTTATTTTGATTGAAAATCAATATTCTGTTTGATCCGAGTCAAAGAATCAACTTGCTGAAAATAACTATCTTGGCGACTTCACTCTCTTTATCAATAAATATTAAAGCTCTCGAAGTAAACATGAGTTACAACCTCATGCACAACAAAATGATTAAAATATTAAATACTACTGAAAAGTGTGTTCAAATAAAATCATAAATTTTAATAAAAATATCTCTGGTATCTTGCAATAATAAATCGTTATTTATGCACCTTCTTACAGTTTAAATTATTGATATGGAAAATCATTCGTAGCAAAAAAATTATATATTGTTATAAATTTTGACAGGAATATGCAAAGGACATTAAAAAAATCGTTTTTTTTAATTATATAAAAAATATCTGTAAACCGATTAATTTAAATTTAAAATGAGAAATTTTCAATGAACGATTTACCAAGCGAAATACGTGATGACAAAAACATAAATCAATCTTCTGTTGTCGTCAAGGATTCGAAAAATAAAATATAAAAAAAACTTCGACCTGACTTCAAATAATTTCGTATTAAAAAATGTACCTCTCCTTGTCTTGTCTGGAAAGTTTTTTAAGGAGTTAAGTCCACAGCGTTTAAAGTATTTCGTAAAGTTATCCTAATATTAATTTTAAATAAGCTTCATTTTAAATTACAAAATAAGTGAAAATTCTAATAGAATCACATTTTTGAAAGTGTTTTTAAACACGTTGACAAGTAGACTAATTGCGGTAAGCCACGAAACAAATTGAGTCTTTCCAAAATTGGCTTTATGCAAAACAAGCTCTTTCTTTCACAATTATTTATTAGTTTTAAAAAACCTCAGAGACATTAGCTCATTTTTTATTGTTTAAATTTAGTTAATAAAAAATATATAGGGTGACATTAAAAGAACCTCAAACATGCAATAGCGAACTTTAAAGATAAAAAAAAGAACTAAAACGACAAAATACATTTACAGCAAAATAAAACACTTCTTTACCATGCAGTTGCAGTGGGGAACTGGTTAAATACTAATTAATTGAAAGTAGAAATCCTATATAAGCCATTTATGAGAATTATTAACAAGAGGTTAACAAATAAATTTGACCTGTATCAACCCTGCGAGCAAGCTGGATTTCGAGCCGGATGTGGCACAAATGACCATCTACAAATAGTCAAGTCACTTATCGAAAAATGCATCAAATATAATAAACCCCTGTGCATAATTTTCGTCAACTACAAGAAGGCTTTTGACACAATAAACCAGCATAAAATGTTACAAGCTCTTGCTGAGAGCCGTATCGATCATATATACATCAAGGTCATTAAACACGTGTAGCAAAGAGCAAAAGCTTATGTTAGGCTGCAAGATAATTCCCAAGATTTTGATATTTCACGAGGTATACGCCAAGGAGATGTCATATTACCAAAGTTATTCACAACCCTCCTAGAATATATGTTCAAACAGGCCAACTTTGGTGACATGGGCATAAACATAGATGGCGAAAAACTAAACTATATGAGATTCGCCGACGATATCTCAATTATCGCAGATAGTATGGTCGAAGCAAAGCAAATGCTACGGAGGCTCAGTGAAGCATCCAACTCTGTTGGACTTAAAATCAACACCAACAAAACTCCATGAATGACAAATCTTGTTATAAGTGAGGCAATCAAGGTAGGCGGAGTAAGCATAGAGCAAGTTAGCTCTTATAAATACCTTGGTCACGAAACCTTTATTGGTAGAGACAACCAAACTCGTGAAATATTGGAAAGAATAGGCCTAACATGGGTGGCCTTTGGAAAGCTGCGCAATATCTTTAAGTCAGACATTCCAATATGCCTAAAAAGAAAAGTATTTGACCAGTGCGTGTTGCCTGTGCTTACATACTGGGCTGCAACACTTACCCTCACAAATAACACTACAAATAGAATAAGTATTGCGCAGAGGAAAATGAAGAGGTCGATGTTAGGTATATCGCTAAGAGACAGGATCCCACATATAACATTAAGGGAGAGGTCTGGTGTGACGGACGCAGTTACATGTATAACAACCTTAAAATGGAACTCGGCCGGTCATGTAGCGCGACTTTCGGACAATCGCTGGACAAAGAGGATACTTGAGTGAAGACCGCGCCAAGATGCAAGAAGTAGAGGCCGCCCATTAACCAGATGGACCGACGATATTAAAAGGATAAATACCAACTGAATAGAGGCAGCACATGATCGGAAAGGATAAAAAAAACCTACAGGAGACCTATGTCTAGCAGTGGACGCGATTGGTCGATTGTTGATGATGATGATGAGAGGTCCTATCAAGTTGACTTCTAGATTTCAAAAGTCTCGAACATACACTGTGTTCGTTTGAAAAGGACCCACTCTTAATATTTCAGAAATGCGACATATTAGAAAGAAATGCCGAAACACGTCATCTTTTAACTTGACTGGGACACTTTTTAACGCTAATGTCATAAACGCCAGATTTACGCCCTCCCAACTGGAGAAACCCCTTACATTTTTTCAAATGGCGTTAGGTATCAAGTCATACCTCATTTAAAAGGTCTGATAAATCTCTATTTAATCATATTGTTTTGCCTTTGATACCAGCCTTTCAATGTTTTTTAATCGTTGTTTAAAATTATTTATTTGAAAAGGACCCACCCTTATTTTATTAATATTTCATAAATGCGACATATTAGAAGTAAATGCCGAAACATGTCAACATTGACCACAGTCTTGTGCAAATATGCATCGATATTAGTAAAGGGACTATTCGAATACAAAATAAAGATTTATTTGATTCTGGTATGTGTTCAAATGCATTCGATTCTCAACGAAGTATTCGAATACCCTAAATAATCAAAATTTAAATTCAGATACATGTGGTTGAGCGAGAAAGGGAGGACGAGAGAAGAATCGTCGAACGCTGAATCGGAATGGCTCGACTGGATTTGCATCGACTAGTGAAGGGACTATTTGAATACAAATTATAGATGCATACGATTCTGGTATAAGTTCGAATACATTTAATTCTCAACGAAGTATTCAAATTCACAAAATAATTCACCTTTGTCATTAAATGCTGAATCGTAGTGGATATACAGAATTTGCAGCGACTAGTTGATGGGGCTGACTATTCGAATACAAATTATAGATGTATACGATTCTGGTATGAATTCGAATACACAAAAAAAATTACCAACATTTGTCGTCGAACGCTGAATCGGAGTGGATAAACAGAATTCTTGTCAACTCCGATTATCGACCATAGCCTTAATTTGTTGTTGATATGAATAACTACAAGCAAGCAAATGTGCGAGGGGATCACCAAACTGGCCCCAGCACAACATCTTCAAAAAGTATTCTCAAAAGAACACTCCAACGGCATCGGTCTGATTAAAAAGCCGTACGGGGGATACACTGATAACCCTAAGGAAAGCTTAAGTGTTCTCCTACAGTCATACTTTTCTGGTTCCGAGCAGGTTGTGGAAAACAAACAGCAATGTGCTCATCTGGAAGGGGTTGTTCACAATCCCAAAAGATCCAGCGAAAGCCTAGCTGGGAAAATCTTCATAACACAAAGAATCAAATGGGCTATCAAAAACTTTAAACCATTTAAGTCGCCAGGAAAGGACAGAATATTTCCCGCCTTACTGCAACATGGCCTTGAAATACTAGAGCCTTCTTAGAAAAGGTTATTTAAGGCCAGCTTTATCTTTGGTTATATACCGCAAGCTTGGAGAGAAGCCGTGGTGGCTTTATACCAAAGACTGGGAAAATTCCAATGGACCAACCAAAGTCTTACCGCCCCATCAGTCTCACCTCCTTTCTCCTAGAAGCAATGAAGAAAATAATGGATTGTTACATCAGAAACGAACTCCTTGAGTTGAGACTGCTCCTTAAGAAACAGTTTGCTTATCAAGCAGGTAAATCCACGATAAATGCTCTACAGTGCCTAGTTGAAAGCATTGAAAAGACATACGCGGAAAACAAAATGGCTCTTTGTGCCTTCATCGAAATAAAGGGTAATTTTGACAATACCTCGCATGCCTCCATAACTAGATCACTCGAGGAAAGAAATATAAACGCCTCACTGATTAGGTAGATACAATATATGCTGAAAAGCAGGATTATTGTGGCGCCTCTTGGGAAAGAGACAGTCAAGATGACAGTAGAAAAAGGTTGTCCCCAAGAGGGAGTTTTATCGGCTTTGCTGTGGTCACTGGTTGTAGACAACCTGATAGTTAAGCTACACGACTCTGGTTTTACGACTCAAGGTTACGCCGTTGACCTAGTCGTCACCATTAGGGGCAAACATGATTAAGTAATATACAATCGCATGCAAATAGCCCTAAACACAATCAGAAGCTGGTGCAAAAAGCAAGGACTTAACGTCAATCACAGCAAAACAGTGCTAGTTTCATTAACCAGGAGGCGAAAGTACGAACTCTGAATGGAACTCAGCTAACTTTTTTTAAAAAAGTTAAATGTTTCGGCGTAATAATCGACGAAAACCTTACATGAAACAGCCAACTCAACAACATTCTTTCCAGAGCTATAGTGGCAAGCTGGACATGCCGTAGAGACTTTGGCAAGACATGGGGTCTGAAACCAAAAATGATCTACTGGTCATACCAAACGATCATTAAACCAATGGTCACCTATGCTTCATTGATATGGTGGCCAAAAATGCAACAAATTTTGGCATAAGTCAAGCTGCAGAAAGTGCAGCAGCTAGCTTGTCTGGGAATCACAGGGGCAACATTCACGTGCCCTACTGCAGCCGTAGAGGTAATGCTAAACCTTCCATCATTGCACTTATGTGTAATAAAAGAAGTAGTAATCAGTGCCTTCAGACTGAGCCAGAAAACAAATCTTAGAGCAAGAAATCGGAATGGACATTTGAAGATTTTGAAAAATATTATGCCAGTTAGGTACGACTTTGAAATTTAGTTTGAAGTGGTTGAAAACAACCACCAAGTTTGCACAAAGAACGGACCTCAACTAGGAAGGGATGCTTTAGTGTGGTACACTGATGGATCCAAGATGGATGAAAGGGTTGAAGTGGTCGTTATAAGGCCGAATTTTAGGCTCTCTAAACCTCTTGGTAACACCCCAACCATCTTTTAATCAAAATTACATGCCATGGAGACATGTGCCCAGGAGTGCATCGAAAGAAACACCCGAAGGGCAGAAATCTATATTTTTTCAGATAGCCAAGCAGCACTAAAAGCTCTGAAGTCATACAATTGTGAGTCTAAGCTGACTTGAGAATGTAAACAGTCCCTGAGACAACTGGCAGCAAACAATCAGGTTACTTTGATGTGGGTTTCAGGTCACAAGGGAGATAAAGGCAACGAAGAAGCAGATTGTCTTGCCAAAGAAAGGGCAAATACAAATTTTCCAGCCCAAAACCCTTTTGTGGACTTTCCAAAGCCCACTTGAAAGAAGAAGTTCGACGTTGGAAAACAGATGAAATGAAATCTCACTGGCATAAAGTGCCAGAACAAAGGCTAGTAAGTCTTTCGCCAAGGAAAGCTAAATAGCTTCTCGAGTTGGACAAGAAAGACTTGAAACTGGTGACGGGACTTCTCACTGGACACTGCCCTTCTAAGGTACCACCTGAAAAAGATGGGCAAAACAGAGAGTGATAGTTGCCGCTACTGCGAGAACTTCGCTGAAACTGCAGAACATTTGCTTTGCGAATGCCCAGCGCTTTTCTGCAAGAGGCTCAAGTTTCTGGAAGAGGCCTTCCTAAAGCCATTCGATGTCAGAAATTTAGCCCCCAGGAAACTGATAAACTTTACTCGAAGTCTCGGAATCCCGTGCCACGAATAGATTAAGGGTTATGCACAAAAGATCTGATAGGTCGAAGTGCTTGAGTGGCAGCATGGCCTTCACGACCCACCCTATAATCTACAATCTACCCCTATGGGAAAAAGGCGTGACTATATGTATGCATGCATGTATGTATGTATGTATGTATGTATGTATGTATGTATATATATATATATATATATATATATATATATATATATATATATATATATATATATATATTTTGAGACGTCTTTTGCTTTGTTCCATTTTTTCTCTCTTTTAAATTTATGATTAATGATTGTTTCATATAATAAGGATTTGCAGGTATCTTGTATCCGTATTTACTTTTGTAATGAAATTGATCTTTTATTCACATTATCCCCTGTAATGTAGGAATAATTTTAATTTTATATAATATTTTAACAGTAATATGCAAATTTTACATTTAAAAAACGTTTTTAAATTAAACTTCATGTTAAAGAAAAGATATCTTTGCCAATATATCTAATTTACAAGAGTAAAAATTTTAATAAAGTGAGTCTTAACAACAATTTATTTTAATGAACTGGGTGAGTTTTACCTTGTCAATAAAATTTCTTGTTTATTTAACAAAATCAAAATCATAAAAATAAGAATAGAAAGATTGTTTGGTAAGGTTTAGTTTTTTATTATTGTATCGAATACTTTCTTTTAGATAAAGTCCAAAAACTTTCAGCTGAATAAACTGCTGTATCTAATCTGATAGATAGTAAACAAAAACAACAAATATTATAATTTTTAAGCAGCATTGGCTATTATACATATAAATAAATCATAAATGTAGATTATAATTTTTTTTTTAAAATTTGCTGGTTTAGTTAATACAACAAAAACTCCGATGCACAATTATAGGAGTACCCTTATATCTAAAAAAATTATGTTTTATTAATGTTTTTACTTAAAAATGTAATTATTTTAAATATAAACCTACTTTTGTTTCGAAAAAATAAGTTTTCGAATAATATAGTGCACAAAATTAAAAGGAGTTGCATCGGAATTTGTTTTGTAATTAAAATAACTTTAATAACATTTTTTTTTAAATCAAAAGTGTATTGTAAAATATGAAATTAAAATTTAAAAACCTTATTTAGTTTCAAATTTAAAGGTACAAGCATTTTCCTTTTGAAGAAAACAATAGTAAAATACAATTTAAAATTTAAATATAATTAGTTGTTCGTTAGAAGTTTTAATACATTTTTTTTTTTTGGAAAATTATTTTTTTTTCTGTTAACATAAAATCATAAGGTTGTTTGCGTTCGCAAAAATAAATGAGCGTTTGTACTTTTACTTACTACCAACTGTTAATTAACGGGTGGCGGAGAAAGTTTATTTTTCAAACGTAAAAAATGAACGATATATTATCTTAAAATTTTTTAATTAAATTTGGAAAAGTCAATAACAGCATTAATAATAAGACTGTTAAAAGTCTTGGTGGTGGTAATATTTCTTCCTACTTGCGGTATAATAAGTGAAACTTATTTAAAAGATATTGACAGATAATTTGCTGAGTAGCTGCATGAAATGTATTACATCGATCACCCGCATACCATTTATTTGTTTAAAATTTTAGACAATTATACTGATGAATTTTAGGTAAATACGGGGTAAACCTTAAGTCTGGTGTCACTAGAAATCCTTAGACTTTGTTTTGCCTAGCGTAGTGGTAGTCAGTTGTGAACTTGACTAGTGTGTAGTTAGTACCCAAAGTCAGTTGATACTAGCAGTCAAGGAGACGTTATCTGTAAGTAATATAAAGTTAACAGATCAGCGTGTATTGTTTTGCAAACATGACCATAATAAGTGTTTTTGATTTTTTTGTAGAACGTTTTCCGAAAAATACGCCTTAATCTCAATAATTTATTTGCAAATTTAATTTAATGAGTCAAAGAAACAAGATCGGTAATAGAGTTCAGGTAGGCCAAAGTCTGTTACTACTTAAGAGAATCTTAATGTTGCCTCGCAATGTCTTGTGTAATCGTCAACTTAATTTCAAAGAAAAGCATCCAAGAAGTATGAAATAGCAATAACAATCCCACTAAGGATTTGGATGAGTGTGTGGGCAAGGATTTTAAGTGGTGGACTCTAATCGGGCCTTATTTTTAACGGTATTGTCAATTCAGCAAGATATGCTTAAAGAAATGTTGTTAGATTTGGAAAATAATCCATCTTATAAACGTATGCAGCCGTTTAAGAAAAAGTTAATATGGCAATAAGATGAAACACGCATTATGGAGTTATTGTGCAAGACTTTTTGAATGTAAACTTTGATCAGTTAATTGGAAAAAGGGTTACTATTTAGTGGCCTCCACGATTCCCAGATATTATACCTATGAGTTTTGCCGTCTTAGGTATACTAAAATATGTGGTTTATTCAGAAAAAATTTGTAATGTTGACCATTTAAAAACGCGAATTCATTCAGAAAATTGAAAACCTACAGTCCCGGAAAATTTGCGACAAAATTTGTGAGTCAGTGTTCAAAATAAGCAATACTTTCTTAGAACAGCATACTTTAAACATCTTTTGTAGGTTAATTCAACTGTTCTAGTATTTTTGTGTTGAAAAAAAAATTGTTGATAGTAAATTTATAACAACTGACTTATGGCCTACTCAGTATTTATATACATTTTTATTTTTGCATGCGTCTTTGTATTTACCCCACTTATTGATTTATTTTTAAAATATTGCAAGCAAAAGTTGTGTAAAAGAGATATTAAATGTTTCATTTATGTTAATTATAGCAAACCTGATGAACAAATTTACAATCCTAATACTATTATAAACGCGAAAGTTTGTGATCATGTATGTATGGATGTTTGTTACTTTTATTATTATTATTATTATAAATCCAATAAGGACTAAGGTCTGGTAAGACCTATGAGTCCAGATACAAAAACATAAATTAGATTAAAGTATCTTAAAAACACAAAATAATATTTAAATACCTACAAATTAAGAACCTGACCATAAAACAACTATACAATAAACATTAAACAAATTATCCCTGTAAAAACTTATCTAATTTGTTTTTAAAAATGTTAACCTTCTCAGCATTTACTATATCTGGTAGTGGGCTGTTCCATGTGTGAATTAATCTATTACTTAAAAATGTTTTTTTAGAACTGCATTTGAATGTTCCCATTTTTAATTTGTAACGGTGTCCTCTCAGTCGGTCATTATTACATTATTAAGCACGTACAAGTCTCCCAGATTTCCGTAATTATATTTTACAATTCTAAATGTTAAAATAAGGTCTCCTCGAAAGCGACGTTGATCAAAAGTGTAAATATTGGCTATGTTCAGCCTTTCGATATAAGATGGCCTTGCACGCCCAAATGTAATTCTAGTCACCCGACGTTGTACATTTTCTAAAACTGTTTTATCACTGACAAGATCCAGATTCCAAACAGATCCACAATATTCCATAATAGGTTTTATGTGTGATAGAGTTTGATGAGTGACTGAAAGGAAACCCTTTGAAAAGACCGTTTCAATAGGTATAGTTTGGTATTTGCTCGTTTACAAATGTTAGAATTGTGTTCCGTCCAAGTTAAATTAGAATTTATAATAACGCCCAAGTCATTATAAGAATGTACCGACTTATTGTTATAATTTAGTCTCGGGTTGTTCCTACCAATATGCATAAGTATACACTTTTCTATATTCAGGGGATGCATCCAGTCAGCAGACCATTTGACAATAGAATTAAGATCGTGCTGCAGATAACACGAGTTTGAGGTAGGATCATAGTAGATCTTGGTGTCATCTGCGTAAAACGCCATGTTGCTCTTAATGTGATAATGCAAGTCACTTGTGTAAGCCACAAAAATCAGAAGCCCTAAAACGGAGTTCTTGGGAAACTTTACTTAAAACTGGTTTATT
The DNA here is from genome assembly GCA_950111635.1 of Agelastica alni. Taxonomy (NCBI): domain Eukaryota; kingdom Metazoa; phylum Arthropoda; class Insecta; order Coleoptera; family Chrysomelidae; genus Agelastica; species Agelastica alni. The sequence goes on along the minus strand of OX467708.1, from coordinate 50,263,251 downwards.
ACTGGATAACGATTCCCCCACTTTAACACAAAACATTCTGCCGCACAAGAATTGACTAATCCACTTAATCGAAGATCCTCGTATCCCACATGATCCAATTTCTGTAATAACATCCTATGTGGTGCTCGATCAAATGCTTTGAAAAAGTACTTTTTTATGCAAAAACTACTGAATGGATTTTAATGAAACTTTACAATAATGTAGCTTATACATCAGAATCAAAATGACATTAGTTAAAATCAAATTAGCTACATAAATTTCTAACTGGCATTAGTCAATTTTAAATTGGCAATAAACTAAACTAAATATAATATATAAGTGTGTAAGTCATAAACGAGTGTGTAGCACGAGTTATGTAAGCACACAAATGAGTATTAAATTTTGGTATAAAGATAGATGGATGAATTCCTTGAAGAAGAAAATGAGCTACACGAAGTACTAATCTAGGATGATAATGTTAATATAAGATTGATTTCGTTACTATCTTGTAAATTAAAATATTTAAAATCAATAAATATTTACCAATATTTATTTTTACTTTATTATATTACGTAACTGACCGCTATAGGTGCGAAGTATTTGCACGGGTCACCTCTAGTACTAAATTTAAAGCCACTTTTAAAAGAGATTAAAGTTCCCAAGTTATTTTTAAATTATCCAAGGATACTCACGAATTCTCAATAGCCATCAAGTGAATACGTTCTCGATTTAATTTTTTTTTTCCACGATAGCTTTTAATATTGGACCAGGTTATGATGACAAGATTATACAGGAAACATTTATTCGAGTAAGCATACTTTTAAATAAGCAGTGCATATTTTTACTTTAAAAAGCTTAATTTAAAATCTAGTACAGTAGTATAGTATAGCAAAAAAGATGTAAAGATGTAAATAGTTGTTATACTTTATACAAACTCAGTTGGACAACGCAAAAATCGGGGTACGGTCAATAATGCCACGTCGAGCATTAAGCTAAACTGAACCGCTTGTAATTGATTACTCTCGGTATTGTCAACATGGACTGTCGGCCAAACTTTTTTGATTACATGCATCTTATTGGATAGTACTTAACCCTAATTGGCCAAATTTTATTGGCAGTTTTCTCACCGCAAAAGTCGATGACGGCAAAAAACAAATCAGTGTTTACACAACTAGGTATTTACCAGTGCCGTGTTGTTATAAATATATATTTTTCCGTTTTTTACATACCTATTACCTTGTTTTTTGTTTTATTGGGGTATCTGTTATATAGTTGGTAACATAGAACTACATTTAAAAACTGCACAAAAAAACTGTTGGACTAGTGAAACAACAAAATTTTAAGAAAAAATACGTCATAGATAAACTTTTTGAATCTTACGGTCATACAGTTTTGCGTTTGCTTTCATAATATTATGTATTCAACCCTATTGAAGTGATCTGGGCTACTTTAAAGAACAAATTACAAAAGTATAATCAACCTCCTTAATTAAGCGATTCTGTTCTAACAAATATAAGAAAAAGTAATTGATAAACTCGTCGAAACTGACTTATGGACAAATTGTGTTTACCACGTCAAAGAAAAAGAAAAACAATATTGTGTTTTGCCACAAATCGAACCGATTAAATACCCAAGAAGACTCTAGTACTGATGAGTGTTTCGATAGTGACTAATATATAATAGTGTTTCGTTTAGGGTGGTCACCTTATCACGTAAGTCAAAACAATACTTACTTAAAGTTTTTGAAAAAATTTTAAAATGAGTTTTAAAATACATGCCAATCTACGAACCCAACCAAAGTTTTGAATTTAAATAGGTATACTCAAAAACCCCTTATATTCATAAAAATACATTTCAAAATATATACTTTATTGAGAACATTGTTAATCCAATAATTATTTAATGCAGTAAAACTACTATTAAAATATCTGTTGTGACGCCTATACAACAACAAAGTTCGGCAAGCCGCCGGATGAAATATTGTTTTTATACTTGTCCAACTGACTTCGTAAGAACTATACTATAAATACTTCCCTGGCGGTGTATCGTCCACACAAAGGCGTTTATTTTCTTTGTGGCACGCCTCCATTAAGCGAATGATTAATGGCCGCGGGCGTGTTTGAAGGCATCTAAAAAAGGACAATGTCGGAAATAATGAAAGATAATTCTCGCTCGTTTGCGTAATCATTTGTAAGTATAAAAAAAGAAAAAAATTGTTGCTTAGAAATATAAAAAGTCGTCTAATAATTTGGAACATGGAATCAAATACATTGAGATCCCTTGAAATAAAAACGAAACATTCTTTATTGAAAAATACTGTTTTTTATTTGAAAGCCGATATAGTTTTTTCTCTTTCTTGTTTTTATTATTCCTTTTCTTAGATCTGTATAATTTTTTTGCTTCTTTCCCTCATTATTGCAAGTATTCCAATACATTTTTATTATTCTGGGATATTTTTCTTAAATATTTGATAATATTTATCCTAAAGATACTTTTGTGGTCAATTAAACCCTGAATTGCCATTTGAAACTAATACTTTCAACATTTTTATTATTTTTTTGTTCATTTTAATATAACTTTTAAAGCTAGTTTTTTAAATTTGATAATTTTAATAAAATGCACCTGTTGTTTTTGCTCCCAACTTTTTTGACGTTTTTGAAATTACGCCCAAAAATGAATTTCAGACAGGCAGAGAGGTCCGAACATTAAAAAGATGAAATACATGACTTGCTTTGCATTTCATAATTTAATACGCTAAAATGTACATGTTTCAAAAGTTTTTTAAGACGCACAAATGGATGCAATACTTCCAAATTTATTATTGTAAATTATACCAGTAAGACATGTAGAACGCAAGATTAAAATGGGAGTTTTTAACTTTTGCCAGCCAAGTTTAATTCCATGAATTTTGTTAATCCATTCCGCTCTACTCTTTGAGATGGTTTTAAAAAAATATATATAAACTTAACGCGCTTACAGAGTGAGTAAATTTAAAAGATTGTTTGCAAAGTATGTTCCAACGAGCTGCTTTTCTACGGTATTCGGAATATTTGGATTGACATTATGGGCATGCGGTAACTTTATAAAGAGAGGAATCTGTCAAGGTCCCGACTTTATTCTCAAGGAAGCGGATGTCGTGTGCTCATTTAAACCGAATTGGTTGACACCCAACCACACCTTTACTTCTTTTACATAATTAGATATTCCCGCTTAAAAATATTCACGTGAACTTCTTTGTTTATCGTCAAGCAGGGTATTTCGGTAACCGTCGTGTTTTGTTGACGTTTTACCCTGCTTCTATTAATGTTTTTAGATGTGGTCCTTTAAAATACTTATTTATTTTTACTCCCCCGAGTAATAACTAGAAAATCTTAATGTAGAAAGATTTTAAGACCGTTTAATGCAATCGACCAACAACCCAATTACAATGAAAAAAATTCCAATGACAGCTGATGCGCATCATTTTGTGGATAAAATAATTTTTATTGTACAAGGTGATTCAAAACGCGCACAATATTTCTCGACCCTCTTAAAAGGATTACCCTGAATATTATAAAGTTATTAAAAAGTTTTTAAGTTTAAGTTTCGTCAACCACTCCTTATAAATTTATAAGGCGAGTGTGAATGGACGGAAGTTGTAGAGGTCGACCTCGGCGAACATACCTCGATCAAATCATCATTGTTTTGAATAAAGGCAAGGTCAAGAGTACCAACAACCGAAGAGCATGTATGAGAGCATTGATAAAAGTAGAGGAAGCAAAAGATGTGTGTAAGAACCGTTCAAGTGGAAGGAAGTGGTCTCTGCCTACCCCTACGAGAATACGAAAAAAATATTTTTAAAAATCCTGAATCTGACGTCTGACATAAGCGCTAAGCCACATACGTCTTCCATTTTACCTCTTTGGTTTGTTGCCATGAGTTAATCCACATGCTCAAGACAATTTTTGTCAGCATATGTTTTGTTTCAAGCAGTTAGCTTTCAATTGTTTTCCTTAATGTTGAAACTGAACTACAAACTTTTATTGTTTTCGCAATATAGTGAACTTTTAAAAAAAATATATTTTAGACAAATTTTGTTTCAAATTGGACAAGCATTAAAGTTCCAATTTGACGTCAATTTAATCGCGAGAGAGATTTGGAGAACATATCTCGATCAGATCAACATTGTTTTGAAAAAAGGCCAGGTCAAGAACACTAACAACCGACGAACATGTATAAGAGCACTGATAAAAGTAGAGGAAGCAAAGATGTGTGTAAGAACCGTAGCAAGTGAAAGGAAGTGGTCACTGCCTACCCCTATGGGAAAAGGCGTAACTTTATGTATGTATGTATGTATTAATACTCGTTACAATATTGACATATATTTCAACTTACGACTGAAATCTAACAATTTCCATCAATTATGACTATACTATACTTATAATTTTATTAAATTAACGATCAATATCATCAGCAAGTTTCTGTATCAGGTAAATTTTATGATGGTAGAATTTACAACATTTTAACACTCGTCCGAAGCCACAGAAGTTGACTAATTCTAGATAATTCCACGAGCTTTTCTGTACTTAAAGTTGTATGCTCAATAACCTGTCCAACACATACTTGCGGTAAACGTTTTTAATTGGTTGTTGGATATTTTATCGGTTCATATTTTAATATTTAGAATTTTGTTATTATTTGTGTTATTTAACTTTAAAATCATTATAATTACAACAAAATATTTTCGCAAAACCTGCCATATGTTTGTTTTAATTTTAAGAAAGCTAAAAATAATTTGAACGTGTGAGCTGAATACACTTTTGTAGAATTTATAAAGAAGTACTTTTGTATATAAAGTGTATATTTTAAAAAATTATTGCAAAGTGCTTTCGACTTTCGTCATCTTCAGTGCTTACCTGAAAGTAAATACTCTGGTTGGAATATAAATTGAAATTAAAGTTATATGAAAGTTTTAATTTTAAAAAATAGGTTAGGAAAATTGGGAAAAATATGTAAATAATTAATGAGTACCTACTTAGTCAGGTAATGGAAGTATTACAATTGAAGATATAACATTTAAATGTAAAAGGCTAAATTCAAAGAAAAACATGTTTAAAATTCAAAGGCCATGTGGTCTGTCAAACTGTCAAGACATTTAAGACAAACTGATCACACGTGTGTCATATGTCAATTAGGAAAAAGTGGTATCAACTTGTGGAGAGTAATAATTAAAATTTATAATGAAATTTGAATTGAAGTTAAGTTGAAATTTTGAAAAAATTTTGAAAATATTTTAGTTAAATGAGATGAATTAAGAGAAAATAAAATATGAAATTTAATTATTGATCCTTTGATGAAGGGGAAAGAAGTCCCTGTTCAAATTTACTTGGGTATTCAAGCATTGATTGTTGATCGAAAGGTCTTTAGAAATTTCCAGTTCTTCAAACAAATCCAATCTCAGGTAATTTTTGTTGACTATTTTATGTGAAATTTTTGAATTAATTTAAGGGCTAAAGTTAAAAATAATTTTATTATTACTTTAAAATGAAGTGTCAGACTTTGGGATAAAAACCAATTTTATACCTGGTTAAGGGGTGCTAAAATTAGAAGTATTCCATCCTGCATTCACGACATCCTTATAATATTGTGTTGTACACTATGTACATTGCCTGTTTTAATATGTATTGTTTGTGAAAAAAAATGACATTTGACAAATTGGGATGTGATGGAACGTTTTAACCGTTGGATTAAAAGTAGTGTTTTTAATTACAAACACTCTTCCTCATTATTTTTCGATATCAAAGCTTTATCATACAGAAGGTTAATTTACATCAAACATGAAATTATTTTAGATGGGTAATTTCACCTTTAATTGCTATTTTCTTGTTCTAAAAAATATTATGCATTCATACATACATATAGTCACGCCATTTTCCCGTAGCGGTAGGCAGAGACCACTTCCTTTTACTTGCTACGGTTCTTACACCCATCTTTTGCTTCCTCTACTTTCATCAGTGCTCTTATACATGCTCGTAGGTTGTGGGTGTTCTTGACCTGGCCTTTCTTCAAAACAATGTTGATCTGATCGAGATATGTTCGCCGAGGTCGAACTCTACCGACTTGTCCATTCACACTCGCCTTATAAATTTGTTTCGTCAATCTTCTTTCATCTATCCCTTCTGTCCTGTACAAATCATCTAAGCATTCCTTTATCTATTTTTGTAACCACATCTTCTTTACACAACAGCGTTCTCTTATCCCACTATTTTTTACTTTATCCAACCGAGTCACTCCGGCTATACTTCTTAGACTACTCAGCTATGCAGTGTCCCATTCATTTGTTTTTCTGCCAACACCCTTCTCTCAATGTCACTGTCACACTTTCCATCTCTCGTAAACTTTGAACCCAAGTACACAAATTCATTTACTTGTTCCACTCTTTCTCCCTTAATCAGAACTTCACAGTTTGTCATGTTTTTTTCTCTTTCAAAAACCATTACTATCGTTTTGCTTACATTTATTTTCATCAATCAGGGCATTATGCATTACATTTCCCATCGCCTGCAACTTCTCTTCAGATGACGCCAATATGACTTGATCATCGGCGTAAAGAAGGCATTTGACGATCAAATCATTCATTTTCAATCCATACGCACTCTTTCTTTTATATATTTTAAACAATCTTCTATGTATAAGTTAAACAGCCATGGCGAAGCCACACATCCCTGTCTCACACCCTTTTCGATGTTAAACCATTCCGTGCAAGCTCCGTTTATCCTGACACAAGCAGTGGAATCCTCGTAAAGTGATTTCAGTGCTCGTATTAAACTACCGTTCACCCCATACATAAACAATGTCAACCACAATTCACTCCATACCACTCATATCATAATAGTTTTATTATCCTTTTGTTTTTTAATTTGGATATTAACTGAGAAGCTTGTATATTTAAATTCAATAAAATATTTGTTTACCCACAATTTTTGGTTTATTTATAATTGTGTAAATGGTTTACTGTTTTATAAATAAGGCATTATTTTTCTTTGATAATTCAAGATTTTTTTTTACTTCTACCGTGTAACAAAAAACAATATTAACCCAATTCTTGTTTGAAATTGCATTTAGATTTCCCTTTGAGCACCTTTTTCTTAGATTTATGATTTCGTGGACGTTAATTCGATTCAAGCTCTAAAAAATATAGGTTCTTACATTTAAAAATTTAATTTACGGAGAAAGATTTTCCTTTGTTAAGTTTTAAGTAATATTTCGTTGCATAATTTTCATAAAAATGAGTTTTTGACAATATAACAGATTTATATTATTGTGTATCTTTCGGAAAAAATATTTATGCTTGTATCCCACAATGATTTTTAAGAACATTTCAAGAAGTAAATTTTGTAAATTTTTTTGGACGTTTTCTTTCGAAAAGATCTTAGATTTAATATTTTTGTTGTCTTTTAACAAAAATACGTAATTAATTATTTATTACATATTTTTTTAATTATTTATATATATTTATTTATTTATTAATTACATATTTAAAACATAAAATATTTGAAATTTAAAAAGAAACACAATGTACAAATTAGTTTAAATTATATATTTGCTAATCATGTTTTGCATTAATACGAATTACCGCAATTATTTTTAATAAATAATATGCATATTTAATTAGACTGAAAAATATTATAACAACTGTATAATAGTATATTATTTAACTAGCGGTAATGTAGGTCATACTCATAACTCACGCAGATGAAGTTTGCAACGCGAGCCGCAGGCGAGTGCTGTAATTCATCAAATGAGTTATGACCATTACCGCAAGTTAAATACCATACTTTATCTACGACTATAACAATAAATACTAAGATTCAAGTACAGAGAAAGAACTTTATTGACAAATCCTAATAGTTACCTATAACAATGTTATAAAAATTTTAGTTGTGATTACTCATTTTGTTTATTAATAAATTAAACTGTAAAGTTTAAACAACCAGTAAACTGAATATGTGGGACTGAATTATGCAAATTTATTGTTTCTTCTTGTGTTTGTTTCATATATGTTGTTAATGTACTATTGGTTAAGGTGTTTTAGAACTGTATATTTTATTTACAGTATCTGTCTTGTAATGCGTATTACCCAGATAGCCCAAGGAGACAGAGTTCTATTAAATTAAATATTTATTCGTAAAAATAAAAAATATATACAATAAATAAAACAAAATAGAAACAAGATTCTTTCGGAATTCTGGTAACTCGACGTACTTCACACGACGTGGGTGGCTTGACTTCGACGGGAACGATATATACGACTAATCGTTTGTGTAGCACGGTTCGAGTAAGGGACTGAGTTATCGACAGATCAATACTCCATCGGTTTGACTCATACGACGTGAATATAGTTTATGGCCGGTCAATACCTGGCCTAACGGTAATTCCGGGTCGTGGAACTGTAGGTATATTTCAGGGCGTCAGAACCGCGCCTAAAATTATCCTGACAGCCTTACCTGGTGGTTCACAAACTTTCGTTGACACCGAAAGTCGACGGTGGTCCCGGTGGGTGTGTGCAAGGTTAGATCAATACTCCAACTTCGTCCAACACCCGTGTAAAGCGTTCAAGACCAGAGTCAATACCCCTGGTCTACGCATCGCACAACTCGCTTCTACTGCTTGGTGCATGGTCTTTTATTTCCGTCGTGGTGGTCTCCTTATATCATCAATCCATCCGGAGTGGGAGTTCAACAGGTCTGGTGGTGAATATCGTCATCGTGGCAGTGGGGACAACTTGTTTCTCGGGGGGAAATTAATAGTAACGTACTTGTGTCGTTACAGTCTTATTCTTTTCGGAATCTTCAACGTACCCCTCAGTCACAGTAGTTGGTCGCCAACCGCGATGGCGTTTCAGTGCCATTATATCCTCTCCATCATCTACTAATAAAGTTGCCGATGAGCGGCGAAAACAATGCCCTGTATATAAATTACAGTCTGGTAATATTAAAAATGTAGTCATTCCCCATTGCTTCAAATTTATTAATGCTAATTCTTTGTGATATTTTTCATTTTGAAATTTAAAGAATAATATCGTTTGCGATATATCGGTAGGACCAAGATGTAAATATTTCTTAGCTATGGCAATTTTTTTTTGGTACACTGACCAAAAAAATAGATCCTTGGTCTTTTAAATCTGTAATTTGCATAAAATGCAATTCTGCTGCACGACAAGCACCCATAATGCTCATTATTAAAGCAACCTAAAATAAATTATGTAATTGACTAGATGATAAAAACGATTGAATTATTGTGAGATCTACTACCTTTGTCGCCAGATATTTCTCATTAGGAGCTTCATTTATAAAGTTATTAAGTTGTTCTGGTGTTCTGGTGATCAATAAATTTAAATTATTTATTTCTTATCGAGGTATTATTATGCATGCTTTCTGCAAACCCTTAAATAATTTTTGGTGGTTTCTGCTACATCTGTTACTTCTTCGTTGAAGTATGGTTTTTTGGGTCTTAGTCCGATGATTGCGCAAGCCACGGCAATACTCCATTATTATCATTAAGAAAACTAGCCACTGATGTGGTCATGCATTATCATGCATCAGTTGTAAACTTTCTTCAATGGTTGCGGCAAATAGGAGCACAATTGATCAAAACATGTTATTAAAAAAATAATGCAACAAAATGAAATTGGTTTTACCTTAGCTACTGATTTCGCCCAAAACCATTATCGTGCCTTCTCTATAGGAATGAACCTACTGTATATGTTGCAATCATGCTTCATTGCCCAGTACTCTCCGTACTCTTATTCGTCTTGAGTCTCGAAATCTTGACTCGTCTAAAAAATAAATGGAACTTTATTGGACATTTTGCGACAACAGGTGTTCCCCAGCCCAATCTAAGCGAGCAGTGAGATTGCCTCTTGTAAAAGAATGACATCTTAGCGGTCTATTCGATTTTATTTGAGCTTATTTTGAACGATTTATGATGGTCAAAAAAAAACTTGTGTTATATGTGTTTGCAACAGCTGTATTTGTAACTGAGGTGCCGTTACTGTACCTATAGTTCTTTCTTGCAGCTAATTGCAAAGAACGATCGTCATTATAAGTTGTAGATCTCGTGCGCCCCTTATGACTTTTAAATAAATCTCCAGTTTCTTCATAATGGGCATGTACGCAAGAAAATACGCTTTGAAATGTGCTAAATGCTCGCGCTACATATTTTTATCAAGCGCAATTTTTAGCATCCTGATGGCTCTTAGCATTTGTTCGCTGTTTTAATGGCATCTTTCCATGTTCAATTCAGAAATGTACGTGATTTATTTTGAACCCAAAACAACACAATTTCTCCAATTTTTGAAACCTATAAAATAAAGAACAATAACAACAGATTTGTGCTAAAAAAACGTCAGAAAATTCAGTGACAGACAATGTTGGTTAAAATTACAATAATGTTAATAAACTAACTTAATTATAATAATAATAAATTAATTAATATCCTGAGATTAGTTTCATTTGTGTATTGTACATTCATTATATTGCAACGTGTAACTATTTATTATTATTTAACTATATATACAAAGGTATGTTCTTTGGACTAACCACTACTCGTATTAGACAACGCACAGCGATCCTACCAGACGTCATTACAGGGTGATCCTATCTGTCACCATCACAAATGCACTTTTAAGTGTAGGATTTCGTTTAATTCTTCATTAAATATTTAAGATTTCCCAGGCAGATACACGTTCTCTTAGGTTTGAACTGAGAATTCTAAATTAGATGTGCAACATGCATTTGTTCCCATGTAGCGTGGCACATTGATTAACAATGCATTTTCTTTCTTTCGTACCAAATATAAATAATAAAAGAATCATGTTTTTATTTTTTTAAATAAAACTAAATGCTGCTAATAATAATCGTCTCTAAAATAAACTAATAGCTTAGTAATTAAAAATAAAATAAATTGATACACTGGAATATTAAAGGAGGAGCACTACAACCATAGCATTTGGTTCGATCCAAATTAAGTCGTTAGCCGTTATCTAAGTTTTAGCTTCCAAAGGCAATACCTTATCTTTGTTGTCCCTAATCGAGTATTGTCCGGGATATACCTATCATGCACCCCTCCGATCATACAGTCGGATGATTGTCTGAGAGAGAAATGGTATACTGGACTCAAAACGCCATAGTTCACACCTTTTAGACAAGTGTCCGATCTCTCTCCCACCCGACTCCGATCCTGTATCCGATCACGCTCCGATTGTGCAGTCTACTCGTTGTTCGACTGCGGGACGCGTGTCACTTTGTATTTTTTTTGTGCTTGACTTTTGTGCTGTGTTATTAATTTTCACTAAAATTGGAAAAAATGGTGGGTGTAAAATCGGAAGAGCTGTTTAAAGAAGTAAAAAAGTATCCAGTACTGTATGAGCAGAGCAAATAGCTGTACAATTTAAGTTTACATTATATTGTTTATAATAAATAAAAAAAATCACATTTGTTTTAATATTAATTTAAAATTATTTATTTTTATTATTGAAACAAATCTACTTTTTTAACCTAGCTTAAGTATAATTAAATTGTGGATATTTTTTAAAATTTTTAAACACAAAATTTTAATATTTTTAAAAAAGGATCACACATTATTTTTTGCAATAAATAATTTAAATGAGGTAAAAGTGTGGAAAGGGCCACCATGGCTAAATCACAGTTGCTAAAATGTTTGAACATTTTGTGTACAGGACCTTCCGCGAGAATGTTTGAATAGAGAATGGCGAATATTAAGTGTATGGAGCTGAAGTCGGAAATCGGAAAGCAGCCGGAAACGTGTATATCATGTGTGCTTACTCCTTTCCGAAGGCAACATCGGATTGGATTCGGTTTGGAAGGGTGCATGATAGGTGTGTCTCGGCCATAAGATCGTTTTTCCCCAATTCTTCCTTCCATAATATTTGTAAAAAATATTCATGTCCCAACATGTGTGTCAAGAGATTACTTTTTTTTGTTTAGTAAATAACGATTCTTCTCTATCTCAACAAAGTTTGTTTTATTTTTTTTATTATGATTTTCCTTCTTTTTGTTCTTATTATTTTTAATAATGGAGTTGTTTTTTTGAAGGGGTCGCCACCTGTCATGTCATGCTTCCTGTAGGCGAAACGTGGACTGCGGACATTTACTTTGATACTTTGAATGTAAGGGGAGGATTGAATGATAAAATTGATGAAATTTAATGATTTAATGATAGAAAAAAGACTCCTCTGGGTGAGGCTGAAGGTTGGTCTTACTCGTATATTTTTGCTAGGAGTTGATGCCCTACAAGATGCGGAGTGTAACCAATCTTTAAAAGCCCAAAAAGAGAGGCGGGAGTTTTGGGATAGTGTGACAGATATGCTAAATAGGTGTAACCATAATGAAAGAATTGTAATGTTGGGTGATTTTAATAGTTGGGTAGGAGTAAAGCGTGATGGATATGACAGTGTTCTGGAAATGTACAGTGACGGCAGAGTAAATGAAAACGGAGAAAGTCTACTTGAAGTATGTTTGGAGTGGAATCTTGTGGTAACAAATGTAGACTTCACAGACTTAATGAAAGACTTTTCATTCAAAGTAACTTTTAATTATAATAATAATAACTGATACTTAGCATCAAGAGGGTGATGAACATAAAGTATACTCAGCGACATGCACATGAACGATGTACCTGTTTTTAACTGTCATCTATCAACTATACACAGAACCGTAAACCACAGACAGCATAGTACACTGGTGTGATTGAGGCACAGGTTATAAATACAATATGTTAAATAAGAATTGCTCCTTATTTTAGACATGATATTAAACACCCCCTCAATTCTTATACACTAACATTCTTCATAAAAAAATATTATTTAAATACAAACTATTATAGAATTAAACATAATAAAAATATAATAAATGGACAGTTAGTTATCCTCACAAATGCCTAACATATTCCTAAAGTAATTTTTGTGCTGTTAATGGCTTTTTTAAGTTATCTGCCACTTGTTCTGAGGTTGGAATATAATAAAGCTTAATTTTACTATCTGAAACACATTGTCTAACAAAATGATGTTTTACATCTATATGTTTACTGCGCTTAGTTTCTAATGTGTTTGACATTTTTATGCAGGATTGGTTGTCTTCATTAATACTGATAGGAAAAACATTTTCATTAAAAATCTCTGAGAGTAATTGTCTTACAAAAATCCATTCTGTTGTACAATCTGATAAGGCTATATATTCAGCTTCTGAACTACTAAGTGACACTGTTGATTGCTTTTTGGATTTCCAGAAAACAAAATTATTAAAAATCTTTATTCCATAGCCTGAAATGCTTTTTCTATCATATAAGTCATTTGCATAATCAGAAACTGCATAAGCGCTGACTATTTGACTGTTCTGAGTTAATGATTTTTCATATTTTATACCGAAGTTTTTTGTTAAATTTAGATATCTGAGAACGTTCTTTAAATAAGACCAGTGTTCTTTTGTATAGCAATTTTGGAAACGACTGAAATAATAAATCGAATAACTTAGATCAGGTCTAGTACCTAACATTATATACATCAAAAATCCAATAAGATCTCTATAGGGTAAGTTCAATTTATTGGAGTTTGATTCATCATATTTCAAATTCAATTTTGACTGCATGGGAATACTAGTTACTTTGCAGTCTATCATATTAAATTTATTTAGAACCTTTTAAATTAAATCTTTTTGACTTAAAAACAATTTGTTGTTAGATTTCTCAATTGTTATTCCCAAAAATACTATTCTAGAGTGATCTTGGTGTTTTGGAGATAGATCACGCATTTCAAATATTGACATCAATCTTTGCCTAAAATTGTTCAGTTTTTCCATACATGAACCAAATATAATGATATCATCAACATGTACGATGAGACAAATATGTTTATTAAAATACAAACAAGGATCTGACTTAGATCTCTAAAAACTTAAATTTAATAGGTGAATGTTTAATTTTTGATACCAATACCTAGGTGCCTCACGTAAACCATAAAGAGCTTTATTGAGCTTACAAACAAATTTGATTTTTGGTTCACATTTTATATCCATTCCATCAGGAATTTCCAGGTAAGTCACCATTTAAAAAAGCACATTTTACATCTAAAACATTAACAAAAAGACATTTTTCTACGCAAAGAGATAGAAGTACTTTAATAGATAGCATACGTGCCACAGGAGAATATATTTCCGAACTTTCACATTCACCTTGTTGATAACCACGAGCCACTAGTCTTGCCTTTTTGATAACATCACCATTCTGGGAGAGTTTCTCTCTGAATATCCATCTTGAGTCTATCACATTCACACCCTTAGGTCTTTGAATTATTTCCCAAGTTTTACTTTTATTTAAAGCATCTATCTCACTTTCAATAGCTTCTTTCCAAATATTTCCTTTTGAGATAGCTTCTGAATAAGTTTGTGGTGTGTTTGAATCAAGACCACCTGCCAATAGTGCCATCAAACCTTCATCATTCTCATAATCCACTTCATAATCAATAAATCTTATTGGTCTAGTAATCTGTCTTCTTGCCCTTTGTCTCTCATTTTTCTCTTGCTTAAGAACTTCATTGTCTTCACTCTCTGTATTAGAATTGGACACTTCTTCATTGCTGTTGCTGTCACAAATTTTATTAGGTTCTTCTTGGTAAATTAGTTCTCTAAAGTCAGTTGTTTTTGATTGGTTTTTAATTTTTGTTTCATCACAAACAACATTTCTTGCTGAAATCACCTTTTCATCTTTTGGATTCCATAAACGATACCCATTTTCTGTGTAACCAACTAAAAACATTTTTTGACTTCTGGGATCAAATTTGTTAGATCTATCTTCATTAGGTATATGTACATAACTGATACATCCAAAAACCTTTATTTTTGACATGTTTGGTTTTTGCCCATACCATATCTCAGCCGGAGTTTTATTTTCTAGTAATGTAGAGGTTGGGGTGCGGTTTGCTAGATAAGCTGATCAGCTGTAGCGTCTTCCCAAAATATTTTTTTCATTTTTGCTTCAAAAAAACAACGAGCTTTGTCTAACAATGTTCTGTTGTACCTCTCTACAACACCATTGTGTTCTGGAGTGCGAGGTATGATGTATTCAATTTTGACGTGTTATACAATGAACCGTGGTTCATTGTGTACCACATATTGGTTCACTGAATACCAATCACCAATCAAAAACGGCAGGTTCTATTAGATAGACCACAAAAGTTGAAAAAAATAAAACTCAAGAAGAAAGAAATTGATTCAGATTCAGATGGTAGCTTAGTTTTAAGTTCCGGTTCTTCAGATGTAGAGTGGTTTGAAAAAGACATTGAAGAGGACTGTAGGGAAATACCGCTACTCACTACCGATTCCGCGCCATTGTCACGAGACCCTATGAAGAATTACTATGTATTGGTGCTATTTAAAACGAAAAGCAACAACATATATTGTGTTGCCAATATATTAGAGTGTGTTAATGGGGCGAAAGAATATTATGTCTCTTATTTAAGGTTAAAGGATAAGAAAAAATTTTCATTTTACCCTGCCTTATAATCTGAACATGGCAATTGCACAATTAGATGACATCCAATATATTCTTCCGCCTCCAAAAATTCATGGAACTAAAAATCGAAATATGACACATCGTTTTGATATTAATATGAGTTGGTTGAATTTGCATTAAGTCATGTGTAAAGTATTTAATTTTTGTTTTACGTATAAATTTCCAGTTACCAATTTGTTCAATAAATTCAAGTTCTACCTATAATTGCATTTTTCTATTCACCCATAAGACAGCCAAGTCTTAATATACTGAATCCTGGTTAGCATAATCTGGTTCATTGTTGAATTTACCTTGGTTCATCGTGAACCAACCCATGTATACAATGAACCACTTGCTTTTTTTTTGAAATTCAATTTTCCTGCGAGAATATAGATATCTAGTGAATATTACCTTAATTTTTTCATTACGCAATACATTACGAGTGAACTTGTCAAAATGTTTCCCTTCATATTAAGAAATAAAGAAAATATCATTTTAAACTTCACATGGTTTGTAATGCGTGTTACCCAGATAGCCCAAGGAGACAGAGTTCTATTAAATTAAATGTTTATTCGTAAAAATAAAAAATATATACAATAAATAAGAGAAAATAAAAACAAGATTCTTTCGGAATTCTGGAAACTCGACGTACTTCACAAGACGCGACGTGGGTGGCTTGACTTCGACTGTAACGGTATATACGACTAATCGTTGTGTAGTACGGTTCGAGTAAGGACTGAGTTATCGACAGATCAATACTCCATCGGTTTGACTCATACGACGTGAATATCGTTTATGGCCGGTCAATACCTGGCCTAACGGTTATTCCGTGTCGTGGAACTATAGGTATATTTCAGGGCGTCAGTACCGCGCCTAAAATTATCCTGACAGCCTAACCCGGTCGTTTACAAACTTTCGTTGACCGAAAGTCGACGGTGGTCCTGGTGGGTGTCTGCAAGGTTAGATCAATACTCCAAATTCGTCCAACACCCGTATAAAACGTTCAAGACCAGAGTCAATACCCCTGGTCTACGCCTCGCACATCAAGGTGCTTCTACTGCTCGGTGCACGGTCTTTTATATCCGTCATGGTGGTCTCCTACCATCAATCCATCCGGACTGGGAGTTCAACAGGTCTGGCGGTGAATATCGTCATCGTGGCAGTGGGGACAACTGGTTTTCCGGGTGGAAATTAATAGTAACGTACTTGTGTCGTTACAGGTTGTTGGACGACCTACCCTAGTTACTGGAAGCATTTTTATTATGATGATAACAGGAAAAGAATTACTATTTTCAGTTAAAAATATTGTAAATAATACAATCAGAAATATTTATGTTGAGGTCGTTAATACTTTATGTACAATGTTACCATAATAAATTTTAATTTCAACAAACTTCTTTTTTTATGTAAAAAACATACATAATTCAAAACTTCGATACCAAAATTTTTGTACAGACTTTATTAAAGTTGAAATATATAATCAAACTTTTTGGATAAGGACAATGAGACTGTAACTTTCCTAAATGCCCCAAGAATAAGATAAAGTTTTAGAGTAAGGTATGATCAATCACTTTCAGTCGATGACGGGGGCCTCGTTGTTTGAATAATACCAAGAACCGGTTTGGCTGGAAGTATATTTTATATATTTTCTCTTCTCCTGAGTACACAGAAAGAACTTTGAAATATCCGAACTTTTCTCGAGAGTAATATATCTGATCGCTGAGAAGAATCGGATGACTATTTGTTGAATTCATTTGCAATATCTTGCTAGGAAGTAATGGATTCTTGAAAAAACCGCTCAACCGCTTTTGCAAAATGTTTTTTTTCATAATTTAAAAGGTCTCTTTTTCGTATTTACTTAGTAAATCGAAAAATATGAGTAACTGGATATCCCTTTACTTCCACAAAACAGTTTTTTAAATCCTGTTACAGATTATCTAATAAATTTACTTGTAGTAAGTATAGCATTTCCTGAAAAAATTAAATTTTAGCATGTTGTAGAATTAAGACATTTTGTGGCATATCTAAAATTTCAGCTTAAATTATTATCCTGCTGTAAAGTTATTTTTAAAGAACACATGGAAAATTCATTAAACACTTTTAATCAACGTCTATTTACTTTATCCTAAAGAAATAAAATCCTGTGCAGTTCCATTAATACTGTCTATTTAAAAGAAGACTTCCACTTTCTCTTGTCTGATGTGATAAATAAACAAGAAAGAAACTGAGAAAAGCAATCAACCGGAGAGGATTTTATCTATAACCAATTTACCTATTAAACAAACGCTAAGAAATTAGGAATATAGGCTACAGGTTCTATGAAATTTATTGCTTGTAAACTTGCAAAATACGAAATTTAATTTTTTAAAGAAATTTAAATTTTACAGATTTACTTCTTATTAGGAATACGGGAATACGGGTTGGAAGAAATGACAGAGGAGACAGGTTAATTGAGTACTGCCAAGAGAACGAATTCGTTATAACGAACACATGGTACAACTCACCACCCCGGTGCCTTTACACCTCAATATACTAACCAGCACATTGTACGCAACCAAATTGACTATATAATGATCAATAGATGATTTAGAAACAGCATCGAAAAAACTACCGCTTTACCTGGAGCAGATGTGGAATCGGACCATAACCCTGTGTGTTCAACAATTCAAATAAAGTTGGTAAAAATTAAAAAGAAACCTGACAAAAAAGTGTCAAATATTAAAGCACTCGAAGATCCAGAAGTTAAATTAAAATACCAAGAACGCATTAATACCGAGATCGTAATGATTTCAATTGAAGATGACGTAGAAGAATATTGGTCCAAAATAAGAGATACCCTCTTGGCAGTAAATAACACAGATCTTCCTCGACCCAAAACTCTTCCCAAACAAATGCAATCCTAGAAATAATGAAAGAACGCAGGAAATGCAATGTCTAAATAAATAACAATGGATACCGGATTTTGCAAAGAAAGATCCGCCAGGAAATTAGAACAGCGAAAGAAAAATGAATGTCTGGGCTGTGCGCTGAAGCAAAACGATTCTCTCACCTTGGCGATAGTTTTCATCTCCATAAAAAAATCAATGAAATTGCGGGAGTGCACAAGCAAAAAGCTATCATGAGTATAAAGGCAACAAAGATGAACTCCTGGAAGTCGTATAGTGCAGACTTGTTTAACGACAATAGATCCATAATACCACCACAAATAAAAGAGAATCCAATAGGTCCGAGTATTTTAAAATCAGAAGTAGTTCTCGCCATCAAACCAATGAAAAAAGAAAAAGCTCCTGGTCCGGACGAATTGTTTTCAGAGACTCTAAAACTTTTAAATGAGGAGAGTCTGGATGTAGTTGTCAGTCTATTCAATAACATATACAGCACTGGGGTAATCCCTGATGACTAGCTACGATCAAATTTTATACCGTTGCCAAAAGAGCAAAACGCATATCTTTGTAAGGACTATCGTCTCATAAGTCTGATGAGCCACTTTTTAAAACTATTCCTACGCGTTTTTTATACTAGGTTATACATAAGATGCGAAGAAGTTAGCGAAAATAGTCAATACGGGTTCAAAAGTGAATTTGGTACCAGAGAGGCTATTTTCAGCCTGCAAATGCTAATCCAGAACTGCCTTAATTAACGCAAAGACGTATTTATATGCTTTATCGACTACGAAAAAGCATTTGAAAATGTGAGGCATGATTTATTATTGTGATATTTGGAGGACTTGGGCCTGGACGACAAAGACGATAAAATAATTCGCAACCTCTACTGGAACCAAACCGCCGAAGTACGTCTCCCCTGTGGAAGTGAAACAGAAGAATTCCCAATTAAAAAAGGAGTAAGACAAGGATGCATTTTATCACCAATGCTGTTCAATCTGTACGTGGAAAAAGCGTTTCAGGAAGCACTTGCAACAAGTTCTTTAGAAATTAAAGTTAACGGCATCCCTATCAACAATATCAGATACGCTGATGATACTGTGATCTTAGCTGACACAGCAGATGATTTAAAGTCGCTATTAAATGCCGTAAATGATGCAAGCAATGCGTTGGGTCTAAAAATAAATGCCGCTAAGACCAAGTTTATGACAATTTCAAAAAACGTCCTGCCAAATTTCAGATTAACCATCAATGATATTAACCATATAGAACAAGTACGGAAATTTAAATACCTAGGCTGCCACTTGAATAATAAGTGGGACCCAGAGGTGGAGATTAGGTGCCGTATAGAACAAGCGAGAGCGGCATTCTTACATCTACGTAAGTTTTAAGTTAATCATTAAGACTCAAAATTACCAAATGTTATGTGTGGCCTGTTCTTCTATATGGCATGGAAGCGTGGACTCTTAAATCTTCGTCAATTAACAAGCTCGAAGCAAATGAAATGTAAACCCTTCGTCGAATGCTTAAAATATCGTGGGTTCAGAGAGTCAGAAACGAAGAAGTCATTAGAAGAGCAAAACTAGAAGACAGTGAACTGTTCGAGTCAATAAAAAAGAGGAAAATCGTATATTTTAAACACATAAGGAGAGGGGACAGATATGAGTTTACACGGCTAATATTAGAAGTGAAAATTGAAGGAAAAATTGAAGGAAAAAGAGGTATTGGTCGTAAGAAGTTATCTTGGTTGCGCAATATCTGACATCGGACGGGATTTAAAGACTTTGGATCACTTAGAGACGCTGCAACTAACAAATATATATATATATATATATATATATATATATATATATATATATATATATATATAAAATATGGAGGACGCCTACGTAGTAACGACTGCATGGCACTTTAAGAAGAAGAAGGAATACATATCACAATCATTACATTGAATAAAAACTTATAATAAATAAAACATACACTGTATTGATTTGAATAGGACCCACCCTTAATTTTTCAGAAATGCGACATATTAGAAAGAAATGCCGAAATACGTCAACTTTTAATTTGAAGGGGACACTTTTTAGCGCTAATTTCATAAACATCAGATTCACCCCCTCCCTACTGCTTAAATTTTTTCAAATGGCGTTAGGTATCAAGTCATACCTCATTTAATAGGTCTGGTAAATCTCTATTTCATCATATTGGTTTGTCTTTAATACCAGCCTTTTATTGTTTTTTAATCGTTGTTTAAAAATTTATTTTATTCATGTTGTCAACTTTAAGCGTCCATGTCTTACATCCGTACAAGAGAATGCTCCATACGTAACAGTGGAGTGTTCTAAGCCGTGTCTGAACTGTGAGGTTTCTGTCAGTGAGAGTTGGTTTCCATTTGCTAAATGTCCTACGTGCCATTTCAATCCTCGCTTTTACCTCTTTGTCGCATGTTATTTTATTGTTTAGCAAACTACCCAAATATTTGAAATGTGGTATTAGTTCAATGTTGTGTCCGTTAATTGTAATCGACATTGGTTCTATGTTTATTTTACCTACGATCATCCATTTTGTTTTTTTAATGTTTATATTGATGCTTCATCTTCGACCAGCTTTATGCACTCTATCCAGCAGTATTTGCAAGTCTTCCATGTCCTCCGCAATTATGGCAGTGTCATCTGCGTATCTTACGTTGTTTATAATTTTACCACCTATTTTTACTCCGTTTGTTCTGCCATATAAAACCTCTTGAAATATGTTCTCTGAATAATTTTAAACAACGATTAAATAACAATAAAAGGCTGGTATCAAAGGCAAAACAATATAATGGAATAGAGGTTTACCAGACCTTTAAAATGAGGTATGACTTGATACCTAACGCCATTTAAAAAAATGTAAGGGGTATCTCTAGTAGGGAGGAGGTGAATCTGACGTTTATGGCATTAGAGCTAAAAAGTTAAACGTTGACGTGTTTCGGCATTTTATTCTAATATGTCGCATTTCTGAAATATTAAGGGTGGGTCCTTTTCAAATGAAC
Source organism: Agelastica alni (assembly GCA_950111635.1). Lineage (NCBI taxonomy): Eukaryota > Metazoa > Arthropoda > Insecta > Coleoptera > Chrysomelidae > Agelastica > Agelastica alni. Next base: position 50,241,813 of record OX467708.1, on the reverse strand, counting down.
ATAGTGTATATAAAATTGCAATTCCAGCGAATAATACTAAATTCATTTTATTCTCACCATTAAACAATCATATATATATAATGGTAATGAAAATAACAAATAAAAATTTCCTGGACATAAACATTAATAAAACCCATTTAGTTATAGTCTACATAAATTGTGATAAATCTTATTTTCGAATAAACCAAAAGTAACATAGAATATAAATAAAAATTAAAAAAGAATAAAATGCAATTAAAATATTACATGACATAAATATATTTGATATTGTTTAGGTACATTTTTGCACTTTTCTAATAAACAATATATTCAAACAAGTTTTAAATATTGAATTTAAATTAAATATTAATGATGAAACACAATTAAACGGAAATAATTATTTGATATTGATACGATTTAAAATAATAATTGACGTTATTAACAAGGTACGATTATTAATTATAAGTAAATAGCAATAAATTAAATAAAAAATTACTGTACGGTTTTATAGAAATAATGTTTTATTTGTGCATTGAGATGCTAATGTACCAAAAATCAAATATCAAAATATCAAATTGCTAGCCATCTGAATATGAAATGATAAAGTGAGTGGTCCCATAATATTTCCCTTGTACTTACTTCCTGAAGAGTGTTTTCTTTTTAAGCATTTAACCAGATTATTGTTCCAATATTGTTTCAGAGAATTTTACTCAGGTTAGCTGTTGGTTATCTCCCTCTTGAAGTGTATTCTCTAATCTCAAAACAAGTTTGTCGTCTTCTTGTTCACAAAATTTTATAAGATGTTTGACTTAGCTTCATGTTATAGTAGAGATGATTTATTGTTGTTAGGGACCATCATCATCATAAGCCTGTTTGCATCCTCTGTTGAACATAGGCCTTCCCTAACTGGAACCATATCCTCCTGGTATTGGCTTCCTGCATCCAATCTCTACCGGCGGTACTTTTAATGTCATTCACCCATCTCATAGGTGGTCTTCCTTGTGGACGCTTGTGTGGCCTCGGTCGCCATTGTAAGACTCTCTTCGTCCATCTATTATCCTTGAGTCGTGCTATATGGCCTGCCCATTTTCATTTTAATCTGGATATTCTTTCAATTACATCTAACACCTTCATTTTTTACTGTATCCATTCAGTCGTCTTTCTGTCTGCCAGTCTTATTCCCAACATACTTCTTTTCATGGCTCTTTGTGCAGTCCAAAACTTTGATGTTGATTTGGCGTTTAGTGTCATTGTCTTTGTCCCGTACGTAAACACCAGTAGTACGCACTGAGCGAAGATTTCCGCTTTCATATACACAGGAATTATTTGCTCTTAAGGGTATCTTTGAGTTTACCAAACGCTACCCATGCCATCGCTATTCGGCGGCTTACCTCAGCTGCCTGGTTTTCTTTACCTAACATGATCTTGTGACACAGGTAAATGTAGTGTTCTACATTCTCCACCGGCAACTGCTCGTTTTCTGTTGGAATATTGATCATTATTTTGGTTTTCCCCTTGTTCAATTGCATCCCTACCTTGGTCGATTCTTCTCTTAGGCTCTCCAGCATATTGGTCAGCTCCTTTAGGCTTTTCGCAATAAATACTACATCATTTGAAAATCTCAGGTGGTTAAGTCGTTCCCCATCTTCATTAATTTACTTATCTGTCCAGGAGAATCGCTTAAAGATATTTTCCAGTGCTAGTGTGAAAAGCTTCGGACAGATAGTATTCCCTTGTTTAACACCCCGTTCGACCTTTATTTTCCCAGATGTGTCGTTCATTTTAATCGTTGATGTTGCTTTTATATAGATGTTTTTTATTAATTGTTTGTATCGTTCATAAATTCTGCAATCTTTGTGGTAGAATTATGACTGCAATATTCCAATCCCCCGGTATGTTGCCAGATACTTGAAACTTGTTAAAGAGATCTGCTAATGTAATCCACAAAATATTATCCCCTGTTGTGAGTATTTCAGGTATAATGCCGTCCTCACCCGAAGATTTTTGATTTTTGATTATCGATAGGGCGTATTTGATTTCCTCTTGTATTATATCTGGGATTTCCTCTGATCCTACGTTAGCTACACTGTGCAGATGTTTCCGGTTCCACTTCTCTTGATTGGTAGAGCCTTTGATAGTAGTTTTCAGCTGTTTATGATTTCCTGTCTGTTTGTAGTGACTTGTCTATCCGTATTTTTTAGTTTGATTACCTCTTTTTTACCAGTTCCAATCTGTTGTCTTAAAATTCTTCGGTTGCCATTTCCTTCAATAGTTTTCCAGATGTGACATTCGTTGTAGTGCTTTATGTCTCGTTTGACTTGTCTACGGGACCACTTCTGGTTAAATCAGTTGGAGTGGAAACGCCAAAAAAACACGGCGATTACCGAATAACCAAGCTTAACAATAAACAAAGAAGTTGTTGGGAATATGTAATAATACTAAAGAATAAAAGGTGTGGTTGGGTGGTAACCTATTAAATCGGTACTCAACATCCGCTTTGTTGGAAATAAAATGGGGACCTTTGATAGGTTTCTTTCTTTTATAAATCAACTCTAGTCTCACCAGATTTGTGCTATTTTTTTCCTAGAGTATCTTAGTAGTTCCTTGGCAAGTCTGCAGCTGGTAAATAAATATATATATATATAGATATATATATATATATGTATATATATATGTATATATATATATACATCGGTTTTAGAACGTTCTTCAAAGTCTTTCGATTCCCAGTCTCCATTAATCCCTGTCCTCCCAGAGATCCTCTCCAAAACTGTATCTCTCTCATTTTTCTGTCTATTTCCTCTCTCCAACTCTTCCTAGGTCTTTCTCTTTATCTTCTTCCTTGGGGGTTCCAGTTGATGACTTTCTTGGCAAACGTTCTTCGTCCATTATTTGCACATGTCCATACCATTTAAGTTGTTTTATTCTAATATCCTTTACAATGCTTTGACCAATTTTCATAATCTCTCCGATCCTGTCATTTCTAATTCGTTCCAGTTTAGATATTCCTGTCGCACGCCTCCAGAAGTCCATCTCTGTTGCTTCTAAAGCTTTTTCTGACCTTTGTTTTAGTTGCCATACCTCACTGCCATACGTAACTATGCTTTTGACAATACTATTGTATATTCGGTGTTTGTTATGTTTTGAAATATGTTTATCCCACATACTATGTTTAGTTAACCGATGGCTCTTCTTCCTTGTATATTTCTTTTCCTAATGGCTTCATCCGTAGTTCCGTCTGTCGTGAAAAATTCATCCCACTTATTGTAGGTGTTTTTTTTAATACTGTTTATTGGTGCCATTAAGGTATTACACTGGAGGGGTCAGGTACAAAAATATTGATATCGATCGCTTTTCTGACAAGGTCTCATATTTTCAATTGCACTCCGTGTGCCCTTTGATGCAACAGTCCTCGATCCGGTTTGTTTGGGAGGCGACTTCTATGCTACGGAGGTATTCTAGTGCGTTATGTGTCTGTACGCAATTTTCTTTGCGCTATGGTTATTTCTGATAGATTAGCTTAACAGTTCAGGCTACGACTTCTGCTTTTTTTATCCAATCGTAAAGACGTTAATTGCGATCTCACTGTTGTTTTGGCTTTTTGTATTTAAATTGTTGCAAATCAAAGGGGTTAATTAGTGTATTAATGTTAACGGGTATCTATAGCAACTGACACACACAAATCCTAAATAATTTTATTCAAACAAAATTTTTAAAGAAAACTGGCTGAAAAACTAGCAGCAGTATCAGAACTAAAATCATTATCATTTAATACATCACTTTATTTCTCGTAGGAGTAGACAAAGACCACTTCTTTTCACTTGCTACGGTTCTTACACACGTCTTTCGCTTCTTCTACTTTTATCAGCGCTTTTATACATGCTCGTTGCTGGTACTCTTTACCTGCCCTTTCTTTTAAACAACCTCGATCTGATCAAGATACGTTCGCCCAGATCGACCTCTACCGACTTTCCCATTCACACTCACCTTGTAAATATGTTTCTTCAATCTTCTTTTATCCATCCTCTCTACGTGTCCAAACTATCTAAACATTTCTCTATCTATCTTTGTTACTACATCTTCTTAAACACCACAGCGTTTCCTTATCACACTATTCTTCACTGTATTCATCATAATCACTCCAGCTGTACTTCTCAGACTATTCATCTTTACAGCATTGATCTTACTTTTATGCTTTTTTGCCAAACCCAACATTTACTACCATACATAAGTGAAGAGACTAGCACTTCTCTCTTCTTCTTTTCTTCAGGTGCTTTTTTCGTTGCGAAGGTTGGCAATCATCAATGCTATGCGTATTCTTGAAACAGCAGATCTAAACAACTGATTTGTTGTGCATCCGTACCAATCACGCATATTCTTTAACCACGAGTGGCGTCTTCTTCTTCCTTGAATCTTTCCCTGTATTATCAGTTGTAACAAGCTGTATTTTGACCCCCTCATAAAATGTCCCAGATACTGTTATTTTCGTTTTTTTATGGTCAGAATTATTTCTTTTTCTTTGTTCATCCGTCTTAGCACTTTGTTTGTTATTTTTTTTATCCAGCTAATTTTTAGTATTCTCCGGTATGTCCAGTGTTCGAAAGCATGTAGTCTTCTTATAACTTCTTTCTTCGGGGTCCATGCCTCTATGCCATAAAGCAGCACAGACAGCACATAGCATCTCAGCAATCTGATTTTCAAGGCCAAACTGATATCTCTTGTGCAGAATATTTTTTTTATTTTTAAAAACGCTGATCTTGCCTCTTCTATTCTAATTCTTAATTCCTAAGAGTAGTCGTTGTCTTTGTTGATAATGGTACCGGGGTATTTGTATGTTTCTACTTGTTGAACTGGTTGGTTGTGTATGTAGATTTGTCCAACATTGTTTGTTCTTTTGCTAATCAACATGAATTCAGTTTTTTTCACGTTCATTGTCAGTCCATATTCTTCGCTTTCTTCATTTACTTTGTTCACTAGTATTTTTAAATCTTGGAGTGTGCTTGCTATCAGTACTGTATCATCTGCATACCTTAAGTTATTAATGAGTATTCTGTTTATGTTAACTTTCCTAGTTTTATTGCTTAATGCAGTTTTCATGATTTCCTCCAAATAAAGGTTAAATAGTACCGGTGACAGAAGACACCCTTGCCTGACTCCCTTTTCTATTTTCATTTGTTCTGTGGTATGTCCTTCTACCTTTAACATTGCTGTTTGATTGTAATATAAATTAGCAATAATTCTTATGTCTTTTCTGTATAAATTTTTTGATTTTAAAAGAGTAATGAGATGGTCGTGTTTTACCCTGTCGAAAGCCGTGTTGTAGTCTATGAAGCACTCTATAAAGCACTCTTTAAAGCACTCTATAAAGCACTCCTCTATGCACAGCCAATCGTGCCTTTTGTCCCACTCTCTTTAAATCAGCACCTCGCAGTTTGTCACGCTTTCTTCTTTTTCTATAACCATTACTTTCGTCTTGCTTACATTCACTTTTATCTTTTTGATTTTAAGGGCTTTATGCATAATATGAACCATCGCCCGCAACTCCTACTCAGATGATGCTAATCTGACCTGATAATCGGCGTAAAGAAGGCATTTAAAAAATTTAAGTCATATTGAATCTGGATTAAAGCTCTATGAAGGTGACATGTGATATTAATTTAAAAAAAAATCATTAAAATGGTAATTTTACGTTTGCAGCAAGGAATTAATTATCGGCATGCCTTTTAAATGTAGGAAACAAAATAAAACTTACAATTGTTTTGACCCATATTATAAATATAATTATGTTGATAATCGCCGCAACGCCCTCCTAGTTTGCTTTATAAGTAATTGTATCTTTTTCAAGAACGAGGTGGATGAAATCAATTGTACCAAATTTTTATGTTTACGTCCCTGCTTCGTAGAAGCTAATTTTCTGTGCTGATGTTTTATAATAGGTAACGTTCAAGACGGTAATCTTAAAGACAATTTTACTATCCTCAGAGTTTGCTTCCATGTTAGATAGTAATAAAATGTAGAAAGTAGGTAAAAGCCTTAATCGCAAATGTACCAGCAATAACACAAATACACACATGAAAATTATTTTAGGGTATAGTATCCTGTGTTGGAAAAGTTTATCTAAAATGAGGTTGCGCAGTTGCAAAATTAAAAAAAGTTAATTTTGACACATTTTGTTTAAACCACAAACCATTTTTAAAAAATATAATAATTTTAATAGAAATATAATATAACAATAACAATTTTAAATAGAGAATAAAAAAACCTTCTAAATGATGTATTACAAGCCTCTACTTTCCATTTGAAAATTAAGGGGTATAAATGCCCCTTAAATGGGGTTCAATGTAGGGATAATTTTTTTTCGTTGCTGGATGTCATTAATTAATCTAAAATTGACTCTTTTCTAAATGGAATCTAAAATACGAAAAGAATGCCTTGGTGCTGAACCCCATATGTGCGAGTAATACTCCAGTAGAGGTCGGATTTGAGCCTTGTACGTCGTCAACAGTTGATCAGGAGTAAAATACTTTCTAGTTTTCCACAGAAAACCTAGCCTCTGGCTTGCTGACTTTGCGATGTTAGCAACATGGTCATGCCAAGACATATTATTAGACACCCTGACTCCCAAAATCGAGATGAAGGATCTTGATTCAAGGGTATTTCCAGACATTCTAATGGAATGATTTGAAGAATTCACTTTCTTGGAAAACGTGGCGCTTTGTGTTTTCTGGGCGTTGAACTGAACAAGATTGTTGGTTCCCCACTCGAAGATTGTTTAAGATCTTTATTGATGGAGTCAACCTGTTCCTGTCTGAGTCTATTTGTATCATTCACCGAAAGTGATCGATGAATGTGAAAGTTGTGACAAGTGTACTGTCGTCTGCGAAACTGTAAATGGGGTTCGTGGTGGTTTTCAAGAGGTTGTTAATGTGTAAAAGAAATAGAGTGGGGGACAGGATGGAAACCTGGGGGACCCCGGCATTGGTTTTTAACGTATCAGAAGAAAAACCATCAACTGCCTCATGTAAGGAGCGATTGTTACGATTTTTTGGGTCCATCTTTGTCGACCTTGCCTTGAAGCGACAGCGCATCGACTACAATTAAAGTGAATACCTAATGAGCCGCTAGTAATAGAAGACACTGGATGATTCTCGAATTTTTTTTGAATAGTGTCGATTTTTCAAGAACATGAAATCATAGATCAAAGTTAAGTTTAAGTTAAAGTTAGTTTAAAGTCAAGTATTTTAAAGTAATTATAAAGTGAATTTCTGAGTTATTTGTAAATTAATTGCGTGGAAATATTAGAATAAATATTTTTTAGTTATTGTACCAAGAGTTTAGAATTACCGAACCCAAGAAGTAAATACCGTAACATTCTATTTTTAGGTATCTTTTTGCGTATTAAATGTGCAGCAGAAATAAATTAATTTGATATAATTCATCGTGAATTTAATAAAAGTCGGTAATTTAAAGCCGTTTTAGACTACCTGCGTTAAAAAAACTGAGAAAATCAAAAAACAAGCAACAAATTCTTCTTTACGATAGTTGCGATAAGTGCAATTTGAAATCTTTTATGTTTTAACAAAAGAATAGTATATTTTAACACAATTTAAAGCAAGGCTTATTCAAGCTGGAAACTCATTTTCTTTAAGAAGAGTTGTTTACTGACTGAAAAAATAAAATATCAGGTACTGGAAAATAAAATAATTAAATTTAAAGTTCAACAATTAGAGGTTTGAGTAGTTTTTGTACAAGTTTCTTACAAATTTATCATCACAAGTGAATTTATGAAAGAAAATTTGTGTAATAAAACTCGTTTTGCTGTTTTATGTTTGATACACGAAACTAAGTACTTCTAGTTTTGTAATTAGTTATTAAATAAACTAATTTTCTCCACGACTATACTTGGAATATACTCATTATAAAATTATTTTTAATAACATAATGACAACATTCACACTCTAGAGTGAGAATATTCATTCTCTAACAGTTGTTTCTTATGGGGTTTGCATGTATTTTTATTCTATAACTTGTTACGGTATGAATATTCCGTTATTGTTTTAAACAATAGCGATTGCCATATGGATGTCAAATAAAACTCTTTGAAGTAAATATCAGTTTCAAATTAAATTGGAGACGCGTCGTTTTTAAACTTATTTTTCAAAGGTTTTGTATAAAAATGCGCGAGAAGTTAAGTGAATCAAATTTAGAATTTGAAAATACTACTTCTGAGATTACAAATTACGCTAATAGCATAATAGAAAACCTACTTCCTCAAAAATCAACCTCCAATAGAAAAAAATACCAACTCACCCTTAAACGTAGAATTCACTGTGGACGAGCTTATGGAGTCTTTGGGTCAAGCAAAAGAAACAAGTTCTAGACCTGACAACATTCCTACAGTGTTTCTGAAATCTCTACCGTTTGAGAAAAAAATTATCTTCTAGAAATTTATAATTTCATCTGGACAAAACATGTATTTCCCAAAGACTGGCATAAATCCATCATAGTCCCAATTTTAAAACAAGGTAAAAGCAAATCAGACCCTTAATCATACCGACCTCTCTAACATGTACCATGTGTATAATTCTTAAAAAGATTGTAAGCAATAGATTATCCTGGCATCTTGAACAAACTAAGTTGCTCATCCCCATTCAAAGTGGTTTCAGAAGATCTTGATTAACACTAGACAATTTAGTAGGTATTAAATCTTTCATTAACGAATTATTCGCCTGTAATCAAGAATGTTTAGCAGTTTTCTTTGACATGACACGAACATACGATACAATCTGGAGATCAGACATATTAAAAACAGTTGTTGACTGGAAAATTCAAGAAAATATGCTAAAGTTTATTCAGAACTTCTTAAGTTATCGTCAGTTTAGGGTCCGCATAAATAACACTTTCTCAGAACCAAAAATCCAGACAAATAGCATCCCACAAGGATCAACCCTTAACGTAGTCTTGTTTCTTATTGCTCTTAATAATATCGCTAAGTCATTTAGCCCATTAGTACATGCTCGATTGTATGCCGATGATCTAGTCATATACGCACGGGGGAAAAATAAATTGTCAATTCATAAACATGTACAAAACTCAATCCATAAACTAGAGAGTTGGTCTAAAGTTACGGGACTGCAATTCTGCAAAAACTTCAAAAAGAGCACCATGCCACTCACCCTCCACTTAAATAAATCCTTAATCAAATACATAAACTCAATTTTCTTGCTGGGAATAAAGCTAGACAAGTAATTAACTTGAAAAGAACATATCCACAATCTTCGCCAGACAACACAAAACGGACTAAATTTAATGAAAAGTGTAGCTCACAAGGACTGGGAGGCCGATTTTTAAACCCTAATGGCACTATATAAAGCGTTATTCTGTTTAAAACTAGATTATGGAGCAGTTGCATACAACTCGACTAAAAACACCGTTTTAAAAACTCTGAATCCAATTTAAAATGCGGCAATTAGGATATCATTAGGAGCTCACCATACAAGCCCAGTTAACGGTATGCTCTATGAATCTGGGAAACTACTATTACGACTTAGAAGAGAATAATTAAGCCTATCAAACGCCTTAAGAAAAGCAGCCGATCCACTTATACCTGTCTATAAAAACACCATTGCTGATAGATTCTATTCAACGTTTCAAGAATAGCAGCCGATCCACCAATACCTGTCTATAAAAACACCATTGCTGATAGATTCTCTTCAACATTTAACACAAAGAAACGACTGAACCCACCATTCTACCATCGAATAAAATGTTATTTGTAAAACCTGAATACAAACATACCTACCATGTATAAAAATCCCAACAGCAACCTCCCTTTTCCATGGACAATATCTCTTCCAATCTGCGATACCGATATTTCACTTGGAAACAAAAAATCAGAAACCTCAATCAATATACTCAAAACAAAAGTCCTAGATAAACTAAATATCTACAAAGAATTCACCCAAATCCCAAAGTGCCCTCCGGCAATTATATCCCCAACACCCTACACTTCTATCCATCAAAGCAGAACTCAACATTTGCAAACAAAACTTACGGACACTTCAGTTTTTGTGGATACCTTTTCACTGTGGAATACGGGGAAATGACATGGCTGACACATTAGCAAATAACGCTATCAAAAATCCAATTACACTCACAGTAACATCATGCGTACACCTTGACCTAAATTAGCATTTTAAAACAAAATTACAAACAAGTGGCAATCAGAATGGAACACATCGAATTCTAAACTACAATCTATGAAACAAAAAGTATTACCCTGGAGTCTTCCTGTCCCCTAGGACACACAATAATTATTTATTCAAACATGAGCTTCCCCCAGTATGCTATGCCTGCAGTACGGAAATAAACATCTAACATCTGCTAGTGGAGTGCCTCCTTTACACACTTGAAAGACAACAACACAATATACCGAGTTCTTTAAAACAGGGATTATGTGAGAATAGTGATAGTGACTCAATAATAAACCTGTTACGCTCAACGGGTCTTATAAAACAAATTTAAAATATCCAAGTTTATTGTAGATTTTATATTTACATCGATCATTGCTAATAGCCCTAGTGGTTGAAGCAGTTTCAAATAAAAAAAACCCTCTAATTCTTCCTGTTACACGATCCTTACATCTGCCTTATCCAATCAATCTGTTTTAAAAAACTTTTTAAAAAATACTTTCAAATGCACCGGTGTTTCATTTAAATAACTGTACTAACACAATAAATATTAATATTAATACCAATTAATACATATCTACGTTTCAACAAATAACTTAAGTTCTTTAGAGTATTCTTGATGTGTATCATCTTTCCTCTCGCTTTCTTGCTATTCGTGGGAGTGATTTCGTTGAATGTGTAATAGTAACAGGAAATCGCGGAAGCACGCGCTATTTGATTTGACGAATGAGCGCGCGGTTAGAGATGGCCGTCAACCAATTTTTTGAGAGGTCGGTACTGTCAGCCTTAAGCTGTGCACTTAGATTACAGTGTTGTGCATAAAGTTTGCTGTAATATGCGTAAACTATATACATAAATATTTACCGTTGATAATAAGTCTCAATAAAGTGCAAATCATTGATAAAAAATTCAAGTAAGTAATAATAAATAATTATTCGAATAAAATATTTCAGTATTTAGCTTTTTTACATTTTGAGGTTGATTTTTGTCACTTTTAGTGTCAAATAAATAAAATACATTTTTCATTAAAAAGAATTATTGTTTGTTATGAAAAATCATTTCAAATAATACCTGACCTATTTTTTTCAGAATATAATTTTAAAATTGCTTATTACTAAGGTGAGATGTCAAATGTTACACATGATATACGACTACTGTAAGGCTCACACGTTTTTTTTTTATTTAAATTCTTTGGTCATGGAGAAAATATCGTCTGTTACTCGTGGTTATCTTTCGATTAAAAGAAGTTTTACCTGTTCTTGAATCATTACTAATTTTTGAGGGAAGCTACATCTTTGGCTCCATCAAGTGGCCAAACCGCCCTGGTCGAAGCTTTCCAACCGGCCTTACCGTTATTATTAATTGACAGCCGTTTTTGTCATTAAAATGAAATCAGTAGTGTAAAAAAATAAGAGTCAACAGTTTTATGGAACTAAAGTTTTAAATTGATGGTTATCTGAGAACTACCTAGCGACAACATCTAAGCTTTTTAGACATAAACTAGTCTTAAGAATTTTACCATTAAGTGCGGAAAGTGAAATCTAGTTGAATCCTAAAAAAATTCAATGATTTTCGAGTAGTTTACAATTTAATCAGTTTTAATTTTTTCAATTGCTTTTACTAATTTTCTATTAATTATGTCAATTGTTTTGGTAAATATGTGGAGTGACCCTTAAAAAAGTAATAATTATTAATTTTATAAATATTAGACGACATGCTCACATGAAAGTTATTATATCTAGGCATTGAGTTTTATTTGATTGTCATCCCTATTTCACATTCTTAGCACTAATTATTTTAACCCTATGGATTAGAAGTTTTACCAAGTTCTCCCTGACCTACGAGAACTCTGGTCGTGTTTATTTGGTCAACACAAGTTCATCTTGATCTAATAATGTGCCTTCTCGAGCCTGCGGTCGATCTGTAACATCAGAAATTCCGTCTGTCACAACTGAAGGTTAAATTATATTAACAATGTTAGCAAGGCATATAAGTAAGAAGTAGTCGAAATAAAAGATTGACTTTGATTTTCTTTTTATTAAGTTACAAACTTTTGTTGCTCACCACAAATTACATTTATTGATTGATTTTATTCGGCAAAACGACACACGTTGTTTCAAACTTTCAATACATATACATATATATATATATATATATATATATATATATATATATATATATATATATATATATATATATATATATATATATATATATAATGTTTTTTCATACCACATACAAGTAGCTCGTTTTACTTCGTGGTTATTTCTGTTTATTTGTATATTTTTATCTACTTCTATTGTATTGTTAGTCCATTGAAATGTTACATTTTTTAGGCCTTACCTTGCGTTTTTTAGAGGACGCAATTTTATTTTTTGATGTGTAGGGGGGTCAGTGTAAAGCTAAAACCAAGTTTGTGGGGTCGCCACCCTTGTCCCACGGCCGCCATCTTGAAAATAGGGTTTGAAATTGTTTTTACGATATATCTCTTAAACTATTTATTTGATAAAAAAAATTTATAATAATTTTTTATTGCAAACTAAATTCTCTACAACTTTGGTCCAGTAATTTTTTGTCGTAAAACTATAAATAAAAAAGTTATAAACGAAAATCTTCAGAGATTCGAGAAAAAAATTTATATTTTTCGATATAACTTTTTTTTTTATCATTTTACGAAAAAATAATATCCGACCATTTTTGTAGATCGTTTTTGGAGGAACAACTTTTATTTGCATCATTTTTTCATTACGTCAATAGCTAAGGTTTTACAGCGCTCCGAAGTGAGTACTATTTTTCAATATTCTTAACTATACCTATATTATACGTGTGTATGTAATATGTCATCAGTTATTGTTTTTTTTTTTTATTTTGTTATTATAACTTTTTTAATTACAAATTTTGCAAAATTATTAATAATTAATTATTGACTCTTTTCCCCACCAACCACGAGGTAGAGTCTAGAGGCGCGTTTTTTTTTACGTGTTATCCCCAATAGGCATAATCCACGGTGATTTTCTAAATTAGAACTACTCCGTCCTCAGTCGTTTCGATGGACCAGGCTGCGGTTCAGCATCTGATCGGCTTTCTGAATTAAATACCAGTGGGAGAACTGGAGAAGAAAAGGGTGTTAATGTCGGCGGTTCATCATCATGATTATAAAAAAAAAAGTTAAATCGAAAAATACATATAAATTTTTTTCTCGAATTTCTGAAGATTTTCGCTTATAACTTTTTTATTTATAGTTCTACGACAAAAAATTATTAAACCAAAGTTGTAGAGAATTTAATTTGCAACAAAAAATTTTAATAAATTTTTTTTATCAAATAAATAGTTTAAGAGATATATCGTAAAAACCATTTCAACCCCTATTTTCAAGATGGCTGCCGTGGGACAAGGGTGGCGACCCCACAAACTTGGTTTTAGCTTTACACGCAACCCCAAATGTAACTTTTCAATGGACTATGTATGTGATTGACAAATAAACCATTATTATATTATTATTATTATTATATATATATATATATATATATATATATATATATATATATATATATATATATATATATATATATATACAGTATGGGTGAGCAGTAAAAAGAAAAATTGTATTTTAAAATAAAACTAATTGTTTTCAATCATGCACACTAAATTGTAATCTTATTTTCATTGCAAACAAGCATTAAAAGAAATAAATTCTAAGACATAATAGGAAATAAATTGAAAGAAGTAAAATCTCAGCGTTGCAACTGCAAAAGAACGAAACATATAAAGTAATTGCTAACAGTTAAATCCTTTTAAATAATAATGATCTTCAGGCTTTTTGAACTCATGATTTTTTTAGACGATCAAATAGTGAATAAAGTTTTAGTTAAAATACTTTATTTTAACTAATTTTTATTTTATTTAAAAGTAAATAATAAATTAATTATAAAATTTGAAAACCTATCTCTAAACAGTTGGAACTCAAAGTCTCAGTAAATTATTTTAAACCAAACTACAAAAAAGGGGGTGTTATTCAAATTCTTTAATTGTGTGATTTTTTGAAAAATATAAAGGTAGATTAAGCAGGTAAGAATAAATAATGCTGAGATTATCAATATCAGATCTAGAATTCATAGTCTTTCTTATATATAAATATATATATATATATATATATATATATATATATATATATATATATATATTTAGGCAGAAATTATGGCCATTTTGGTATGTGCACAGGGAAACCTGAACAGAGGCTATGTGAGCAAAAAGATTTGTATTTGCTCGGATAGTTAGGCAGATCCACTTTGGTTAGCGAATGTAGATAGAAGCTCCTGGCTAGACGCAACAGGGCGACATAACTTTGGATACCTGGACACGCAGGGTTTAAAGGGAATGAAAAGGCGGATAAACTGGCACGAGAGAGGTCGTCACAGACACTCTACGGTCCAGGACCCGCAGTTATTTAATTTCTGTAGACAAATTTAACAGAGCAGAAGTCCAACATAGTAACTCTACAGACACAACGTTAATATTATAAATTCACATCCTTAGTCTTACACATAACAGTTACAATTTATTATAAATTTAAAAATGATAAGTCTCTATTCAGTCTTTTGTTTTCTTCTTCTTTCTTAACATCAGTGGCTGCATGCTTCACTGCAACATTGCTTCAATTTTATTCTTGAAAAATTACTTGGCGACACTGCGGGTTTCCGGATGGGCCATGTCACTTGTCTCGTACAACTTCCAGTTTTATTTTTGTTTCCATGACGAACATGATTGCGTCGCAGGGAATCACATAGTGATAAATAACTTTTAACTAACGTGTTGTAATGTGACCTAGTGTGGTATTTGTTTAATGTGTAGGATCAGAGAATCCTACATGACGTTTTATTTCTGATGTCTATATTAAAATGTAATAATTTTAATCATAATTTTTTTGACCTGTTAACTATTACGCCATACAACCTCAATTACAATGTAAGTACTAACAACATAGTTGTAGTTTAAAAATTATAAATTGTTTTGTGTTTTATTAATTGTAGCATCCCTGATGATGATAATAAAAATTATCGAAAGCTTGGAAATTTTGTAAAAAAAATAACTTATTTGGCCTGCTGCATATCCCAAATACATCTTCACTTAGTTCCTGACTAGTCAGCAAATAAACTACGTTTTCTTATATATATATATATATATATATATATATATATATATATATATATATATATATATATATATATATATATATATATACAGGGTGGAGCAACCCATACGACATGGTCCCTGTAAACCAAACCATCCATTTTTCGGGAATTTATTTATTTCATTATTTTGGAGTCTACAGGGAGGCTCAAAAAAGTGTGACATATCAAAGTTGTGTTTTTTAAACGTTACACCCTGTATTTCGTTACACTTTTAAATAGTTCAGGAAAAAATAATACGATTTCGTAAAAGGTTTTATGTAGTTAACTATAACCGTTCTCAATTTATTGATTTTTTTATGAAAATGCTAGGTTCAATTGAAAAATAAATAACATCGAAATATATAGAAATCATCCCTTTAATTTCTGACCAAGCATAAAAAAGGTTTTGGGCTATTGATTTCAATAAAACCCGTTTATCAATATTATACAGAATGTTCAAAAATCATTGTCACTTTTTTATAATTTCGGACAAAGATAACTTTGTTATTTCAAATCAAACACCCTTTATTTTTTTGGTCTCCACAATATTAAATTTTATTATCTTTCATTTCATATTGGGGCTCCCTATACCTAACCCAAATAGTTTTTCAGATATTGGCTTTATCAAATAGTACTTTTTAAAAGAATTCGTATTACCAGTTATTGTATTTTACATTATTTAAAACATTTACTAAATTATTACCGTCGAAAATGAAAACTTATCCCATTCAAGAGCGGATAGATATGATTTTAGCGACTGGTGAGTATTTAGAGAATTTCCTTTTGGCGTTGGGGGTGTATGCCCAAAAGTATCTAGACCAAAATCATCCAAACAAGTTGGTTAGCAAACAAATGCTGCATGAATTTCGTAGGACTTAAAGTGTAGCTTATGAAAAGGCAAATAGACAAAAACCTATCATTGGAAATGAGGAAAATGAATTTCTTATTATGGGATCAATCATAGAAAGCCCTCAATAGGGACTGCTTTTCAAAGAATGACGCCTCAAATATTATTAAGTGTTAAGCAGTCTTTCATAGAGAGAGTGGTTCTTTGTATTCGTCATTTTGAGCATCTACATTGAATTAAATACATTTATGTTTCATATTTTGTTGTTGTTTTAGTTAAATAATAAAAAAAAATTGTATAGTTTGTTTAATGAACTACTGTCAAAATATAAAAAGTAAGTATTTTCGATAAAGTGAAGTATAACAACTGTCAATGAGAATTCTGTGAGCAAATCAAATAAATATCGTTTCAAAGCTACGAGTACCTTGATTCAAAGAATGCATTGAAATAAGAACTACTATTTGAAAAAGCCAACATTCTGTATAATATTGAGATACGGGTTTTATCGAAATCAATAGCCCAAAACCTCTTTTATGCTTGGTCAGAATTCGAATGGATGATTTCTCTAAATTTCGATGTTATTTAGTTTCCAATAATAAAATTGTATCTAGCATTTTCATAAAAAAATCAATAACTCAAGAACGGTTATAGTTAGCTACATAGTACGTTTTATGAAATCGTATTATTTTTTCCTGAACTATTTAAAAGTGTTACTAGATACTACTAGATACTGTTACTAGATTTTATTTAAAAAAACACAACTTTAATATGTCACACTTTTTTTAGCCACCCTGTAGACTCCAAAATAATTTCCTTTTGCAGCCTTAATTAAAATACGTCTAATGAAATGAAGAAATTCCCGAAAAAATGGATGGTTTGATTTACAGGGACCGAGTCGTATGGGGTGCCCCACCCTGTATATATATATATATATATATATATATATATATATATATATATATATATATATATATATATATATATATGTACATGTTGACTTTACTAGTAATTTAGAATGCATTTGGTAAAAATAAAATACCTACGCATAATAAATTTTTATCTACATTTGTTAAAAAGTTTTCCAAACAAACAACATTTAAAAAAAATAGTACAATTTAATACTTCCTAGTCGGGTTTTTTATGAAATACTTTTTTACTTGTATGTCGGCAAAATTGCTTAATGTTTTTAACATTTTCTAGTTAGTAATTAATAGAAATTTTTGCTTGGAACAAAATGCTTTAACGATAAGTATCATATAAATATTTTCATTTGTTTATTAGTAAGCTACAAACATACAAAAAATTGCTTGATAGTTCTGAAATATAGAATATCATTTTTTTTAATTTAATTTGCCACTGTATTTATAAAACAATTACAAGTATTGTAAGAGCTTAAAAATTTATGTTAGCATGTTACACACAACGTCAGTCTTGGACCCCCGATATATCAAATGATTCGATTAAACCCAGTTATTTTTCTTAATGTGGTAAACAATAATATGTATTTCGGGAACCAAAAAGACAATAAAAAGATGTCGATAATGAGTTCTTGCTTTATTATCAATGTTTTTACAAAATATTGGCAGTGATAGCATATTCAGCCAAGTGACTAGTGTATTATTTCGTTTCATTTTTTTAATTATTATAATAAGTCGTGAAATTTGTGCGTTTAATTGGAGAATTATACGATGCGGGGAACTCTAATCATCAAATATCAGAAGTATTGGGCATTCCTAGATTATCTGCATCTGTAGTACACAGATATCAAGAATTTAATACAGTGGAAACCAGACCACGTAGTAGACGTCCTCAAGTGTCTAGTGAAAGAGAGGATCATTATTTGGTGCAATATACCCGCAGACACCACACAGCTTCAGCTTCAGCTCTTATTAGCCACTTTTAGGGTACGTTTTACCATATTATATCGACACCTACAGTTCGAAGACGACTTCATCATGCAAATTTACGTATTAAAAGACCATAACGGGTCCCCAATCCACTTCCAAGACATCGTGCAGCCCAGCCCGTCTCCAGTAGGCGCGAGAACACAGGGGTTGGCTTTTGCAACAGTGGATCTACAGACGAAACCAGAATTGGACTGGTGAGTGATGACAATCGGCAAAGAGTCTGGAGAAAACCAGGTCGTCAACAGCGACTTAATTTTCCCCGCGAAGTTGCTCCCTTTCAAGGAGGTACCGAAATGTTTTGGGGGTGAAATAATGTTTAACAGCCGTACCCCAGTAATTCTCATTCCACAGAATATGACTAGCCAACCCACCTTAGACTGCAGATGAGTTAGTTGTAGCAGCTGCAGAGGAATGGAACAATATTTCACAAGACACTATCAACCGCTTGGTTATTTTTATGCACAGATGTGTTAATATGTTATTTTAACGTGGAGAAGGTCATACCGAATATTAGTTAGTGTACAACATGTAATTACTTTTTTTGATTTAAAAAGTTTTGTTCACAAATTCACACATTTGTTATTTTTTAATTTCCCAAGTATCCCAGTTTATGGAAAACACTTTTTTTACTAAAAACAGATTAAGGAAACAATATACTTTTATAAATAAATTTTGTTTTTCCAACAAAACATTTCTTTAATAAAGCTAAGTGGGGATTCAAGACTTTTGACGTTGTGTGTATTTATAAATACGTACATTTTTATACCACTTCTTGATAAATCACCTTATTTAACAAACTTTTTAAAATATGAGCAATACATTTTTTAGTTGTTGGCGATCATAAGAACTAAGAAAATTCAAACTGAATTTTTTGACTAAATATTTATTTTCTAACAAACTCCTTTGTTAATACGGAAAAGGCTGTTTAAGTTTGGAAAATATAAGTTTTGTTTTCATTACCAAAATATGAATAAAATTTCTTTGTAATATTTATTTGTAGAATAAATTTGTTTTTATTAATATTTATATTAAAATTTTAACAATTTCTAATATTAAAGAAATTTAACTCGTTTAAAATGCTTGGTTTATTAGAATACCTGTTATTGTTGATTCTTTGCAATAATCATGACCAAAATCCATGCAGACTTTAAAAAGCAAAATGTCAACTATTTTTATATTAAATTCGTAAATAGTTTTTTTTGTTATGGTAATGACAACAACGATGTCTGTGAAATTCGTACTTACTGAATTTGTATGTAAAAGTGCTACTTTCTTAGATAAAAAGCGTCAGAAAATGAATACTTTTAGGACTGTTACCGAAAAACAATGTAAATTTATTTTCTCCTCATTTGAACAACAAAAATTATGTTTTATTAATAGTGTAATAATAAACTGTTATTATTTTAACATATATATTTTTAATAGTAAAAACAATGTATTTTTTGATAACTTTATTATTTTTCGTTGTTAAAATATTGCGATTTTTTAAAAAGTTGTTTTGTTTTACAAAATTAAAGTTTGTCTAAAACCACTTCTTTTACTTAAGATGGTTACTGAAAATGTTCGATCAAGTACTTTAAACACTTTCTCTTTATACCCGAAGCATTGACGTATTAAAATAAAACCTAATTTAATGTGAAGTTAAAACGAGAAATAATACTCATCGGTAAAAATTATATTTCTTCAATTAATTGCTTTTCTATTTCGCTACTGTTTTTGTATGTAATTATTTTTTACTCTCTTAATAAAACATTAAGCAAAGGTATTTAAGAAATCCTGAATATTAACCCAAGAGAATCGGATTAATCACTGTACGTGTATTAAGGCGAGTTTATACAGCAAATAAAATAAAATAAGGAACAAAATAAAATAAGGAAGATAAACATGCCCAAAACTATGAAAGCGTTTATACAAGAAATAAGATAAAATAAGAATAAGAACAAAAGATGGCCAACTTTTATCTCTTTGTCTTATTTTATTTTATTTTGTTTAAAAACTGATAATGCACGTGACCCAAATCTTTTCTGTTCTAAATGTTCCGAGTTTACAATTAACCTAACCTAACCTAATAATAATTTTTGTAGAGCTATATTTGATTTTCCCTTTATGGCCCGTATATTTATTTCTTTAAAGCTTCCATCTGTGTTCAGAAGCTTCAGCTACAGAAAAAGTGATTTAAAAAATGTTAAACTCTCTGATTTTTTGGCACTTATGTGCTTTCTTCATTATGTTAGCAATTGTGAGCAAAGCATTTTCTTTCAGTCGGCTGTTCTTGTATTTTCTATCAGTGTTTGCATATAACTGAGAAAAGGTCGTTACCTGCTCTATCAACAAGCCATCATATATTATAATATTTTTTAATAGGAAATGGATGGTAGATATATAGATGGATAATTTTAGATAATGATAAAATTTTAAAAAATACGTATTTGAAATGAAATAAATCAATTTGGAGATTATGTACTGTTATGCACCAAACACAAAAGTCATTGTCAAAAAAGCTGCGATTTCATCGGTTCATTCTTATTTTTTAATTTATTTTAGTCATTTGTATAAACCAATGTTTTTTGCATTCATTCCTAATTTTATTTTATGTTATTTCTTATTTTATTTTATTTGCTGTATAAACTCGCCTTTACATGTTTTTTCCGCAAATCGCTAGAAAATTTTGACATTCCAGACAAAATTTCTAAAAGAAAAAGTCAAGATTTCCTAACTGATAGGAAATATTTATTTCCCTATATGATTGCAATAGTCCATAAAACGTGTATATGCATATTCTTACTTGTCTCTTGATTTCTTTGACAATAATTCTAATAAAGCAGTATTCACTGCCTCAACCAGCTCTGAGAGAGTCCAAGAAATGAAAAATTCATCATTATTTTACATTGTTTTGTTTTCGAAAACATTAGCAATTAAATGTATATGCGTCAAATTTGACAATTCATCATTAATACGTTTCCATAGGAACACAACTAATTTTATTACGAATTTCAATGCACCATTTATTTATAAACAAAATTGTTCGCGATTTCCCCGCGCGATTCCCACAATAGTTTTTTTTATACATTTTTAGGTACCATTTACTCTATCTGATCTACAGGGTGTTTCATTACTAATTGGAGATATTTAAACTATAGAATTCTAAACTCAAAATATGAAGATTCAAACCAAATCACCTAGATAAAGTGTGTGGTCTGTCTGAGTTACAGGGTGTTTTATTTGAAAATTTAAAAATTATTTGTGCCCAGTACTTTAAAAACATTCAAAGTATTATTGTCATATTAAGTGGGGAGTGTAAGTACTATACACCCTACTAAAGTATGTTAAATGAACGTTTTTTTCTACTACCAGAGGCGTACGAGAGGGGCAAGTGACTGGTTGATCCCTCCCAAATTCTACGGCACTGGCGGAATTGCAATTTTATCACAATTTTTCGATATTCCAATACTTTTTTCGTGAATATTGTATCCTTTTTCATGGCGATAAAGTTATTATTTTTCGAGATATTTCGGGTTGAACATGAAGCTGCACAATTATTTTGATTTCAACGAATAGATGCATCAAACAATTAAAAACAAATTGTGGTTTTGAAAATGTTATAATCTAAATAAAAGAACAATTTTATTAAGAAGAACATATTAAAAAGCGCCTAAACAAAATTTAGAAACTTTTTAGAAAATTTTCAATGCGACCCCCGTTTACCTAAATAAGTTTATTTATTCTGTCGCTAAACGATCCTCTAGTTTTAAAAAGTATGTTTGGCTGATTGACACTAAAATTAGCGAAATTTACAATTTGCTGCCTAATTCCTGATGGGTATTAATTACTTGTGAGTATACTAGTGATTTCATATGCCCCCAAAAATATAAATCTAAGGGATTACATTCGGGACTTCGAGGCGGCCACGGAAATTCACTGCCTCTGCCAATCCAACGATAGGGAGATTGATGATCGAAAGAATTCCGCACTATAAAACGATAATGAGGTGGTGCTTTATCCTGCATAAACCACATATCTCTTCTTCTATCAATTGGTAATTCCTGTAGATGATCCGACATAATTAATACACATTGAAATCAAAATAATTGTGCAGCTTCATGTTTAACCCGAAATATCTTGAAAAATAATAACTTTATCGCCATGGAGAAAGAGTACAATATTACTGTAGAAAGTATTGTAAAATCAAAAGATTGTGATAAAATTGCAATTTCGCCAGTGGCGTAGAATTTGGAAGGGATCAATCAGACACTTGACCCTGTCGTACGCCTCTGGTAGTAGCCAGAAACGTTCATTTAACATAATTTAGTAGGGTGTATAAAACTTAAACTTCCCACTAAATATGACAATAATACTTCAAATAGTTTTAAAGTACCGGGCACAAATAATTTTTGAGTTTTCAAATAAAACACCGTGTAACTCAGACAGACGACACATTTTATCTAGGTGATTTGGGTTGAATCTTCATATTTTGATTTCAGGATTCTATAGTTAAAATATTTCCAATTAGTAATGAAACACCCTGTGTATCAGTACTGATTAAACTACCGTTTTTATTAATTAACTAATAACTTGGGGAAATTAAGTTGTGTCAGGTTGCAAAAATATTTGAAAATTTTTTAGCTAGTGTGTTATTAAATATCTCGCAATTTTTATTTTGTACAGAAAATGCGCCGTTTAAAATTTTAACTTTAATAATTGAACAAATATTTAAGTACCTAAACATTAATTCGTGCCCTCCCACCAAAATTTTAAAATACTCGCAATCATTTTGGGGGATGTAACCCGATATTTGGTATTATGCATTAGCTCACTTTTAGACATAAAAATAAAATGCAAACAAAATTTAACTTATTGATTATAATTTTGTAATTTTTTACACACATTTTTTTTACCATCTTAGCCTGTGTATTATTTCTAAACGAAGAATTTTTGTTTCAGTGGAGTTCCTCTTTTTGGTTTGGGGAATCAGACTTTGCATTGTTGTTAGAAAAGCACCATCCGATTTCAATGAAAGCCGCTTTATCTCCATGGCAATTTACAATGAGTTCTTGTTGTCAGTATTTCTTAACATCTCCATGTAAGTAATTATCTTTTTGATCATTTCATTAAAATATTACTAATTATTACAATTTAAATTTATGTATAAAAATGATTAAAACTTTTTTTAAAAATTTATAACGGGTATTATCTTCTAATCCATTTAAAATTTTGATATAATAAATAATGAAATTTGTTAAACATTATTTAAAGGGAAGATTATAAAATTTTTTATATTTAAATAAGAAAATTTACGGGTATTAAGTCAAAGTAAGTATTAATTTAAAAAAAATTAATTAATAATCACAATAAAGCAGAAATATTTAAGGATTTAAAAAAAGGATCCATTACTACTAAACAGAAAATTAAAAAAAAATAAAAATTGATTTTTCTTAATAAAAACAAAAATTAAAATTTAAAAAAACAATTGGCAGTCAATGGGACTTCCGACAAAAGTGATAACTTCAAACTATGAAATAACAGTTGTTTTTTTGAATTTACAAATTAATTGTTGCATTAAAAATTAAAATTTTCTTAATTCGTAAATTAAAATTATTAAATAATAAATAACCTAATAAAAATGGGCTGTCAGCACTTTTTGACAGACAGATAGAAGAAAAAGAGCTATGACGTCACCGATGCTTCTAAACCTTTTAATTACGTAAACTGTGCATTGTTTAAATTGTGTTTTAGTTTAATTATTATTTAAATTGTTAAATTTTAAAATCACTGTGCAGTACAACAGTGAATACTAAATATTTTAATAAGTATTCTTATATAGTAAGATTAATAACAGTAACAAAGCATTTTTTTTAAAAATTTTGATCACTGCTGATATCCGCTGTCCCTTCCACGTTAAAACCATCCATTTGTTGCTAACGCTGACGTCACCAAGGTGATGCGAAACCATAAATTTGCCACCTACCAAAAGTTGCTCAACGCGTATAAAGTAGTTTTCACTTCAATAAATATGTTTTACACTGCTTGCAAGCGCCGTGGCTTAAAATGGTTGCTTTATAATTTTTCAGGGTTGTAAATCCAAGAATTACATAACCGAGATTAATCGTGGACTGTATCATTTAAGGAGTACATTCTGATTAACTTATCGACTAGAAATAATGTAGCCGGCTTTAATAATATGATATGATATGATGCTCGTTGATTTGAATGCAAGTAATAGGAATAGCTACTGTGAGGTACTACGATCGACCGTTTCCGCTCCAAGTATGAACTCCTGCCCTTTTGAATGTAACATCAATTCGATTGCAATGTCTTTCGTTTTAATATCCTTGCGAACACAGAAAATTCTTATAAGAATAAACACAAATGTAAGTGCACAATCGTACAGTGGTTTGAACTTCATTACAATAATGGGACTAATACCCAACACGTATAGCGGTATAAAAACACGTAGTTAGAAAGATGGTACTGATGCCTTCTTTTTCAGAATTTGAGAAAACGAATAAGAGAAAATGTTTCAACTCGAAATCTTGATTCGTTCAGTTAATTTTTAAAAGGTACGTTTCGACCACACAGTGTCGACAAACCTCGTTCTTAAGTACCTAACGATAATTATTGTGGTAAAAATGAAGGCGGCAGAACAGCATTTGCCCGTTTTGTTAACAAGCTTCGCGTTAATTTATTCTTATAATATGAAGTGGCGCGTACACTGCTATTTAAAAAAAATCTTTATGTGTGGATACTATTGTCTTATTACCTAAGACTATTATTTTAAAAATTAATTTTTTAAAAAATATACATAAATTTTTTCTAAAAAATTTCATTGTAATTCGATTACTCAACTTTTTATTTTATGTCTTTTTAAATAAGTTTTAAGGTGGTTAACGGTCTGTAAAATTTTTAAAATTGAGACATTTAAATTGAACTATTAAGCTTTAATTGTTTGTTTATTTGCTTATAGAATGATAATATATTTTTTGATTTTGTTAGTAGACTTCATATATTTATTATTTTTTCTTTTGTATTACATATATCTTTAATTACTTAATGCCAGAACTACATCCTTTTTAAAAACATTGTCACACTTTGTATGAATAAAGTGATATAATATATATATATATATATATATATATATATATATATATATATATATATATATATATATATATATATATATATATATATATATATAATTCGTCGGTTTGGAAGAAGACTATAATACCTTAAAAATGTGATTTTTATGTTTTATCGATAGAATAACTCAAAATCGTGTGAGAAATTATGTGGAACACGGTTCTAATTTGTACTTTAATTCAAACCGCCAGGGCGCTCTGCTTGAAACTATGACATCTCTCCTCCCTTTTGACAAGTTTTGAGAAAGACCATTACATTTCAGTTAGCATTGTGAAGTCGCTTCAGAAAGTTCGTTTGTTTTGTGAAAGACTATTATATCTCAAAAAGTGGACAGTGAAGAAAAGAGTTTCATCGCACTTTTCTGAGCAAAACTATTACAAACCAAAATATAACTGTCTTCCCGAAAAAGGTAAGCAGTCTGCTAACTACTATTTTTTGTGCAATATTATTACATTTTGACATATTACACTCTTTCATAAACGAATGTTATTCAATTTTAAGATAAACACTTAAGTCCAGTGTTGTTATAGTTTTAAACAAAATATTTTAGGTCGTTATCTAATTGTAATTCAAAATTTGACAGTCTTGCATAAAAGTTATAGATAATCTTTTAAAAATTATTATATTAGAGTCTCGAACAAATTGGAATCAAACCCTGTTCATATTACGAAAATTTTGCATTAACCGACAATACGTGAACATCGGGCAATAACTCAATGAAAACATGATTCTGTAATATTGACTGTACTCGAGAATGAGTCAGTAACGTAGTTTTTTTTTCTCCTCTCTGAATGAATCCAGATTAGCAATTCTTGTAAGCTACTGAGAACTGTTTTTTCTTTGGTTTCATTCTATGTTCTATTGTTCCGTATTTTCAGCTATAAAATTTTACTATGTTTACATCTCAAATGAATTCGTATTTTCATGGAGAAACAATCATTTCTTTTCGAATTTTTGCCATTTTAGTGTACTTACATGAAACTAACGTATAATTTTTTTTCTTTTTATAAATACTAGACCCGTATTTTACTTGTGACTAACGAATTTTCTCACTAAACACGTTAAGATTACTTAAATTTATACACTACATAATAGTTGTAATTTACATAATTAATTTTAACTTTTTAACGTTCCGTACAGTTCTTTGTATTTTGTAGCCGTATTTTTTTTACTTTTCCTATTTTCACAACAATAATCCACGATCAAACATCTTTTCTTTTCGTCCTTTAACATTGAAAATTGCTTTTTTGAACTGTTTGAAACAAAATTTTATTAGGTTTAGACGCATTTTTTTTCTCTCCACAAGTAAATAGTGTTCGTATTAACCGGATTTTCGGATTAGCGCGACTCTGCTGTATTTTTTTCAATTTTTTTTTTCTTTTTCTTTTAGAAATGGGATTTCAATGTTGTAATGATATAAATGCACCTACCTAGGAGTCCCCAAATTAAAAATTAACAAATAACATAATTTTAGGATTACTTTAATCTTCACCCCAGTAAGCAAATATTGGTACTTTTTTCAGAAAATGAAGGGAAGCCGCGGACACTACCTCGTCAGTTTGGCGAGAAAAAATTATGATCAAGTTCATGACTGTCCTTCCGTCAAAAATATAGAAAATGGGAATGTGAAACTGCCATTTCCTATTGACAGTCATCAAGAAGTTGTGGATCGACCCACAACATGCGGCTACGGAAAACGCATTACTGAGGATGACACAGCAATCCCTACGATCAAAAAAGCAAAGAGCAACATTTCTTTACCTGATCTTGAATCTGAAAAGGAGAATAACCAAGCGCTAATTAATCCTACAGAGGTAAGCAACAGCTCCCAACAAAAAAACAATTCTTCCGTCAAAAATATAGAAAATGAGAATGTGAAACTGCCATTTCCTATTGACGACAACAGTCATCAAGAAGTTGTGGATCGACTCACAACATGCGACTACGGAAAACGCATTACTGAGGATGACACAGCAACCCCTTCAATCAAAAAAGCAAAGAGCAACATTTCTTTACCTGATCTTGAATCTGAAAAGGAGAATAATCAAGCGCTAATTAATCCTACAGAGGTAAGCAACAGCTCCCAACAACAAAACAATTCCCCTATCCCTAGTGTTGACGAAGCGAAGCAGATCAAAAACAGAAGCTTATCAAGTTCCTCGTCTTCTTCGTGCTCGACATGTTCATCTTGTAGTAGCTCAAGTAATTCTTCCCTAAGTTCTGTAGATGATACTAGCGAAGACCCAAATTATTCTTCAAATAGTAGTTCTTCATCCTCTAGCTCTGGCTTTCTAGATGAAGGTGTGAAACAAAACAACGCAGGTAACAAGAAGAAACATCGTTTTGTCAAAAACTTTCATCATCCACGAGAAAATGTTCGAAGAGTAAAACGTAATCCAGGTCAAAGGATGAAAAACATTGCAAAAACAATGAAGAATAGTGGTCAATCTTATTTCTCAATAAAAACCACAACTCTTGCAGATGGTACAAAAGATCGAACATTGGTAACCAGAAAGGCCAAAACCATGCACCCACCTTGTGATGTTGAAATGCCGTTTAATATGTGCGAATAAGATATCAGATGAACAACGACAGACACTCTTCAGAGAGTACTGGGCAATGGCAGATTTGCAACAACAAAGGATGTTCATAGTATCTTGCATAGATAGGATAAATCCAAAATATAGATACCCTACACAACAACAAAAAAGTCGTGGTCTAAACAATGCCTTTTATTTTACGTTTTCATCAGGAGAAAAAATTCGTGTTTGCAAATATTTTTTCATGGCAACATTGGGAATTAATTCGCAAGTGATTCAGACTGTTTTAAAGAAAAAGAGTTCATCAGTGGCTGGTGTAATTCAACCTGAAAAGCGAGGAAAACATAATAACCATCAGGCTCTTTCTGACACCATTAAAGATGAAGTTAGAAATCACATTCGCTCTATCCCCCGAATGGAAAGTCATTACTGCCGGTCTGAATCAAAGATGGAATATATAGAAGGAGGGAAAACTGTGAGAGACCTTCATCGAGATTATGTGGAGTTATGTGAAGAAGTGAAGAAACCACATGTCAATTACCTGATGTATTAAAAAAGATTTTCAAGGAGGAGTTTAATATCTCCTTTTTCGTTCCCAAAAAAGACGCTTGTGACTATTGTGAAGGTTTTCGAAATTGCACAGAAGAAGAGAAACAAAACCTGCTGGAAGACTATAACAAACACATACAAGAGAAAGATCTAGCAAGAATTGAGAAGTCAACTGACAAGGAATCACCCAATGCTGTCGTGGCAGTATACGATTTACAAGCAGCTCTTCCATGCCCACAAGGTGATTCCTCTTCATTTTATTATGTATCAAAATTGAACGTTTACAATCTATCAATTTATGAATTGAAAACGACTGACGCTTTCTGCTACATGTGGCATGAAGGTCTTGCAAAAAGAATGGTAAGCCGCACATTGTCCATGAAATGGGTTTTGAAGAATTTTTCGATTTCAAAGAATTGTCAAAGGACATGGGAATGAAGGAAATTTTTAAAAACGAGAATAATGAAACAATTCGCATTGCTGATGCGAGCGTTGTTAAGGTAACCAAGGCAAACCCTGGACATCTTCTAGTTAAAACGTCGTATGCGCAATCGGAATTCATGTGCGTAGATGTTTTGCAGCAGAAAAAGCGTGGTGGCAAGCGTGTTGCTTCAATTCCTGAACAGGGTACATTTGGACCTTTGAAAAGGGCTTACAAGAAGAAGGTGGGAATAAGTGAGAGAAAAAAGAAACGTTTGTTGGCTCTTTTTGTTAAGACTAAAAAATCTGTCGCTGTCATGCCTCAGTATTATAAAACGTTTTTTGATAACTTATAATTGCTTATATTTATTTTATTTTTTTAAGTGAGGTTATGTTATTGTAGTTGTAATATTAATTTTTTTCTACATGTTTGTTTTCATTATTTTTTAATTTGTTTAGAAGATTGTTAACAACTTACTAATCAATAATTCAAAAAATTGTAGAAGAATTTTGTGTTACGAATTTGAATTTAACTATTTCTAGGACTAACTTTGAGCTTTAACATCATCTTACCAAGGTTCTTACACCAGTCTATAATAACGTTATCATTAACATTTTAAAGTTGCAAAAATAAATTGTAATCTTATCTACAGGGAGAGAACAAAGAATGATTTTGTAATTCAATTTGGTTAAAAAAAAAAAAATTGTAAACAATCATGTTATTATGAAACACAATGTTTTTCTGTGATTTAGACAATAAAAAATTATAAAATTATAAAAAAATTTTAATTCATTAGTTTTTTTTTATCAAACTCCTGTTGTAACAAAATATTATTTTCAAAAGTATTTGAATTTCTTTTTGGGGAATACTATCACATTTAAGAAGAGGGGATGAAAGTGGCAGATAAGGGGGAGGTTTTTAGACATGCAAGAATCCAAACACGGCAGACATTTCACATTGTTCCTCCTGATTATTGAATCATAGAAATATGAAATTACCTACTGAGCATTTTAACAAAAATCAATATGAAAACTTTAAATGGCTCTCCTGAAAAATGCCATTTTTTGAGGTATTATAGTCTTTTTCCAAACGACGATATATATATATATATATATATATATATATATATATATATATATAGATATATGTGAAATGTATAACTAATTTTTAAAAAAACAGCCAATTTTGCTGTATGTCACCTTTATTATAGGTTCATGTAGGTCGATTATGTATCCTCTGGCTATATGCCTCGACAGGCATTGAATTACATCTGATATATAATCGTGTATAATACCCCATTTCGGGTAACAATAAGCAGATGCTTGTTAAGTAAGGGAAGAAACTATTGGATTTATCTATCCGAAGTGACCACCTATGGACCGGTTTCGGGGAGTGTTGAACCTCATTAGCATAGGGCAGGTCTACCTCGACTGGACACATCAACAGTCACGACATCTACACTTTTTAACAAGCACCACCAGGTGAATAGCTTTTGCGAAGAAGTATTGTTATCTGCAAAAATTATAGAAAACTATAATATTATTATAAAAAACTATAAACATTTTTCGACAGCGTGAATAGATGTGAAATTTATAACTGATTTTAAAAAAAAATGGCATGAAAATTGCGAATTGTATACTGAATTTAGCACTATTTATACAGGGCGTTAGTTACACCCTGTTACTTAGGTAAATTACAACATATCTTTTTTGCCTAATGAGTTATGGCTAAAATTGAACTGCCTTTTAGATTTTATAGTCATTTAAGCCATAACTTATTAGACAAAAAAGATATGTTGTAATTTACCTAATTAACAGGGTGTTACTAACGCCCTGTATAAATAGTGCTAAATTTAGCATAAAATTCGTAATTTTCATGTTAAAAAACATGCTGCTTAAAATCACAAAATTATTAAGAAATTTCAAATTAAAATTTTAAATACCCTTTATCTCGTAAACCTGCAACATTTATATAAGACATGTTAAGCTTAATCGCCATATTTTGGTGTGTAGTATCTCCAGTTCAGAGATTGCCCATTCTTAATGAATCACCCTGTATAAATGCTTAGTTTTACATTAACATTGTTTTGACTTTCTAAATTTATTGATAATAAGGAGATACATTTTTTTCTTTTAAGTGATATAACATGTAACCAAAACAATTTGAAATAAAAATATTAAATTAAAATACGAGATGAAATTAGTAAAGCAATTACTGTCACTCAGATTAAATATTGTCTCAAACAACTAATTGTGAATAATCTTATCATTAAGCAGGTACTTTTTATTTCTCATAGCACGGTTAAAGCCACCATGCCTAATAAACCAACCACTTACTACCTCTAAAAGCACATTTAGATTTAGCGATTACCAAAAGTAAACCAATATTTATGTGGATTAGAGATGGCATCTCGGTTAAAAGAGGAAGATCCCTGCAAATTCGAAATTAAGTGTTACTTTTCACACCCCACTCGAAAAATGTAGCCTTGCTCGGTAATCTTTCTTTAAGGAGTATTTTTTAAAACTAAAATGTAACTGTTTTAAATTTTACAATTTATTAGTTCTGGTATTTTTATACATATTTATATTTTTTAGTTTGTATAAAAGTAAAATATTTTGTAACGTATTATTTAGGTTTTTAATGAGTGAGAAAAGTAAAAGTTTTAATGAAAATTCAAACCATAATGATTAATTTTTTTGTAATTTATTTTAAAATTCAAATATATTTAACTCTAATTACATAAAATTAAAAACCTGTAAAATCTGTATTGTTTAAGATTAATTTATCAAAAACTGCTATTGGTGGGTAAAATTAAATTGTTAACTAAACCTACTTACGAGAACAATGACCGAGTTATGGCTGACCACTTTTTCAGAACAAAATTGTATAGGTACAAAACCAAAAAGAATTAAAAAGGTTTGGATGAAAGAGTCGTTGTGTTAATGCATAAAACTTTTTTGTTTAATTTGTTATCCTGCGGAATTAACCGCAGTTTAAAAGCACACGTTTTAAAAGGAATCTTAAAATATATTTTGTGAAGATAGTATTTAAATTTAGAAAATCTTTTTTTAATGTGTTTTTTATGAAAAAGTGAGCCTAAAATCACCAGTGTTGAAAGTTGTAAAATAAAAGAAGTTAGCAAGACGTAAATTTATAGTAACGTTTTTATTATCAGATAAATATAATAACTATTTATAATTTTTATTACAATGACACAGGCTATAAATATTTTTATTTTTACTTTAACTAAACAGATGATTCCTTACAACTTATTTACAAATTAATCATCGCTAATTTCTATCTCTTGGTTTACTTCTATTTTAATTTTGTTGAAACATTCATTATTAAAAATCAAATAATAAATGTAAGTAATTAATTTTATCTACTCCTATTAAATTTTATTTTTATTATTTAACTGCTTTTGAGCAATTAATAGTATCTGTAAACAAAAAAACTGAGTTATAATAACTCACTACTATAACTCACTATAATAAATCGGAAAAGATTCTAGGAATTATTTGCGAACCAAATATTAAGGTGGCTTTGTGCTTTTGTACAAGATGAGTGGCCGAAACGGAAGAGTCCAACAGTTGTCCCTGAGGAGTAGGCAGATTGAGACCTCAGAGACAACTGACCGGTGCAGTACGACCAGTTGCCACGTCTTTTTTTCGTTCTCTATAGAGTACTCTGCCAGCGGTCTCTCTACTGGCAAATTATGCCCGAGCTCAGCCGTAGAGGGTAGAAGAAAAAAAAAGAGCCGTGCCACCAACTTAGACGGTTTAAGCCGGAAACCCCTAGGTCTTATAGGCACTAGCAGAGCCACACGATAAACAACTAAGATTATGGTGAACCAAATAAATAAAATTACAGCAAAAATATATTGGATACTTTACTCCTACAATAAATCAAAGAACACAGCTCAATAGCAAAATTATAACAAATATAGTCAAAAGCAACAGCCAACAATAAATCGAAGTACTCAGTTCAATAATAACATTATAACAAATATAGTCAAAATTAACAGCTAACAATAAATCAAAAATCCAAAGGCCGGATATCAAGAAAAATGACACGGAATAAACGTCAACCAACAATATTCGCAAATCTATGTTCCACACTCAGAATCGCACTCGTCCGTGTTGATAGCCAGCCCCATCCACACAGAAATGCAAACCAAACAATAATATAACCGACAAAACACAACAATCGAGGCCAAAAACCAAAGCAAAATCTAATAACAAAACCCCCACTCAATCTCCATCGATTAACGAAAAATGCCACGGCCATTAACAATCGAATCCTATCACTACAAGGTATGCAACACTATTTACAACGAATGATATATTTAAATTACAACAAAATACGGTACCTGAGAAATACAAAACTATCAGAGACACAATTAATAATGGAACTGTAGAAGGGAAAAAAATAGGCACGTGACACAGTGGAGTAGGCAGATTGAGACCACGAAAACGTACTGAACCTTACCCTTCCTAACCCCCTAACCTAACTCTTGATAATGGCTCCAAAGCGGGAGCCGAAACGTCGAGAAAACAAATTTTCTGAACGCGGTTTATCCAGAAAACCTAGTATTCATATATATATATATATATATATATATATATATATATATATATATATATATATATATATATATATTAAGTTTTATATTTTGTTGAAATGAAGTTTTTATTGCATTTTATTTGATTTTAATAAATGTTTGTATTTTGAAGAGGTACTAGCAGGAGAACAGCAGCAATACGTGGAAAATGAAATAACATATTATAGTGCAGAGCCGGAAATAGAACCACCATCGTACGAAAAGGTAACGAAAGTAATAAAAGATCTGAAAAACAGGAAAGCACCAGGTGCTGATGGAATAGTATCGGACCTAATAAAGAACGGAGGAGTGAGACTATGGAGACAAATTCACAAACTAATACTACACATCTGGGAGCAAGAAGAAATGCCAAAGGACTGGAAACTAGGAATTATCCTGCCGATACACAAAAAAGGTGATAAGACCAACTGTAGAAACTATAGAGGAATAATACTACTTAGTGTCCTATACAAAATATTATCTGGGGTGATCCATGATCGAATGACACCCTACTCATAGGAAAAACTAAGCGAATACCAATGTGGATTCAGAAAGAATAAATCAACCACAGACCACATGTGTACGTTAAGACAAATACAGACAAAATGCTATGAATATAACATAGATATGCATTATCTCTTTATAGATTTTAAACAGGCATTCGATGAAGTACACAGAAAAAAAATGCTACAAAGTTTAACCCTCCTAGAAATACCCCGAAAATTAGTAAAAATGGTGGAAGTTACCATGATCGAATCGACAGCAGCTGTAAGAGTACAACAACAGTTCAGCAAAGAATTTAAAGTAAAAGTCGGGGTAAGACAAGAAGACGTTCTCTCGGTAGTGATTTTCAACCTAGTGCTGGAAGCAGCTATCAAAAAAATCGATAGAACTGGGAGCATCGTAAAACCACACAAATACTTGGGTATGCGGACGACATTACAATAATTGCACGTGACCTTGCCTCACTGAATCAAATTGCCATAGAGCTTGAGCCACAGGTAAACAAAGGAGGCCTGCAAGTGAACAAAGACAAGACAAAATATATGTACTGCTGCAGGAATCCCCCAATACAACTACTAAATATTAATGTAAACGCCGGTCTGATCGAAAGCGTCAAGACTTTTAATTTCCTTTGCACGAAAATTACCAATAATGGTAACATCCAAGATGAAATAAGAGCAAAAATCCTAAAAGGAAATAAATGCTATTATGCCTATCTAAAACTAATAAGGAGCAGTATACTCAACAGAAAATCTAAGATCACAATTTATAAAACACTTATAAGACCAGTAGTAACCTATGGATGTGAAACATGGACACAAATAACGATGAAAATCAATTAAGAATATTAGAAAGAAAGATCCTTAGAAGAATATACGGCCCAATACATGAAAACGGTATGTGGAGAATAAGAATGAATTACGAAATTGATGCACTTATAGAAGGAGAGGATAACGCAAGATACATAAAATGTCAAAGGATAAGATGGTTAGGATATGTATACAGGATGGGGGAAGAGAGAATTGTGAAAAAAATCCTCGAATGGAAACCTCAAAACACAAGACCTAAAGGGCGACCCAAGAAAAGGTGGATAGACGATGTGGAGAAAGACCTAAAAACTATGAGAATAGGACACTGGAGGAAAATAGCGGTAGATAGAACCAGATGGAGGAACATAGTTGAGCAAGCCAAAACCCACCAAGGGTTATGAGCCAAAAGAAGAAGAAACGTTTGTATTATTCTCGTATTTTATTAATTATTTTTTCCAGATTTGCACGTTTTTAGGTGGCACATTTTTAAACTCGCCACTAAGAATTTAAGAATTTAACTTATCACGTGTATTTTCATTCGAGTCTGCTCACTTATTTTTAAGTCTCAAAAAAATACTTTTATTTCCATAATAGTATACTATTTATTTTTAATTAACAACTTTACAAGTATCATTTAACAAGAATTTAACTGATTGCTATAATACGAGTTTAAATTTTTCACAATGGTTTTTTTTATTTCAAGACAAAAATATTTTTACATTTATTCATAAAAATTTAGCTTTTGTATGTTTGTGTCCACAAAACTTAAAAGTAATTGATGGATTGACTTGAAATTTTTACACAATGTTATATTTTAATAGAAAAGTGTTTTTATATAC
The DNA here is from genome assembly GCA_950111635.1 of Agelastica alni. NCBI lineage: Eukaryota > Metazoa > Arthropoda > Insecta > Coleoptera > Chrysomelidae > Agelastica > Agelastica alni. The sequence continues at coordinate 50,206,323 of OX467708.1, read as the reverse complement.
TTTTTATATCATAATTTCCAATTAATTTGTTTTTTCGACATCCAAAAAATGAGTTATGTAACGGCAGATTAAATTTTTTCTCTAATAATTCCTGACTTTTTTTTTAAGTCCGCGATGTTCGCAGAAGAATAAGACGATTACGTGTAGACCGCAAAAATTTAGAATTTGTATGGAAACGGCATACAGCCCTTGGACAGGGGTAATGGTATGGGGTTTCGATATCATGCAGTAGCAGATCTAGTTTTTATTGACAGAAATTTGAATGTAAATTATTACATACAAAACGTACTGCAGCTTGTTGCACTGCCATACCTACAAGGGTTAATTTAACTTCTTTTCCAACAAGACAACGCACTTCCTGATGCAGTAGGATTTCCTACAAAGTTCTTGCAAGAAAATAACGTGACACGTGACCCTGCTTTCATGGCATTCTCGCTCATTAAACTTAGTACCAATTGTAAGTATGTTACCGAGTTTAGGAAGCCTGGAAGCCTTGGGAAAACCATTATATATGAAAAACCACTCAATATTAAAGAACTGTGTTATTTTTAAATATTTTACTTTAAAAATGTTTTTTTATTTTGCATTTATGTATTTTGGACACAGCAAATAGAATATTGGCAACACTACCCTAAGAAAGATAATTCATATGTTAATAGATGTGACAGAAACAATAATACCAGTTTGTTGTTGAAGGTCATCAGGCTTATGAAACAAACAATTATTGTTTGTTTACACTGGGCTTATTTTCTAAACAATATTCGTGATGATATTAGTATGTTGTCAGTTTTAAAAAATAATAGTTGTTTATTCAGCACAATTGCAATTCAAAAATAAAAGTAGATCGGCGCTAGAGCCTGTGGATTTTCTTACCGTCTATAAACTTGAAAATAGGTGCGCGTAGCACCTACTGGCAAAAGTAACAAAACTAATAAGCGAAAACTGTAAACATTGTCTCAATTAATCGATTTGTGAAACTGTAATAGTCCAGTCAAAGTTCATACTGATGGGTTGAAGATTGGTTTAGTAGAAATTAATATTAAATAAGTAGATACGAGGGCAGTTTGATAAGTCAGTGACTTTTTGTATTTCCCGCGCAGTTACTCTAAATGCAACAGTGCTGCCGTCAAATATAATCTATCAGTGGGCAACTTTCTAATTTTGAGCAAGCTACGTCGTGCAGTTGGTGTTTGATAGCCGTTCAAAGCAGACAACCTCGTGAATTTTTACGAAAATGGAAAAAAGTGAATTTCGTGTGCTGATTAAGCATTACTTTTTACGTAAAAAATCCATCACTGAAACTAAGAAAAGACTTGATAAATACTACGGGGACTCGGCATCATCAATTTTAATGGTTAAGAAGTGGTTTACAGAGTTCCGTTGTGGTCGTACCAGCACTAGTGACGCCGAACGTCCAGGTCGCCCAAAAGAAGTGATCACGCTGGAAATCGTCGATAAAATCCATGAAATAATATTGGAGGATCGGAGAATGAAAGTGCGTGAGTTGGCTCATGCTGTAGGTGTATCTCAACTGAACGGGTACATCATATTTTACACGAATATTTGGACATGAAAAAACTCTCTGCGAGTTGGGTGCCGCGATTGCTCGTACTCGACCATAAGCGCAATCGTGTGACCACTTCCAAAGAGTGTTTAGCGATGTTCAGCCGTAATCCGGACGAATTTTTGCGCCGTTTTGTTACTTTGGATGAAACATGGATCCATCACAACACGCCAGAGACCAAAGAACAATCGAAACAGTGGGTTGCTCGGGGTGAACGTGGACCAAGGAAGGCGAAACAGAGTCTGTCAGCCAACAAGGTCATGGCCACAGTTTTTTGGGATGTACGCGGTGTCATTCACATCGATTACCTCAAGAAAGGTAAAACGATCACCGGCGAATATTATTCAAAGCTTTTGAACAGATTCGACGTTGATTTGAAGCAAAAACGGCCGCATTTGGCTAAGAAGAAAAAAGTGCTGTTCCATCAAGACAATGCACGTGTGCACACTTGTCTAGTCACGATGGCCAAAATCCACGAATTGGGATACGAACTGCTACCCCATCCAGCATATTCTCCAGATTTAGCCCCCTGCGACTATTTTCTGTTTCCAAACCTAAAGAAATGGCTGGGCGGTAAGAGATTTGAGTCGAATGAAGAAGTCATTACCGAAACAAACGCGTATTTTGAGAGATTTGAAAAAACCTATTATTTGGAGGAAGTAAAAAAAAATTAGAAAAATGCTGGACTAAATGTATCAAGCTAAAAGGTGATTATGTAGAAAAATAAAATGTTTATTTGCGGAAAAAAATTTGTTTTATTCAAAAAGTCACTGACTTATCAAACCGCCCTTGTATATTTTAAGTAGGTAAATAAGAAAACCTTACGAAGGTACTTACAATTTTATTAATATGGCATTAACAATAAATTTAATATAGTAGTTAGCAACCAAAATCATCATATTCTATTACATTGTCAGACAGTTCTGATTCACTCTATCTGGTACTTTTCCCAACATTTATTGTTAATTCTTGCACATTCATAATGTGCTCTGTTTCAATATATTACTTTTCTTCTCTACGTTCCCTCGTTCCATTATCCATTGCTGCATCGCTACTTTTTTTTTATGAAAAATTTGGAAAAGGATCAACCTGTTTCAGAGCAAATGCAATTTGTGATGAACAGTTACTAAAAAAATAATGTAAATAGTAAACAAATAATATTGCTGACAGGTAGGTTAGGTTAGGTAAGGTATCATGTGAGTGGGGCGTGGTCGCCCCTCCACCGCGACCTTTAGTAGGTCTATTGTGGCTCACCCCTAGAGGTCACAGTTCACCACACAATCCAGCCCTTTTCACGAAGTTCATGGTTGTATAGGGTGAGATTTTTTTAAAATCGGTAGGTTCTAGGTTGGTGTATCCAAATATGTTGAACCTTATCATAGTATATGTTCAGCAGTTCCGTCTTCCACGCAGCAGAACCGACAGTCCGTTTGTTGGTTCAGACCTATCTTTCTGAGGTGGTATCTTAGACGACAGTGTCCTGTAAGCAGTCCTGTTAAAATACGCAGGTCATTTCTGCTCCATTCTAGGATCTGCTTAGTTGTGTTTCTCGAGGGTTGAAACGGTAGAAACGCCTTCCAGTGGGTTAACCCTGGTATGTCGGACCAGTACGCGAGTATTTTCCTCTCCGCAGATTCGGCCCCCTGTTTTACAAAGGTGTCGGCTTTTTCGTTACCTTCCACCCCCTGGTGCCCAGGTACCCACAGTAGGGTCACCCTGTTGTTCGCATCAAGGTACTCTAAGGATTCGATGCAATTCCATACAAGTTTAGAATTTATCTTGTTGGAGCTCAGTGCATTTAAAGCAGTCTGGCAGTCTGATAATATACTTATGTTTTTTTTTGCTAGAGGTCTCTTGGTCAAGTCTCTTGCACACAATTCGATAGCGAATACTTCAGCCTGAAATATTGTAGCATACCTACCAAGAGTGGTAGATATTTCAATCTTTGGTTTCCTGCTGAAAACACCGGCCTCAGCTCCATCTGGGGTTTTTGAGCCATCTGTGTACATTACGTATTCAGTCTCTGGGAAGAGGATTTATCCCCTCACCCATTCGTCTCTCTTCGGAAAAAGGACTTTGAGCGACTTTTCTACGTGTATTTTTGTGGCTAGCAAGTCAGGAATCATCCCGAGAATTTGGTGGTTTTTTGCTTCACTCAGTATCCCGGAGTGATCCCCGAGTTGCTCTCCATTAATTTGCTTTTCCAAAGACAGGAATCTGTAGGAGACTATCCTGGCCTTCTCTCTAAAAGAATATCTAGGGGAGGAAGATGTAGGAGGTGTTCCATTGCTGCCGTTGGTGTGCTGGACATAGTTCCAGTTATGGCCAGGCATGCCAGCCGCTGAAGGCCAGCAAGCTTTGCTTTAGCTGTCTGTTGTAACCCTTTGGTCCACCAGACTACTGAACCATACGTGACCATAGATATTATCATTGTTTGATAAATCCAGTAAATCTGTTTGGGGTTCATACCCCAAGATTTGCCACATACTCTTTTGAGATTCCAGAGAGAAAACCTGGCTTTGTTTATTGTTTTTCCCGCAGCGATATTACCTGTAGAATATTTTTTTTATTTTCGGGCCCGTTGTGACGACACATTTTTAGAAGAGAAATTGTTTGATCTCTTGCATGCGTCGTAGTCTCTTTCCTTATAATTCAGACGTGCGTGCACCGTGGCTGCTAAAAGTTTTATTCTAATTCCGAGCTATGCAGACAATGTCGACGATGTTGGGACAGTTCAAATTGGAGTCGTGTAATTAATGCTAGTCGACTGTTTTCCGTGCCTGTGATCGTTTTGCATTAAAATTTCTATGTTCCGTGATTTTTTTCTATATCTGTACTTGTAAAGGTTACTGAAAAATAATTATCATTTATGAATAAAAATATTAAAACACATTGTTTATAAACACAGTTTATTATTTGTCTCATTCATAAAGGCATATTTAATTTTTAGTGTAATGGAATTAAATAATTTTTATCACACGTGCGGGGTAACTTTATCACACGCGTTATCGTGCGGTAACCTAGTAGTTACCCCGCACTTGTAATGAAAAATGGCTTACGCAACTCTGGCATACGCCAGGCATAGGCCAATGATATTGAGACTTGTTTTCTCCCCTCCATACACTGGTTACTAACAAGAATTAACCAGGCTAGTAATGCCAGTGGTTTAACACTAAAATTTAAAGAAGCCCAAATTTATGATAGTTGGCAAGCAAAATATTGGTAATGTACAATTGTGAAATGGCCAAGAAATAATAGAAAGAATTGATCACCATGAATAACTCGAATGTTACCTAAACAGTGAATGGGACATTGAAAAGGAAATACGGATCCGCATTGAAAAATCCAGAAGTGCATTTATCAAAATGAAACAGCTTCTTACGTGTAGACAACTGAATCTAAGTTTAAGACTACGCCTGGCCAAATGCTACATATTTTTCATCTTATTTTATAAACTAAAGGGATGGACACTGTTGTATCGACATTGTAAAAAGATTGAAGTGGGTTTATCGTCTCATACTTGGGATTTCCTGGACTGATAGAGTACGCAATGCTGATATCTTGTTACGTCTAAATACAACGACTAAGATCTTAAACACAGAGAAGCGGCGAAAACTGGAATATTTCGGACATGTTATAAGGGGTGAGAAATACCGCTTCCTTTAAAATATAATACAGCAACAAGACGAAGACGGACATCGTAGCTTAAGAACTTAAGAGAGTGGTATGGAAAAAGTACCAGATCCTTATTTCGCGCAGTGGTCTTCAAAATACTGATAGCCAGAATGATCGCCAACCTTCAGTAGCATACGGCTCCAGAAGAAGAAGATAAAATCCACAATTAGGGGTGTTGGCTAGCCCCAAATTGTACGTGTGATATCTAAGTGTAACATGACCGGTCAGTGTGTGCTTGTCTGACATCCTTACTACTCAGTGAATAAATGTTGCCAACTTGGTCCTCTCCGGGAGAATCCACTATGAGGGCCCTTGCTTGTCTATACTTGTACCTGGTTTCTGTTTTCCAGTAAATTAAGTTTTGGTCCCTGAGCCAGCCCCGAATTGCCCTCTTGCCATGACAGAAGGGAATCCCTAAGGCCGGCTCTGGGCCCACGAACTTGTCTCAGATTCAGCTTTTTCCAGCTTACCAGCCCTCTTGTTGCTTTAAATTTCCTGCGTGACCAGGAACTCAGACAAGAGTGACCTTGTTACCTTTCGCCAATTCCTCTAGGGTCTGGCTGCAACCCAGAGTCAATTGTTAAATAATAGTCGAAAAAAATTACATTATTTTTAACTTAAACTTTGTATCTTTTTAAAATAAAATGCGTAAGACTATTTGATTTTGAGAGTAGTCGTTAGATTTTAGTTCGACCAAAAGTGAATCACTCTGGACAGTAAACGCGACGTTTACCTATTTACGAACCGAAAATATTGCTTTATTTTTTATCTTCTACATACACAGACAAGTCTCTTCCAATATGAGCATAAACAAAATTTATAATTCAAAGACGCCCCAGATTTTAATAACATCACAATTTCAAAGAGGATTTTGTAGCTAAAAGCAAAATATTTAGATCACCTGTGGCTTTGTATTTTATCTTTTATATTAAAATAACTGTTTTAGCAAACAAAATTAAAATTTCAGTTTAAAAAGGGTTACAATAAAAAAATCATACGATGTCGACTACTAGACATTGAAAATAAAAATACAATATAACAAGAATTATGCGTCAGTCAAAAACTAACGACGTCAGAAGTAAAACTTTTCATGGTATGCAAAAACTGTCAATAAGTGTAGAAAAATTAACGAATTACAAATTTATGTATCTTTATCATCACTGTCACTTTTATTTGGCAAAATCACTGACTGATATGAAGGATGGTTACTTATAAACTTTCAAATAACATGATATGCCATAAATAAATATTGCCCGGCAGCTATTCTCGCTGTCTCCTCTTTGTGCGTATATTTTTGCGATCTCTTTCAAGCTATACTCGAGCAGTGAACAATTAAAAAAGGACAAGTAGCTTAACAGATTTTATTAGCTCGACCAGTTTACTCTCTATCTAGACACGAGGTAGCATGTCAAGCCAAGTTCAAGCTAACAGAATGGCGAGTGGTACCATGTGTAATATTACACGGACCATTTAGAGCCACTTTTGACCCCGTCATAACTCAAAAACTATTTCACATAAACATGTCAAATTTGGCTCATATATTGAGACTTGCAAGATACATATGTGCTTTACATTTTATAAACACACCTCAAACAGTTATTTAGATATTAACGTCCAAAAATCGACATTTGTATCACTGACTCACCTATAGATCAAAACTCTAACCCAGTTCCAGTTGACCTAGAAAATTCAAATTTGGCATCCAGATAGGTAGTTGGGTAAATACAAAGGAATAAATCAGAAACTAGTAAATTTTTATCATTTTATTATAGTTTTTTAATTAATTGATTCTATTGGGAACACTTACTTATAGTGCCTGTAATGTAAGAATCATTAATCAAAATTGATGACAGTCGGTCTTTATGTGGATTTTAAGGTCTTTACGTGAATATATAACGAGTGGAATACCACCCTTAATTTTTTTTAATCCAAACATATTAGTTTTAGTACTAATAACTAAGAGTATAGTCGAACTTTCGTATTTTTTACGTTATTTACTGGGATTTAGGATTAATTATTATTTTAATATTTAGCGCACACCAATAGTGTAAGATCATTACTTATAAATAATTAAATAAAATAGGTATTTCGGACCACGGTGCACGGTGCGGTACCTATATTTTTCTTGAGAATTCAATAGATAACAGGTAATTCGTTAGGTAATCGTCTTAAATAATTATTTCCTACTTACTTAGCATATGCTATTACTATCTACAAATCACAATGCATTAGCCTTGACAGAGCTCTTCTCTACATAGGCTTCTCTATATTTGGTAAGGGCAGGTTTACGTTGGACTCTCCAGAATTAAAACCTTGGATGGAGTACATCTTATCAATTTAGATACAAGTTAAATCAAGGCATAAGTGAGTTTTTTTGTAGAGTACAACCGCCTGCGCACGTTATACCGCCCTGACTTTGCCAAATTAAGTATAAACAGAAAACGCGTATAAAAAATTTTGGATACTGAATGAGCAATTCACTCGAATATTTCAGAGGTACGAGAAAATATAGAAAATAATACAAAAAAGACAATTATACCCCGTAAACGTAGGAAAATACAGTAGGATAACAAAAACTATTTGGTATTAATTTTAATATAAATATGTACCTACTAACAATTTCTGTACAAAAAGTAATGCTATCCCATCAAAAACATAAATGTGAAATGATATATGCCTTGGTTGTGGACTTCAACGACAAAAGATCTAAATGGGTGCCAAGTTTAATGGTCAGTACTGAAATTTACTTATAACAACATAAAATATTTTATAACAACTTAAAATATCATTTCTTCTAATAACTTAGGATAATATATTGAAGCCTATGGTCTGACTTGGCTAGTTCGAATATACGAATTATATTATAGCCTTTGCAAGTTCTAAAGCTGTAAGTTCCTATTTTATTCCTCCGAAAATTTGGCTTGCTGGTAGAAACTACTGTTTTAGTGGGTACTTAATAATACCGATTGAAATTTCAAGTAGTGTTTGTATACCTAATAGTCCGCGAAAATGCCGCGACGTGTTTTAGATGAAGATGCATTAATATTAAATGTACACGTTAATTTTACTGCGAAAAAGGACAATGGAGGTCCGTTGCTACCAGTTTTATCTATACGTAAATATAAATATAAACCCCGCCGACATTCAAAGACTATTGACTTTCTCGAAGCTTACAAATTTGAAATTCGCGATATTATGTACAAAATGCGTGAAAAAAAAGACTATGTCTCTTTGTATTTAGTATTAGAAAAAGTAAGAAAAAATAATTTCTAGAACGAGTCTTTGGAGAATTTTGAAAACATAAAGGGTTTAAGTTTAAAAATAAAGACAACCGAAAGGCTTTGTGTAAAAAAGCTAGTCGTTCACAAAAAAATTAAATTTTTAAAAAATTTTACTCACTGTAAACAAAAATGCTCTTCATTTGTTTATCTGGACAAAACTTGGATATTTGCTGTAGGTGCAACAAAAATAATTTGGCAGGACGATAACATAAAGTCTATAAAACACACCGACGGTAAAGGAAAAAGACACATTATTGTGCATGCAGTTGGAAAGCATGGTTTTGTTGATAAGGCGGATCTTTTATTTTCGTCAAAATCGGCTCATTTTCATGACAATATGGATACAGAGATGTTTTTGAAATGGTTAAAAGAGAAACCATTACCATCGTTACATGAACCATCTATCATTGTATAAGATAATGCTTCGTATCATTCGAAAATTTTAAATAAGCAACCAACAAACTCCTGGACGGTAAGGAAAATAAAAGAATGGTTAACAAACGAAAATATTTTATTCCCACAGTATTGCTTTAAGCCGGAATTATTCTATTGATAGTTTAAAGGCACGAAAGAGAAAAAATTTACAAATTGGATCAAATTATACTCATTTATGGACATCAAATAGACGTTGCTAGACAGATTGGTTTTCTTCTTCTTCTTTCTTTAATGTAAGCAATTTTGCATGTTTTTCTTCGTATCCTCTGCCGTTCAATTATTGGAAAGGTTGTCGCTCCATCTCTTGCGGGGTCTTCCAACGCTTCGGCGCCCTAAGGACGACTTGTCTCTAGTTATTTTGACCATTCTGTCGTCATTCATCCGGTCTATGTGTTCGTTCCACTCTCTCTTTCTTCCCAGAATCCATTCATTTACATTGTCTATTTTACATGTTTTTCTAATTTCCTCGCTTCTCTCCCTGTTAAAAGCGATCCTGCGCACTATTTTCATTTCGGTGGTTTCTAATATTCTCTTTGCTGTGTGTGTTAATATAGATCGGATGACCGCCTTGTAGATTTGGGATTTGGTCTTGATTCCAATATATTTGTTTCGGAGGATTGTATCGTTCAGGTAAGCTGAGGTTCGTGCTGCTTTTGCCGCTTGGTTTCTTACCTCCACCTCAATGTCACCGTATCCTGATATTTCTATGCCTAGGTATTTAAATTTCATCTCCTGTTGTATAATTTTATCATCCACAACCAGTTTGCATCTGATAGGTGTTTTTGAAGTGGTCATGCTTTTCGTCTTTGCTGCAGATATCTTCATTTTTAGACTTTTTGCCGTTGTGTTAAATTTAAATAGTAATCTCTGTAGGTCATCTTCGTTTTCTGCAATCAGAACAGCATCATCGGCATAGCATAGGATTTTGACGTCTTTGTTCCCCATTTTATACCCTTAAACTTTCTATTACCATTAATAAATAAGAAAAATTATATGTTCCGACACCTACAAAATGATCACCCACTACAAGAACAATACAAAATATACAAGAATAAGGTAACTAATCTAATAAAAAAGCGAAATATGAATACTATAAACAATAAATAGAAAGAAATTCCAGCAACACCAAATACTTGTGGGAAAAGGTAAGAAAATTGAGAAGTCAAAAACATCAAACCATAAAATAACGAAAAATGAAAATGGGAAACTCTTCAGCAAAAGTAAAGAGATCGCAAATGAATTCAATAAGAGATTTGCTGAAATAGGTACAACACTCGTTGTGTTGAAAATCGGTACTTCCAACTGTTCAATTCCTCTTTGAGAAATTACTTGATTTTTAAAACTACTCAGTACGGCCCTGACGCCGACAAAAATTAACTAAAAGTCACGCATTCATTACGTGGAAATTAGCTTTCGTATAAACAAATGGTCCCGTGTTATTTATAGATCATCTTAAGAACACGTGCAGTTTTTAGCCGAGAACATTCCAATCGTCGCGCGCAATTCTTAGCAAGCGACTATACGGTCTCAGTGACCAATCAAAAACGCTGAGTTTAACACGAGAAGCCACATTCGAAACGGTTTCCGGCTTCTCGACCCTCTTTTCGCTTTCCGAACTTTAAGCAATGCAGAGCACAGTGCTTCGCATATCGTCAGCCGAGGTATAACCTCTAGCGTTCAGAGCAATACTTTAAAAAACACCACGTGGTAAAATGCACATAGCTATAATCAAGTAAAATACATTAAACAAAAGCTAGTAACCAGTGAAATCATTCTAAAGATACAGGAGGCTTTAAAACTGTAAGCTCCATGTATTAAAGTTAACAATATAATATCGATGACACGTGTTTGTTTCATTTACTGCGAAAATACCAATTTCCGGCGATAAAAGGCAGTAAACCCGTTAGCCTACAGTAGTAAAAAGACAGATCGAGCTAGCGATTACTGAGTTATCGAAGGATTTAACACCTACGCAGTAAAACGACGCCGTCCTAGACCAAATATATCCGAGGCAAAAAAGGTTCGGGCGGGAAAGCTGTCCACACCCCATCAGACAGCACAAGCTCCAATTCCTATTACGCCTGCTGTGGTCGGCGCCGGCGCGCACGTTGAAAACATTAAAAATAATTCGAATCATAAAATAGCTGGTACTGCCCTTTTTAACTCTTTGATTCTAACATCTGTAAAACATAACGAATTCCTGAATGTAAACTGCTTCACAAAAGTTAAGGAAGTTTATAAATTCGGTTATAAATTGAATGTTTTTTTATGTAAGCATTTGTTTGCCCTTTTGCGCAATACGTTTGTAGTTTTAAACATCAAAACCAACAATTTGAGGTTGTGTACCATTTTAATTTTATTGAAAATTAAAGTACATACGTTAATACCGAGTATGGTTTTCTCTTATATCAATTACAGCCTTGATCGATTTGTCTCCAAAGTTGGGATAAAAGCTATCTAAATTCTTGAAGCATCTCAAATAACTTAAATTTATTACCTGACGGGAACCAAACTAGCAACACTCGCGAAAGGAACCTAAACATCTTTGCAGTACTTGTTTAAAAACATTTAAAATAATGGATTATCCAATTTTGCAATTGGGATATTGTAACCGACCAGCAAACTGCATAAATTCTTATTAAAATTTTGTTGGTCTGAAACTTTCGTTTGATTTGTAGTGATGACCTGCTAAACCGAATCTTGAGGCTTTTGTGCACAAGATTTATGCGTTGCAGTATCCAAGTATTGATTAACTTTTTTCACATACAATTTGAAAATTGGAAATAATAAAAAAGTTAACCAATAAACTTGTACAACTTCGCTAGCTCAAGACTAATTTAATTGTTTTTCACCTCTATTAAAATTTTATGAACAAAACAAAAGGCGATTTCCTCAGTCAATTTTGATCTTGTGAACAGCGTTAACCAAACACTGCATATTAGAATTTTATAAAATTTGTTTTCCGAAGTGTTTTCTATAAAGTCTTCCATAAACTATTTTTAAATTTTGATCGTGGAATTTTTTTTTTTAAAAAAGATCTAAGGTTTTAGTAAAATGTCACATTTTTATCATAAAATAAAAAATAACGTTCAATTTATGACGAACAAAACAAAGTATTCAAGTCAGTGTTAAGACCATGTTAACACCTTCGCTTAAAATAATTTTAACACCAGTGCCTTAAAAATACATTTTTTTGAGACACTGACAGTACCTATTCTAAAACTTACATTTTAAAGTTAAGTTTCCAAAACAATGTTTAAAAATTAAAACAATAATTACTTAGACATAATACTACTTACGGGTTTGTTGCAAACTGTGCAGAATATATGGATGTCATCAATGATTTTAAAGTCTTTTTTATTATTAATCCACTTCTTTAAAAGAATTGATTTACTAGCACATTTTTTGGCATTATCACACCCTTCTGATAAACACTTGAGCAAACAAAACTATACTGAACTAATTAAAACTAAGGCCCAGTTTCACCAAACGACTATTGATCTCGGATTAATTAAGCTCTACTTAATAGTCCGAGATGATCACGGTATATTAAATTACGATTAGATCAGCAAACTATTTTGGCAACGTTGTGGAAGGCAGAAAATTCGATTGTTTTGTGAAGATGTATAGTTCTTTGTGTCATTGAGATTTGATAACATAACCCTAAAAAATATTTTGTTTTTACACCGATCTGGTAATTTTATTTTGGTTAAACAATTATAAATAAACAATGACTGACATGAAGAAGCCGAAAAAAAAGAGACACCCCACATTTGCAACGAAGGATAAAAATATCTTAGTAGATATTATCAAAAAGTATTCTCATATACATAATTGAGAATAAAAAGATCATAAACTCTTTGAAATGCCATAATGAACAATATCACAAATTAATCACAAATATTCATAAATATGTATTCCTAATCTAAAATAATAATATTACTAATCTGGCTTTACCAGATAAATCCACCAAAAATGGCCGATTTGTACTAAATCGCGATCAGTCGATTTAATCGCTCTTTTGAGCATGGTGAGGCGTTTCAATATGTTAATCGTGATTAGAGGCTGCACTTAAGAGCTTAATCGGGATTAAAACTGTTGGTGAAACTGGGCCTAAAGACAGGACAGAGCTAAATCCTAGATTATTTTCAAACTTCAAATTTTTAAAGGAGGTGTGATTTCATTGGCTCAATGTCAATAGTTTCCTCCACTTATAAAATCCAAAGACGATTGCAATTTAGGTATTTTGGTCACACAAATTCTGAAAATTTGTTAAGCTTTCGGGAAAAACCATATTAATTTAATGACGGCAATCGGCTTATCGCTCAGTAGGGTCTATGGTCGTATTATGCTAATACCGATATGGGGTATTTCCGAGGGATACCTATTTCGCTTATTTCATTACCTGTTTTCACAGATGTTTGTCCATATGGGAAATTTTAATTTTTTGCAGAAATATTTGAAAATATGCACTTCTAATAAATGCATTTGTTCTTATAGATATTATTTAAAACATGCAAATATGCATTTTGCATATTTTCCGAGCTCTACCCACAAACATTATAAATAATTTCTTAACCTTGACTGTGAATTATTTTCTTGAAACTACTCATGTTTGCAAAATGGTATTTATAACAAGGGGATAAACAAATTATTGTCAGAGGCTTCGTGAGTTTTTTAACATTTAGTACAAATATTACAGTAACTACATACAGCTAATAATCATAATAATTATTTAACTAAATTACTCACCTTGTACATAGAAAACCTCACTTATAGCTTGGAAAATCTCCCAAAATAATAAAATCCAACTGACTACTGCACTAAAAGACTAATTTAACAAATTATTAACAATAAAACGAGAACACATTTTTTTAACGATAAAATTAAATAAGTTGACTGAAAACGAAAACACAATTTAACTGTACTATAATACGTATACACGCGCGCCAGTCGATCTCTAAAATACGCTCCCTACAAATCGGATGCGTACATTTTTAAAGCGCCTTTATGAGTCACAGCCGGTTAGAAAATCAACAAGCTCTAGATATTTACATAAACAGTAATATCGACTTAAATGATAATAACTTTAAGGGTCATGGTTTCTCTTTGTTTTATAATCAGGTTTTTAGCTTTAGGTATTTAGAATTAAAAAACGTTTATATTTAGATGTCTAGTTCCCATGATTAAACAATAACATTTTCTCTATTTAGTTTTATTTAGGTAATTCATTTTAAGTTTTTATCTTTATTGGAATGAATAAAAAGTTCATTTAATCTATTTTTTTTTTTATGAAAATAGTCGCAAAAAGGGTAGACCCATCGTGTGGGCCGCGGACGGCCCGCACTGCGACTATTAGAAGGGGAAGGGATTATAGAAAGGAAATGATTGTGGACACGCTTTTTAAAAAGTTGCAGGTCATAGTTCTCTGGAAATACTGATTTTGGAAGCTTATTCCATTCCGTAGCAGCCCTGTAAAAGAAGGATTCTTGATGAAGATTGGTCCTTGTAGTGTCAATCTTGAGAGTAAATGGGTGAGACTGATCAGCGTACCGAGTTCTTCGGCAGAATGTGGCCAATGGTGGTACAAGAGTTTTTATTTCTCTGGAGCATCTGCATGGAAATATCTGTAGAGCAATGACTAGTCTGCAACTCTTCTTCTATGTTCTAGAAGGTGAAGGGTATCTGTGAGAGTTGAGCTGTTTATCAAGCGAATGGCTCTTTTCTGAATGGAATCTAGAAGACGAAGAGAATGCCTTGGTGCTGAACCCCAAATGTGCGAGCAATACTCCAGTAGAGGTCGGATTTGAGCCTTGTACGTCGTCAACAGTTGATCAGGAGTAAAAAACTTTCTGGCTTTCCACAGAAAACCTAGCCTCTGGCTTGCCGGCTTTGCGATGTTAGCAACATGGTCATGCCAAGACATATTATTGGACACCGTGACTCCCAAAATCGAGATGGAGGGACTTGGTTCAAGGGTATTTCTAGACATTGTGATGGAATGATTTGAGGAATTCACTTTCTTGGAAAATGTGGCACTTTGTGTTTTTTGGGTATGAACTGAACAAGATTGTTGGTTCCCCACTCGACGATTGCTTTAAGATCTCTATTGATGGAATTAACCTGTTCCTGCCTTAGTCTATTTGTATCATTCACCGAAATTGATCGATAGGATGTGAAAGTTGAGACAAGTGTGCTATCGTCTGCGAAACTGTAAATGGGGTTCGTGGTGGTTTTCAAGAGGTCGTTGATGTGTAAAAGAAATAAGGTGGGGGACAGGACCCTGGGGGACCCCGGCATTAGTTTTAAACGCATCAGAAGAAATACCGTCAACTGCCACATGTAAGGAGCGATCTTGCATGAAGCTCAAGAGCCATTGGCGCAGTTTGGTTGGGAGACCGTAGGCAGATAATTTACTTAACAATGCCTGGTGCCAAACGCGGTCAATGGCTTTAGATATATCCAAGGCTATTGCACGGGATTCATCAAACTTTTCAATAGTGTTTGTCCAGAGCTGAGTGACATAAGCCAGCAAATCTCCAGTAGACCGAAATTGTCGAAATCTATATTGTCTGTCATGGATTATCTCAAATTTCTCCAGATATTTGATAAGTTCTGTGTTAATCGCTTTTTCCATAACTTTGAATATGACTAAGAGCAATGCAATAGGGCGATAATTTGCAGGAATAGTCTTCTTTCATTTTTTCGGAATCGGTTGGACTTTAGCGTTTTTCCACATGGACGGAAATACTCCTTTGCTGTATGATAACTTGAAGAGTCTACAGAGAACTGGGGTGAGCTCTTGAGCACAGGTCTTCAGGACAATTGTCGGAATTCCATCTGGTCCTACTGCCTTATTAGAGTCAAGATTTCGTAGGATTTTCCTGATAGTGCGATGGCGGATAGTGACCTCAGGCATTGATGCGTTTATTCTAGGTATCGTTGGGGATTGTTTTCCATTGGTATCGAGGGTTGAGTTAGAGCTGAACATTTCGGAAAGCAGATCCGCTTTTTCTTTGGAAGATATTGCTGTCGTGCCGTCGGACCTCTCGAGTTTAACATAAATTAACAAATGAAAATTTTTTAAGGCAGGTTATTTGTATACATTTCTTCTAAATAAAAACTACATTTTCCACTAGTGTTTTTGCTTGAAATTGACCTCTCATTTAACTACGATTTAAATTGGTCCATTTGTATTTCTTTTGATGGAAATTTGTTTTTCCTCAGAATAATTGCGGCTCTATAACGACTCTTTTGTGTCATTTTCTTGTCATTTAGTTAGCGTTTTGGGAGTATTGTGTGACGAGTGTTAGGGTAATGATGCACAATTAGAATTACTGTTAACTACGTGTTTTTATCACAATGAAAGAAAAACTTGGCAAAAGAGGCGATTTGCGTCAGTGCTGAAGTTCGTCGATAGACTGTTGGAGTTCGTTGAGAGACTGTCAAAGTTTGTTGAGAGACTGTCAAAGTTTATTGCGAGGCTGGTGAAAACTGACTGACTGACTGAAGACGAATGAATTTGTGTGCCTCTTTCTATTCTTTTTATCTACTTTCCCCCCCGTCGGTCAGTTTTATGATAGTCTGGCGGAATATGATAACTTGGCGGAAAGGCCTTTTTAGAATCATACCGATTTACTGTGATTGTACGTGAGTAGCTAAAGAGGAAAGAAGATTCTGGTCATAAAAAGTAGGTTCGTATACGTGAGTTATTGCAAAGGAGCAGAACTTGGGGTCGTATACGTGCTTTCTTGAAAAGGACATGACTTGGGATCAAAAATATTTTTAGTGAAAATAGTCGTTGGAATTTTAGGGAATTTAACAATGGGAAATTCACGTTTCGTCCTCTGTGCATAAACTGTATGTATGGCCGCTACAGCGTCTTCGTTGTCTATGATTCCTTTCTGACTCGTTACCATAGAGATACTTCACTTTTGTAAGTAGGTACCTTGTTTTCTTGTAAGAACTACAAAATTTTTATCAGACACACATAATACTTACGTAATAAAAAACTTTTAAAACCGTTAGAAAACCCATTTAATTTTTTTGAACGTAACTTTAAACATTAAATTTTTATTTGAACGTACTGGAAATGTGTATCGTATTTTATTTTTGACATGCTGTAACTATGTGTTGCACAAGAATATAAAAAAATACACTATAAATTTTAAAGCATTTTCTCGCAAGCGGATTACATAACAAGATAAGTGCATTGTAGCTTAAAGGAAAAATAAATAATTGGAACAAAGGGTTGAGCGCATGACGAATTTAATAATTTAATGTCTTTACATTTTTTTAGAAAGTGTTTGTTATAAACGTACACAATCATTCCAAAAGCACTTGCTTGGTAAACTGCTAAAGCAGTATGAGGCTTGAGTAAAATTAATATTTGAATATGGTTTCTTTACACATCTATTGTTTACTTGATCATTGACCCAATACTAACATAATATTTCATCATTGGCATACAGTGCAGCAGTATTTTTATGGACCATTGAGAAGCTGTCTTTTACCTTAAGTTTCAACATACGCTCTCACATCTAAAACTTTTTGAATGTATTAGTAATTTGTAAACAGTTCCGCTAGATTGTGAAACTCACATTAAGTTCTTTTTGTCTCTTCTGACCTTTAACATTTTGAGGCATGTATAATCATATCACTTACATTCATATAGATACCCAAACGTCTCTTTTGTTGAATGTTGGCTATTTTTTAGTAAAAATTTATGGCATTTTATTACAACCCAATAAACATGTAAAGAATTTTGTTTTAAGAATTTATAAAAGCAGTTTTACAATTACTAGGTCATTAGATAATTAAATACCTGTAGTAAAATATTTTACAAATATTGGGGTGGTCCAATAAACGCCATAAACGTCCAATAAGCGCGTGAAGCGCTCTTTGGAGTTTAAGTACTGCTTCAGCGCTGCCGAGACGTTGACTCTGACGTGTTCGTGTGTCTGGTGGATTTTGAAAAAGCATTTGACAAAGTGCGACATGACAAACTTATGGAGATACTCAAAACAACTGGTATTGATGACAAAGATATCCGCTTGATAGGTAATTGATATTGGCACCAGTCTGCCAAAGTCAGAATTAACGGTCACCTGACGTAAGATGTTAAAGTGAAGACAGGAATGTATATTGTCTCCACTCTTTTTTAATTTACACTTTGAAGACTTATTTGGGCAGTCCCTAGGAGACACGGATTTGGGAGTTGTGATAAATGGACAAATTCTCAACAACATAAAATACGCGGATGACACTGTAATACTCGCGCAGTCCATCGATGACCTACAAAGACTTATTAATAGGGTAACTGAAGCTTGCGAAGTATTTGGTTTGAAAATAAACACGGCAAAAAGCAAATACATGCCAATAAGCAACAAGTTGCTAGTGTCTACGTCAACGGAACACAATTAGACAGGGTCTCAAGTGCAAGCTACCTTAGTTGCAGGATAAACGAGGGCTGGGATCCATCAGTTGAAATCAAAACACGTATTGAGTGTGCCCGTGCAACATTTATTCGCATGAAAAAACTTTTTACCAGTCAC
Organism: Agelastica alni; assembly: GCA_950111635.1. NCBI lineage: Eukaryota > Metazoa > Arthropoda > Insecta > Coleoptera > Chrysomelidae > Agelastica > Agelastica alni. Next base: position 50,187,814 of record OX467708.1, on the reverse strand, counting down.
GATCTATCGATTGCCCTGCGAATGAGGATGATTAGAGCATATGTCTTTCCAGTTCTTTTGTATAGAGTCGAGAGCTGGACACTAACAGAAGCCACGCTCAAACGTCTACAAGCTTTTGAGATGTGGTTGTACAGGAATGCTAAGAGTAAGTTGGGTGGAAAAGATCACAAACGAGGAGGTGCTTAGAAGAATGCATAAAGATACAGAAGTGGTCAATATTGTAAAACAACGAAAACCTGAATATTTCGGACATATTTTGAGACACCCAGAAAAGTATGACATTCTACATCTTATAATACAGGATAAGATTAATAGTAAGAGACGCCCCGGCGCAGTCGAAGAACTTCTTGGCTTAAAAATCTCAGACAGTGGTTTGGTCTCACCACTATACAACTTTTCCGAGCGGCTACCAACAAAATAATGATTGCATACATGATAGCCAGAATGATCGCTAACGATCGTTAAACGGTCATGGCACCTAAAAGAAGAAGAATAAACTGAAGAAAAGTTATAATAAAAAGAAATTTTAATCCAAGTATCACATTGAGTGTTATTTAATTAAAATCTCTTTGTTGAAGTTGGTTTTTAAATTTTGTTATTTGTCGTTGACTAACAAAACATTGTAAACAACGGTATTCTATATATATATATATATATATATATATATATATATATATATATATATATATATATATTAATTATTTTCCAGATAAATTCCATACCCAGTTATTTCCTTTTTATTTATCCGATCTTGCAATTTAAAGGTCGTTTGAGAGTTACAGGATATTTTCTTAACTTTATCAAAGTATTAATTGAATTAATCAACAAATCGCGGAAGGAAAGTGAAGTTTTGAAAGTTTAGACCCTGCTAACTTTTTATTTTCCTTTTAACTCATCCTTTTGCTCTATTTACCTATACCCTTCATGAAATATTATCTTAAAAGAACGCATTGAATTTTCAAGACGGTTGATCAAAAGCTGAGCTCTGAGAAACACAGCAGCGGCTCCCAAAATGTTAATGATTTTACAAATTTATATGTAAATGATTTTTAAAATCTTTATTTTATTTAAAATAGTATTCCAAAATTTTATGTAAGTGTTATCTTTTATATTATATTATGTTAAAATGTCTTGTCTACAGAACAAAATGGTGCGTATTTTTAGTATGACAGTGACATTGAGCGAGGGGATTGGCAGGAAAACAGATAAATGGGGCACTGCATAGCTTTATGAACAGCCAGAAAGTGTCAAAAAAGGCACGTCTGGCTGTGCATAGAGGTGTATTGGTTCCTACAGTTATGTATGGTAGTGAATGTTGGGTTTGGCAGAAGAAGCATGAAAATAGGATTAATGCTGCGAAGATGAGTAGTTTGAGAAGTATAGCCGGAGTGACTTGGTTGGATAAAGTCAAAAATAGTGAGATAAGAGAACGCTGTGGTATTAAATAAGATGTGGTTACAAAGATAGATAAAGGAATGCTTAGATGGTTTGGACACGTAGAAAGGATGGATGAAGGAAGATTGACGAAACAAATTTAAAAGGCGAGTGTAAATGGACAAGTCGGTAGAGGTCGACCTCGGCGAACATATCTTGATCAGATCAACATTGTTTTAAAGAAAGGACAGGTCAAGAGTACTAACAACCGACGAGCATGCATGAGAGCGCTGATGGAAGTATGTATGTATTTAATACTATTTTCGTTACAAAACTGGTGCGGTGCTCATCTCTAGACTTCTTTGCAGTTGTTATGTTTAATGAGTGTGCCAGTGAGTTTTAACATTGTTTTTAAAATGTCCTTTTTTTTTAGAAAAAAATATTTATTTCGAATAATCAAAGTTTTACAAACAATAATAAAAAGAACAGAAGATATTTGAATAACATTTAGGTACAAAAATATGTTAAGTGATATTTATTACATTATATGTGTTAGAAAGCTAGAAAGCTTCTATTGCTGATGTTTACGTAATTCGATATTGCTTAGGAACATAGACGTACGTAACTAGTAAGCAGTTTTTTGATAAATAATACGCTAATAACTTTTTAATACTTAAATTCGCTAAGGGCCTATTGTTTTTAAGGAAACTTGGCAAAACCCTTTAACTAACGCTGCATTCAATTCTACTGGCCGATAATTCGTTTGAACGCAATAAAATTCTAATAAATAAAAAACAATTTTTCCCGTGTTATTTAAATGGGAAATAATAATATAAAGAGCTCAAACTTTACCAGAATTTTTTTTTTCGTCATCTTGGACGATATTTTCATGGTAACTAAAGAAAGAAAATTAAAAAGTTTTAAATATTTTAAAAATTTTGGAGTTTTTATTAAAACTTATTAAATTGTATTTAATAATTAATTATAATTTTAATACTTAATTAAAATAGTAATGTACTTGTAAAACCCATATTTTACTAACAATTAAATTAAAATTATAGCAGTCCAGAAAGTCTACCATTTTTCAATATTTAATAAACGAAATAATTTTTTTTACCAAAATTTTAGATAAGGATCCAGTCATGTAGACAGATTTTGTGTATTTTAAAAAAGGGTTTTGTTAAACTTTTTCTTTTGGTGAAAAATTGTAATAAAAAGAGGATTTATTTGTTTTAAAGCCATTTGAAAAAATTCTATAAACTATTTTGTCTTCGACAAAGAGAAATTTAATATAATTTTGTGTGTAAATTGGTTTTTATTGTTTTTAAAAATTAGTCTTATAGACATGCTCACATGTTTACCTTAACAAAGTTTAATAAATTTTATACAATTTTTGGTAATTGTTAATTTGTAGTCACAGAAAATTATTTAGACAAGTTTTAGTATTTTTTTCTTTTTAATTAAATTAAGAACAGTTCACCAAAAATGGTGTTTCTATGCGATCTGAAAGCAGAAATTCCGCTCTGATAAAAAATTAGACATTTGTTTTTGGTTCAGTTTAGAGCTAGGACATCCAATTACAAGTTTAATTGCCTTTTCTAATTTAAATATTTTATTTTATAAATTTTGCTTTTGTATATAAAACTGCTGAAAGAATCTTATCTAATCAAAAATTACAATTAAAACATGTATAATAAACCAAAAAAAGGGTTCTTTAATCTACGTAGGTACATCACAGAGCAATATAACAATAACATTTAAGTATATAGATATCTACTCCTGACAAAATAAACGCAACAATTTGAAATTACCCAGAAAATTAACTTTTGTATTTATTATGATCGGTTTTAAAGTTTATCGATTATTTAAATAGTAGGCTATGCATGGTTCCTACACTTATGTATAGTAGTGAATGTTAGGATTGGCAGAAGAAGCATAAAAATAGGAATAATGCTGTGGTGATAAGTAGTATGAGAAGTATAGCCGGAGTGACTCGGTTGGATAAAGTAAAAAATAGTGAGATAAGAGAACGCTGTGGTATGAAAAAAGATGTGGTTGCAAAGATAGATAAAGGAATGCTTAGATGGTTTGGACACGTAGAGAGGATGGATGAAGGAAGATTGACGAAACAAATTTAAAAGGCGAGTGTAAATGGACGGAAGTCGGTAGAGGTCGACCTCGGAGAACATATCTCGATCAGATCAATATTGTTTTGAAGAAAGGCCAGGTCAAGAGTACCAACAACCGAAGAGCATGTATGAGAGCACTGATGAAAGTAGAGGAAGCAAAAGATGTGTGTACGAACCGTAGCAAGTGAAAGAAAGTGGTCTCTGCCTACCCTATGGGAAAAAGGCGTGACTTTATGTCTGTATGTATATAGGATCACGCGTCTAAGACAGCCGATCAGATTAATTACATGCTGAAAAGTGTGCATTTCAATAACCTAACAATTTAAACGTGACGTAAGGAAATGGAAGAGTCACAAACTTGTAAAAAAAACCTCACCTTGACATTCTCGAGCGCGGTCCATTTTTATTTATTTTAATGAAAATAATTCAAGAATAACGAAATAACTATAATCTGCCGATTTCAACAAGCCAAGGTAGCACAAATCGTTTAGTGAGTGCAGTTGCAGTTACTCCGTGCCTCTCTTTTCCTTTTACTTTTTTTCTATCCCTTACTATCTCGCATCATCCCCACACTTCTTTTTCTCAGTGAAGAGCTTGTATAACAGCAAGATAATAATCAATATACTGTCCAAATATGGACAGTGTTGCTCTTATACTACATTGAAAGAAGCAAATATTACAAACTTGAGATAAATTGCGCCAATATTTACTAAATAGTATAAAAATAACATTTTGCTTTCTTTGAATAAAAGTTTAATTTTTTCCTTTTTGATGGAGCAATAAATGCTTTTTCCTGTTGTTTGAAGGGCCTCTAAGGCGCTGAGAGCAGCGAAGTGGGTACTGGTAGAGTCCCTACTGTCGCTGTTCCTTATTTGAGTCCAGTTCTTTACTTCCTGGGTTTTGTAGCTTTGGTAGCTTCTCTATTGGTACAACGGCTAGGTTAGTTCCATTTATGATAGCTAACCAGATGTAGTTTTTAGTCATTTGGGCGTACGTCCCCTGACTTGTCGTCTTGGGTCTTTTGCTCTCCTGGCCAGTTGCAGGACTCGGTGTGCTCAGCTCCGAGGACCAGCGTTTTTTTCCCGGCCCCAGCGTGCTGGTTTGAGTGTCTTGCTCCTTATTTAGAGTCGCTAGGATCTGTGCTTGTCAGCCCCGAGCCTCAGCTGCTCTTTTTTGTAGCGTCGCCTCGCGCTCCGCTAATGCGAACCCTGCCTTTTTTTCAAAAGACAGGGGTGTTTTTTTTTCGCCTTTGGGCGTTCGCATTCAATGAAGGTTTCGCCTTGAGGGTTTATGTAACATTGGTAATTAAAAAAAAATTAATTCGTTAAATTAAAAAAATCCCTCCACATAATCATCGGATTATGGATCAGCACTACTAGGACATCAAGCTGAGTTGCCTATATAATAATCTGACGCGCTCGAGTATTTCAAAATGGGGATTTTTTTGCATTTAGAAAAATCCGCCACGAGCTTGCATTATGTCCGAATCGTCAGTCTTTTAAATGGAAGATGCTTTCGGGTTTACTTAATATCCGCTCTAAATATCTGACGCACTTAATTACGTTTTTTTGTCTACCGTTTTCAACCTTTTCGTACAGCCACCTGAACCATGCAAACTGGCAGATTAACATACCTCCAATATCAGAGACATGTGGGGCATATACACTATTAATATCTGACACGCTCGAGTATTTACATGTGAAGAATATAAAAAACCGTTATTATGGATGGAGCAGAAGCAAACTCAAAATATCGACGAATCGGTTATGTCAGCGTTACTGTTTAAAATGTTCAGAATTTATAAATCTTTATCACTTTGGTGTATTATTTTAATTAATACTTCTTTAAAAAAATTATTTAGTTCCTTTGAGAAAACTAACATATTGTACACAATTCGATTAATTAACAATTCATAATATTTGACATAAATCTTGTTTATCGAAACCGTTACCTAGCAACCTTTATACGCACGGCGTCGATAAAGATCCGACTATGCACGCTTTTGCGTTTGTTAAAAATCGTGTATGATGCATGCTTACTAAAGTCCCTGAAAGTCCTTTAACCCATTTTTTTTTTAATATTTTAAACTGAATAAATATACTCGTATTATTACCCATGATTTTAATAAAATATTAACACATAGTATGAAATATTTTAGTTTTTTACAACTTATTTAGGTTTAATATTTTTTTGGCAAACAAATGTCATTAATACAGCTTCTAACATAAATACCCAAATCATTTGCTATTTGGAATTGATCTGCAAATAATTGTGTTAGTAAATATTCTTAGATTTAATGCTACAGTAAATACAAAACAAAATCCAATGCACCTCATCAATGTCGTAGATGTTTCAAAGCATTGATACTACCTATTTAAATATTCAGTTAGATCACCGTCGGAAATTTTTCTGGAATAAAAAACAGTTTATGCTGATGTACGATTCATTTACAAATATGAAAAAACTTAATGAACTTGGTTATATTAAGTTAGGTTAGGTTAAGTATCATGTGAGTGAGGCGTGGTCGCCCCTCCACCGCGACCCTTAGTAGGTCTATTGTGGCTCACCCCTAGAGGTCACAGTTCACCGCACAATCCAGCCCTTCTCACGAAGTTCATGGTTGTATAGGGTTGGATTTTTTAAAAATCGGTAGGTTCTAGGTTGGTGTATCCAAATATGTTGAACCTTATTCTTCCCAGGCCGGGGCATGAACATAGTATATGTTCAGCAGTCTCGTCTTCCTCGCAGCAAAACCGACAGTCTGTTTGTTGGTTCAGACCTATCTTTCTGAGGTGGTATCTTAGACGACAGTGTCCTGTAAGCAGTCCCGTTAGAATACGCAGGTCATTTCTGCTCCATTCTAGGATCTGCTTAGTTGTGTTTCTCGAGGGTTGATACGGTAGAAACGCCTTCGAGTGGGTTAACCCTGGTATGTCGGACCAGTATGTGAGTATTTTCCTCTCCACCCAGTCCGAAATAATTGTTTTGGCGGCACTTGTGGTAACTCCAAAAACCGGTTCTGGTCCAGTGAACACAGATTCGGCTCCCTGTTTTGCAAGGGTGTCGGCTTTTTCGTCTCCTTCCACCCCCTGGTGCCAAGTACCCACAGTAGGGTTACCCTGTTGTTCGCACCAAGGTACTCTAAGGATTCGATGCAATTCCATACAAGTTTAGAATTAATCTTTTTGGAGCTCAGTGCTTTTAAAGCAGCCTGGCTGTCTGATATTATGCTTATGTTTTTGTTTGCTAGAGGTCTGTTGGTCAACTCTTTTGCACACAATTCGATAGCGAATACTTCAGCCTGAAAGATTGTAGCATACCTGCCAAGACTGGTTATATTAGTACCTTTATAACCGTGAAAAACGATATTCAACTATAAAATGAAACTCTGTGCATCACATTTTTAATAATACCATGCGACTTAAAACATTTGTAGTTGACAGCTCTGTCAATTAAAATCCATTGTTGCCGCTTTTACTAGTGTCTTTTCAGTTCGTTGTGTTTTGGTTATAATCACAAGCTATTTATTTCAGGTTCAACTTTTAATTTATGCATTTTTCTTAAAAAACTATTATTTTAAAATGGTCTCATATTCAAAATGACAATTTTTTAAGTGAAAACATAACTTTACATTTGGTACAATCTCTAGATTCGCCTATAATTCTAACAATTTGGTAATAGTGTGTAGCTCTGGCGCTACAAAAATTGTGAGACGTGCTTAGAATTTTGTTTTGTATTAACTACATTAGTTTTTCCGTAATATCTCTATTAATTACTTAATTAACTATCAGTGGTCTAGGTGCCACACGACTAACTTCCTAGTGGAAAAAATGAAACAATACCATATGTTTTGTTATTATAATTATTATTATTAAAATTATTATAAAAAACGATTTCAAATTGTTTATAACAAATTATAATTGTCATTAACAATATTCTGTATATGTCAACCGTATTTTATAAGCGGAAGCTATTTTTATTTGTTTATAACAATTGAAAATTTTTATTAATTATTCTTCTTCTTCCTTCTTTAATGTAAGCAATTTGCTTGTTTTTCTTCGTATCCTCTGCCATTCAATTATTAGAAAAGTTGTCGCTTCATCTCTTGCGGAGTCTTCCAACGCTTCGGCGCCCTAAGGGCGACTTGTCTCTAGTTATTTTGACCATTCTGTCGTCATTCATCCGGTCTATGTGTTCGTTTCACTCTCTTTTTCTTCACAGTATCCATTCATTTACATTGTCTATTTTAATGTTCTTCTAATGTCCTCGCTTCTCTCCCTGTCAAAAAGTTTCCAGCGATCCTGCGCACTATTTTCATTTCGGTTGTGTCTAATATTCTCTTTGTGTTCGATGTATCTGGTCTAGTTTCCGCTGTGTATGTTAATATAGATCGGATGACCGCCTTGTAGATTCGGGATTTGGTCTCGATTCCGATATATTTGTTTCGGAGGATTGTATCGTTCAGGTAAGCTGAGGTTCGTGCCGCTTTTGCCGCTTGGTTTCTTTCCTCCGCCTCAATGTCACCGTATCCTGATATTTCTATGCCTAGGTATTTAAATTTCATCTCCTGTTGTATAATTTTATCATCCACAACCAGTTTGCATCTGATAGGTGTTTTTGAAGTGGTCATGCATTTCGTCTTTGCTGCAGATATCTTCATTTTTAGACTTTTTGCCGTTGTATTAAATTTGAATAATAATCTCTGTAGGTCATCTTCGTTTTCTGCAATCAGAACAGCATCATCCGCATAGCATAGGATTTTGACCCTTTATACCCTTCCAGGTTAAGAGTGCTTTTTATTATTTCGTCCAAAACGATGTTGAACAATAAGGGGCTAAGAAAATCTCCTTGTCGAATACCACTATTTACAGGCATTTTTTTCGGTAATTGTGTCATTAATTTTGGCTTGTATTTTGTTTCTCTGGTAAATATTTTTGATGGTTTTTATAATGTTGTATGGGATTTGCCTGTTGTATAGAAGGTGTACCACGTCCTCCAGTTGTATTCGGTCATACGCCTTTTCCAGGTCTATAAAACACATGAAGGCTGGTTTGTTATACTCGATGGATTTTTCAGTTATTTGTCGCAGGACAAATATCGCATCAGTACAAGATCTTTCTGATCTGAATCCTTGTTGTTCATCGCTCAATGTGGTAAGTTTATTTATTTTATTTTTTATAATCTTTGTTACTAGCTTTAAGGTTGTATTTAGAGGGTTTATGATACGGCAGTTTGCGGGTTTCCTTTTGTCTCCTTTTTTAAACAGTAAGATTGTGGTACTGAGGCGCCATTTGTCCGGAATTTTTTTTATGTAAAAGGATTTTGCGAATTATGGCTGTTAGCTGCTGATTCAGGCTTCTTCCGCCGTATTTAAGTAGTTCATTTGGAATACCATCTGGGCCTGCACTTTTTCTGTTCTTAATTTTCATTAATGCCGTTTCTATATCCTTTTCTTCTATTTCAGTTACTTCGTTAGTTGCGATTTCTGGAGTGTCCGGTATGCTTTCCGTATCTTCTTTTTTATATTGTTCTTTAATATACTGGACCCAAGTTTATTTCGTTATGTGGTTTATGCTAATAAATTTACTATTGGGATCTGATAATAATTAATGAATTCGAATACTAACTTTTTATGTTCGCTAGTCTTCCGTTAAGGGTGAAAAATAGCCGATCAGGTTCAGGTTCAGGTTTCAAAATGGACAAAGGTTAAAAATTAATCTTTAATATGCACAAAATGCATGATATATTACCGATTTTGCAAAAAATAACAAAAATTAATAAATAAATTTTTGAAGTATCTGCAGCCAATGTTTATTTTTAAAAGCTGTTAATATTTTTCCGAACTAAATTAAATACAGTAAGTGTAAAATTAAGTACAGTAATCATAAAATATTTGCATACGATGTAATTAACAGTTAGATGCTTGATTGTAAAGTAAAAGCTTTAAAAATTAACATTTTAAATAGGCAAAAATAACTATAGATGAAAATTTGAAGTAACTTCTAACTATGTTTATTTTTTTATAGCTGATGAATACTTTTTCCTGCTAAATTATGTACATTAATCATAAAATATTTGCATACTATGTAATTAGCAGTTTAGCTGCTTGATTAAAACGTAATAGCTTTAAAAATAAATATTTTAAATGTGTTTCTTGCTATCTTTAGCTATATCTTTTTTGTCAGAGATTTAAAAATTTTCATAATCAAGAGAATGGAACGGCAAAGGTTTCAAAACCAAACAAAAAAAATTTCATAACGTTGTTTGGTGAAAATAAGGCAATCGTTTTCCAATACAAAACAAAACGAATGGCTGTAACAGGTATTGTACGATAAAATAATTCAATTATCTATATTTACACTGGATTTGTTTGTAATCATAATTTTTCGTATAATTTCAAGCAGATTTTTTTAAAAATATCATACCGGTAAAAATTTCTTTTGTTTGAATTTACATAGAGTGTGCTAACAATTGGGGTTACTGCCTAGAGATGTAATAGCAAACATTAAAACGTACCCATGTATAATAGCTCATTACATCAGTACGATATTTCAATAGGATCCACATACAATTTGCTCGTTTTAAATATTGTATTTAATGCTTTTTAAATTCCCAGTGGGAAGTTATAATAATGGGTCCTTTTTGCGAATCCCGAATTGTGACATAGCTCCTCATTTCAAGGTCCCCAGAGTCGAATATAATAGTTTTTAAGTGGACGTCTGTGTGATGTTTGTATGTACGTTCAGAATTATTTTTCGTCTCGAGACCAAAAAATGATTTCGACGTGGGACCAATTGCATTCGACGCATAATTACGCAACTTAAAACTGGTTAGATTTTCAGCAAAATTGATCGGGCTGTTTTTTATGGAGAATCAAAAAACTGAAAAAACAGTAAAATAAATGAATTTTGCAATTTATAAATTATACTATTTTTTAAACATAATTTTAGGATCTTTTGAATAATATAATTATTGGGAATATTTGTATGAAAAATATGATGACAATATTTCATAAAAAGAGATAATTTTAAAAATCAAAAATAGGAATTGGAGAATTTTAAAATTGTTTCAGTATTGAGAAAAAAGCATTGAAAACGCTATAACAGTGAAAAATTATTGTTAGTAATAATCAAGCATTGTTTATAACAATTAAATATTGTTACTGACAAATAATTATTAATCATAATAAATAAAAACAAAGATTATATTAAATAAAATAAATAAACTTACCACATTGAGCGATGAACAACAAGGATTCAGATCAGAAAGATCTTGTACTGATGCGATATTTGTCCTGCGACAAATAACTGAAAAATCCATCGAGTATAACAAACCAGCCTTCATGTGTTTTATAGACCTGGAAAAGGCGTATGACCGAATACAACTGGAGGACGTGGTACACCTTCTATACAACAGGCAAATCCCATACAACATTATAAAAACCATCAAAAATATTTACCAGAGAAACAAAATACAAGCCAAAATTAATGACACAATTACCGAAAAAATGCCTGTAAATAGTGGTATTCGACAAGGAGATTTCCTTAGCCCCTTATTGTTCAACATCGTTATGGACGAAACAATAAAAAGCACTCTTAACCTGGAAGGGTATAAAAAAGGAACAAAGACGTCAAAATCCTATGCTATGCGGATGATGCTGTTCTGATTGCAGAAAACAAAGATGACCTACAGAGATTATTATTCAAATTTAATACAACGGCAAAAAGTCTAAAAATGAAGATATCTGCAGCAAAGACGAAATGCATGACCACTTCAAAAACACCTATCAGATGCAAACTGGTTGTGGGTGATAAAATTATACAACAGGAGATGAAATTTAAATACCTAGGCATAGAAATATCAGGATACGGTGACATTTAGGCGGAGGTAAGAAACCAATTGGCAATAGCAGCACGAACCTCAGCTTACCTGAACGATACAATCCTCCGAAACAAATATATCGGAATCGAGACCAAATCCCGAATCTACAAGGCGGTCATCCGATCTATATTAACATACACAGCGGAAACTAGACCAGATACATCGAACACAAAGAGAATATTAGACACAACCGAAATGAAAATAGTGCGCAGGATCGCTGGAAAAACACTTTTTGACAGGGAGAGAAGCGAGGACATTAGAAGAACATTAAAATAGACAATGTAAATGAATGGATACTGTGAAGAAAAAGAGAGTGAAACGAACACATAGACCGGATGAATGACGACAGAATGGTCAAAATAACTAGAGACAAGTCGCCCTTAGGGCGCCGAAGCGTTGGAAGACTCCGCAAGAGATGAAGCGACAATTTTTCTAATAATTGAATGGCAGAGGATACGAAGAAAAACAAGCAAATTGCTTACATTAAAGAAGGAAGAAGTAGAAGAAGATCCCATTAGAGTCAGGGCTGGATTTAGAGGTCTGAAGGCTTCGGGGCAACAAAGCAGTGGAGGCTCCCTGGACCCAAATTATTCCCAAATAAAATAATATTTCAATAAATAATTTATTGCGAAAGTTGTTTACTGATCTGAATTTAAAAGATTTTTTCTCTATTGTAGGGCTCTTATTTTGTGGAGACCCCAGGGCTGTGGCCCTGGATGCCTTTTCCAAAATCCGGCCCTGAATAGAGACCACATTCACCTTTGTGTATTTGTACAATTTACTTTTGTGACTCGTGAATAAACATCGATATCTTCAGAAACTTTTTTTATTATTATTTTAAATAATGCCCCAACCGCTAAGGGTTATTGGCATTTGTAAATTTAAGGTTATAATTATATCTTATACAAAAAGTCGATATCTTGTAGAAATGTTATTAAAATGTTAAAATGTTAAAATGTTTTGTGCCTGTCTAAGGTAAATAGCGGAGATTCTACCAAAATATGTTTTATACTGATTGGTAAATCACATGCGTGGCACATGGGGACTTCGTCTCTTGTAAGAAGGTGTTGATGAGTAACTCGAGTGTGACCAATTAGGAATGGTTTAGTGATTTTTTTTCTGAGAGGCTAGTTTCCAGGGTAGCACTGATTGCTTCACTTCGCGTAATTTAGAATTTGATTCGTTCCACTGGCACTGCCACGCACTTAAAACTAAACTTAGAACTTTAGGATTTTATTAAAAGAAGAATATGGTATTGAGGGTATAGTTGATTTAAAGATGAGACTGCATTTAGGAAATCTGTGATAATGACACATTTATTGATGTTATTGTTATCTAGATATGGCGGTGAGCTCTGCTGTATAAGTAGAGGTATATTTTGGAAGGCTGCTTCCACTTCTTCAGAAACTGATTATATACCTTTGGTAAATTTTACTATTACATTTTTTTATCTCAATACAACTTTAATAATTTAATAATTTTAATCTTTGTTGCATGTATTTATTTGTAATATTGAACTTCAGGCTTATTTAGAACGCAGCACTTTCTTAATTTACTACTATGAATATGAGTTCTTTGGTTAGGCCTACTGCAGCATTAAATATTAAAGCCTATGAACTTTACTAATATTGAGTTCATTTATTCAATTGACTTATAAAATATATATTGTATTTTAACAATACAAAAATTGGGACTGCCGACATAAGTGAAAATTTAAAACTATGAACTAACAGTGTATTTTTTGGATATTCAAATTAATTGTACCTTATATTAAAAATTCATAATTTGTAAATTAAAATCATCAAACAATAAAAAATGCAAAAAAGTAGGTTGTCAGCCATTTTTTGACATACTTTACTTTATCTAAAACAGCTAAGTTCGGATCTAACCTTACGTCTATCAGCTCTACATGTAAAAACCATATTTTGGTGAACACTTTTTCAATAAAAGTCCCATATGAAATTGTTCTCTGTATTTCTACTCTCCTATTAAAATTATTAAATAATAAAAACCTAATAAAAATGAGCTGTCAGCTTAAGGCCACTTTTTGACAAGAAGCCATGACGTCACCCTTCTGTCGGTGACGTCAGGTGACTTGAAACCATAAGTTTGCCTCCCACCAAATTTTGCTCAACGTGCCCAAAGTAGTTTTCACTTTAAAAATACAAAGAAATCCAAACTGTCGCTTTATTTGCTAAAGTAAAGTTTAAAATAAATATATAAAATAAAAATATAAACCTGCTTTATTAATATTTTTGCAAAATATTTACAAAATTAAATTTTATGCTTGTACAGCTATATACGACATTTTATTTAATAATTTAAAGAAAAAATTAAATGCAAATTGCCTAATTTTTTAAACACTGTGCGCGTAAAGGTTGGCACCAACTATTAAACGCATTTTTCTGTGTATGGATGTCATATTTTTTCTTATGTTACATAACCGTATGTTTAAGAAATAAAAAAAACATCATTCATAATAATGCAATTTATTAAAATGACAACAAGACTAAATAAACCTACAAACTATTAAATTAAGTGCTTAAATTGCAAGCCATTTGCCTCTTGACAATATACAAGGCGATGTTAAAACTCTTGCAAAACATTAATAAGGATAGCAGCAGTAATTACATTTATTTCAGTCCTAATTCTCTCTTTTAGTTTATCAATAGTATTAGGTCTGTTAACGTAAACTTTTGACTCAAGGTATCCCCACCAAAAAAAATCTAGTGGGGTTAGATCAGGAGATCTAGCTGGCCACTCTAAACATCCTCGTCTGCCAATCCATCTATTGGGAAACATATTATCGAGGTATTCACGTACATCTTGCTGGTACGATAGTGAATTGTCCGGTAGCTTAGGATTTTAATGAGAGGGTACAGAACCGCAAGTGCGGAAACGATGTGATGTTGCAGTAAATCAAAATATTTGTCACCGTCCAATGGACCAAAAAAATGTCCCACAATTGTATATTCCCGCCCACACGTTGACTTTCTGTGGATACTAAGTATGCCCTTTCATACTCAGAAAAATGCGTTCTTTTTAAATGTATTATCAAAATAGGGTATTGCCTTTAAAACAAAATGATAATGACATCATAACTCAAACAGTGATGACGTCGTCAAAAATATGAGTGGAACAAAAAATTTGCAACTGAAAAAGAAAATCGACTTGTCTATGCTTTTTCCCCAATGGCCATACTAAGCTTTTAACGGAATTTGTTCCAACCTTGACGCGCGCAGTGTATAAGAACTGTTTTTGTTTATTTCTTCTTTATCATTCGGTGACTATAAAACAATGAGAAAATATTTTTCATTGTCACAAATTGTAAACCCCCAAAGTGCATGTTCTTTAATACCGTTATAAGTTTCTCATTGTTTGTAAATCATTGTGTTGCAAAACAGAATGCTACGCCCATGTAATCCGAATTAAGAGACGTCTGTAGTACTTAAAACACAATGAATTCTTCACCAATTTCTTCGATTTTCTCCAGTTTAAAACAAACTTTGTAGGAAGTTTAGCCCTTATTCAAAGGGCTTCGATGATAAACAAAATTTGTGAGATACCGACGCTTTCATTAAAAAACTTTTTATTAAAAAGTAAAAGTAATTTCTGCTTAAAAATTATTTCAACGGGTTAATTATGAACGCAACATTATGTCTTTGTTTCTAGGGTAGTTTAAAGGTGATGTCTGTCTTCGATTATCACTTAGTATGATTGCCGTATAATTTCTTATTTACTTTTTCGAACCGAAGGGTCGGAAAGAGTATTGTTTCAAATTTTGTCTGTCTGTGTGTGTGTGTGTGTGTATGTGTGTGTGTATGTGTGTGTGTATATATGTGTGTGTGTGTTTGTGTGTTTGTGTGTGTGTGTGTGTTTGTGTGTGTGTGTTTGTGTGTGTGTGTGTGTGTGTTTGTGTGTGTGTGTGTGTTTGTGTGTGTGTGTGTTTGTGTGTGTGTGTGTTTGTGTGTGTTTGTGTGTGTGTGTGTGTGTGTTTGTGTGTGTGTGTGTGTGTGTTTGTGTGTGTGTGTGTGTGTGTTTGTGTGTGTGTGTGTGTTTGTGTGTGTGTGTTTGTGTGTGTGTGTGAGTGTTTGTGTGTGTGTGTGTGTTTGTGTGTGTGTGTGTGTGTGTGTATGTGTGTATATATGTGTGTGTGTGTGTGTGTGTGTGTGTGTGTGTGTGTGTGTGTGTGTGTGTGTGGTGTGTGTGTGTGTGTGTGTGTGTGTGTGTGTGTGTGTGTGTGTGTGTGTGTGTGTGTGTGTGTGTGTGTGTGTGTGTGTGTGTGTGTGTGTGTGTGTGTGTTGGAAAATCTTGTGGGCACTATATCTTAAGACAGAGAGGCAGTAGGTCACTAAAACCTACAGGGTAGAAGTCTTGCCCATAGGTCAAGACCAAGTTCGAAGATGGACTATAACGGTACATTCCTTTAGGCTGCTGCCGTACAAGGTGATTCTCAAATTTACCGCATTTTGTACTTTTCGTACGATAACTTCAGAAGGAGATACAACAGACCGATTTTCATTATTTAAAATTTGGTCAGTATCTCCATATAAATTATAAATACAAATTTAATTTTATGAACCGATAACACTAGGACAACTAGAACTATATTAAATAGAAAAAAACCCTCGGTTTGGAAAAGTTAGTTTTGCTACGGCAATACTGTTTATTAGTCAATTAAATAAGTTTAATATTGCTCAAAATTAATATAACGTTTAAGAAGATCTTTTTTTGTAAAGTCCTTCTTTTAACATTGATTTTTTGAAAAGCTGAATACACATGAGTAAAATAAATTAAAGAGGAAAAAAATTTTGTACTAAGTGTATATTTTAATTTTATTCCAGCAAAGCACTTTCGACTTCATCTTCAGTGCTCCATAGTCAGGTAACAGGAAGAGTGACAATAAAAGAAAGAATCTTTATAATATTAATTATGTATAAGTTAACGACTAAAGCATGTCAAAGACCATATAATATAATAAATTGGTGTTTTTTTAATTTTTAACTGCACGTCATTTAAAGGTGGGTACATATCTAAAGGCGTACGTACGAATGTGGATATGATTTACGTCGTGGACTTAACTCGTTGTTCATGCTTTTAAGGCCTAAGTAACACAAATATGTAATGAAAGTTTATATTATCTAGATAGAAGATTTTTAAAGATCCTACACCCCATAAACCAATTTTTTTAACCCAGTCGTAACAATGGATAATTTACCTTAACGTGGTACTTTAACTGCCTTAATAATGCAAATGATTAAATTTAAATTTTTATTTTAAACTCATTCTTTAACTTTTAAATAAAGCATATGATTTTAATTTAGTTACAATTTTAAAATATTCTAGATAATAATTTGTGCAAAACATTAAAATGTTAGTTACATTTATTCATTATATGATCATACAGACAATGGTATAACTATTTAAGGGTCTCCCAACGCAAATAATACTATTCAAATTATTGAACTCATTTAAGTACCACTGTCTGTACAATTAAAACTTTATAAGCATATATGTCTTGTTGATAATGGTTTAAAGCATCAAAGTAGTTACGGTATAACTTTCTTAAAATAATATATATAGTAAATATATAAATAAATATATAGTAAATAATATATAAATTACATACAACCTTTTTTTGGATATATATATATATATATATATATATATATATATATGTGTGAAAATTATGACTGCTGTATGTACCTACATATTTTTAATATATAGGTTAGGTTAGGTTAGGTATCATGTGAGTGGGGCGTGGTCGCCCTTCCACCGCGACCCTTAGTAGGTCTATTGTGGCTCACCCCTAGAGTCACAGTTCACCGCACAATCCAGCCCTTCTCACGAAGTTCATGGTTGTAAAGGGTGAGATTTTTTTAAAATCGGTAGGTTCTAGGTTGGTGTCTCCAAATATGTTGAACCTTATTCTTCCCAGGCCGAGGCATGAACATAGTATATGTTCAGCAGTTTCGTCTTCCACGCAGCAGAACCGACAGTCCGTTTGTTGGTTCAGATCTATCTTTCTGAGGTGGTATCTTAGACGACAGTGTCCTGTAAGCAGTCCTGTTAGAATACGCAGGTCATTTCTGCTCCATTCTAGGATCTGCTTAGTTGTGTTTCTCGAGGGTTCAAACGGTAGAAACGCCTTCGAGTGGGTATATTAAAAATATGTAATAGAATAGTTAATAGAAATTATTTTTGTTGAAAGTTGTTGCTGAAATATTAAGTAGGTATATGGTTTTTCTTACCCAATTTTATTTCTTTTATGTAAATTTTGTACATTAAAAAAACTACAACTTTAATTAATACAATACACATTTTTACATAACCTTAAAATTGCCGAGTAAAATGCGAAAAACCGATAGTTTCGTTTTTCTTTTTCATTTTTTTTGGAAATTATTTTCCGACAACAGAAATTGATAGGATTGTCGTATTTTGTATGCCAACCAAGCAGATATTTTATTTTGATCGAAAAACTCGGTAGCTTTTAAGACAAAAACGATTTTCGCAAGAAATAAGATTTTTTCATGTCCCAGAAAAAGCTTTTTTTTATGTTAAAGATTTATTTTTTATTAAGCGTATGGGTTAACCTCACATCACAACAATGCCATAATAAAGAAAAACAAAAACACATTATATACGATTACAAGGACATATCATACACTAAGTTGTATATAGTCAAACACAAGTCGAATTGCAAACAAATGTGCAAATTAGATATGTATTCAATTGATTCCTGGGTTGCCATTAGGAAGCCCTGTGGGTCACCCTTAGCGGGCATTCTTGCACTATGTGTTTGACAGTCTGCCTCTCATTACCACAACCGCAGGCCGTGGAGGGAAGTTTACCCCATCTATGCAAGGAGTCGGCGCACCTTCCGCAGTTGGTTCCAATGCGATTAAGGGTTGACCAGGTCTTGCGAGGAAGGTCAAATCCCTCTGGTTTGCTGTAGATGCATGGCATGCTGTGGTAACTGGGTGCTATGCTACTTTCCCATTCTTCTATTCAACGAGTATTTACTTCGAAGTTAGTTTGGTGAAGCGCCTGTGCCGTCTTGAATCGGGGTGGGGATGCATAATTTCGTAAAAATTTTAACTTTCATTTGAAAGAAAAAAAATATACTACTTCAGTAAAAAAATATTGTGTAATTTGTGAAAAATTTAAAAATCGAATTCTGCTCACTTAAGTTACACGTTTCACGGCTCAGAAATTCATAACAAATATTAATAATAATATTATTTATGAATATTTAAGACTATTGATTAGTTTCTATTCATGTAACTAAAATGAAGTAATGATTCAATAAAAAAATAAAGAATAACTTAATAATGCAGTGGGCTATGATTATTTCTGTTTTTAACGTGGATAATATGAGATCATTAGGACAATGAAGATAATATTATATTTTGCAATTTAATTAAACAAATTTATTTTTATGATTAAACTTCCAAATAGCAATGTATGAAAAGAAATTGTGTTCTACCCTTTCCAACCTAGTTTACCCTGTAAAGAATTTTTCAGTAATTTGTCGGTTTTTTGAGCTAATTTGCCTGGCGTATATGCGTCGTTAACCCACAAAAGTATAAGAGATAATTTCATTAGTATTCACTTTAGGGTTAACAAGACATTGCGTGCATTGTCATACAATCATTTAATAAGATTACCGATCGCTTAACTAGCTAAGCGAATTACCGCATAATTCATTAATACATCAAGATCCGCGCTGTGAGATTCATGTTCTCTGAGGTGAGATTCATAGCGCTCTCCAAGGTGCTGCTACATGACCTTACGTGTCAATTACACGTCTAAGACTGAATCCGCATTATTTCATGAAAACCTCACCTCGAAAATCATGCACATGATTTAAATGCTATTTTCTTACTCTATATTATATAAACATAGGGTTAAGGAAATAACAAGTTAAAAAGTGAGCGTTGGTAACAGATAGGTTTAAGAAGTACAAGTTTTAGAACGTGGATAAATGTGTGATAATGAGTAGAAGAAAATACACATCAAGAGCTTTTAGTGCTAAAAACACCGTGTTAATATTTTTACCTGTGTAGCTACCAGCATTTAATAATAGCATTTATCAAAGACGCCACATGCAATGATTAACAAATTTAATCTGAACCAATTGCATTAATCATCAATAGTCAATCACAAAGGAATTTAATTATATTCATTCACATGAAGAGTAATAAAACTTAAATATTTTACAAACTATCGAGCTCCATCACCTCCCGATATAGAAATTAACAGAATTTCTTTTGCTTAAATAATCTACAAACCATTCAGATAAATGTAGTAGACTTTAATTTTTTGTAGTTTCAATGGTAGCTAAGGAAATTTAAAAAAAAAGACGTTACAACAAATAAATAAGAATGAAAACCCAAAAAAAAAAACGTAAATATACATATGTACTCCAAAAGGGTAATTTAATATAGTAAGTGAAAATCTAAAAAAAAAAATTCATAGATACAGAGAAAATAAAAATTCAACATAATAATGCAAGAATTTATGAAAAAAGCAATAAATTCAGAAACTACAAATAACAAATGGTATTGTAGTGAATTTTTTGTATTCTTAAGTATTACCGCCAAAATGAAGGTTACAATGTTGATGTTTAATATACCGACGAGCATGTATGAGAGTACTGATAAAAGTAGGGGAAGCAAAAGATGTGTGTAAGAACCGTAGCAAGTGGAAGGAAGTGGTCTCCGCCTACCCCTACGGGTAAAAGGCGTGACTATATGTATATATATATATATATATATATATATATATATATATATATATATATATATATATATATATATATAAATATATATATATATATATCTAAAAATTATAGAAAACTACTCCCCTGACTATGTGTCGCGACAGGCACTGAATTACATCCGATGTATAATCGTGTATACTACCCCATCACAGAAAGCAAGGTGTACAGATGCTTGTTACAGCGAAAGTAAGCTGGTTTTTAAACAATCAGTTACACATTTTTACAAATGTATTTTATATATATATCCGGGATTGCATCCGTTTATTAGTTAGAATCCGATTGGATTTTTGCAGACGTTTCGCCAAGATCTCACTTGGAATTTTCAATGCGTATTCTTCACTGGTCAGCTAAGGACCGAAAGTTTCTGTCGTAAAATAAGGTAATATTTACAGGTTTGCGCCGAAGATTGTAACGGCGCTCATTGGTTGGCATTGGCTCTGCCCCCTCCGAAATTTCGTTTGGTTATATGTCGATGGTGTTTAGATGTTGTGGTGTCGCATGTTTTTTAATTATGGTTTTCCATGTAGATGGTAATTGCAAAGCATCGTCTCTTTTGTTGAGGTGCCCCACCTTCTCTATTTCAATGGCCTCACGTATTGTTCTTTTTTTGTAGTTTTCGATATTTGCTATTTGTTTACAGCTGAAATTATTGTTGTGACCAGTTTCGTGTTGATGTTGGAAGAAGGCAGATGATATTTGTCTGTTTATAATGGCCAACTTGTGTTCTTCTAATCTGGCTGAGATTCGTCGATTAGAGTGCCCGACGTAGGTTAAATTGCAATTTTCTCATGACACCCTAATGATACCTTGATTTTCCAGTTTAATTTTGTGTTTGGGGTTTCTTAGAATTGATCTTATGGTTTGGTGATGTTTATAAACTGTGGCGATGTCATATTTTCGAAGGATTCTTTCGATTTTGTTAGTGGTTCCTTTGATGTACGGTAAGATAGTTTTAGGTCTATCCGTGTTGTTATTTGTCGTGGGTGTTTTTGCTGTTTTATTGCTCTTGTTATGCTGCATTAATTATAGCCGTTTTGTTTTAAAGCTGAGGTTATCTGTTTTATCTCTTTTGTTTTGTGGCGATCATTGGTAAGACATAGGGATCTGGAAATCAGTATACTTGGATATAGAGATTTGACGTCGAAACTTGTCATGTTTCTAAGGTGTGTGTGATAGGAGCTTTAAAATTAATTGCAGACTAGCTAACGAGACCAAACTCAATGTCTCTTTAACTCTTATTCCACTTACCGACCAGTTTCTCCTATGTATCCCTACTTTCCCGCACATAGAACCTTGTAGGCTTTAAGAGTCAATAAATATACACATTTTTGAAAGATATTGCTCTTGTTGTAGCCATTGGAAATTTAGATTTAATAGGATACAATTTGTCAGAAAGGTTTAGGGCTATGACATTCAAAAGAATCCATGAATCCATGGGCCAATAACCGATTATTTGGGCAGGGTGGTAGGTAATGAAAATTAAATTGTAGATATTGATAAATTTGGATTGGTTTTTGGTAAACTAAATGTAATGGAGTTAGGATTTTGTCTATATATATATATATATATATATATATATATATATATATATATATATATATATATATATATATATATATATATATATATATATATCATTTTTGAAATAAATAGTTGGATTTGTGAAATAGGTTTTTAAATTTGTAAACTATTTACTTGATGGTTTAAACTCGTGGCCAAATAATAAAGATATCACCCACGTATACGAGCCAGACTTCGGATTATTTCAAAGGAGCCTAAGTCGGTGGCGATAACGATGCACCGCACCTCGCACCACACTTAATATTGTACCATAGCATTCGTGTGCGAAGCAAATGTTATTATAAAGTTAAATGTGCTTAGCTATTACGACGCACTGAATTTTGCCTCGCAAATAACCTGATATCATATTATTGTTCTCCGAAATTAAGCTTAGTATTTTTCGACGCATTGTGCATGATCGATAAAGAAACATTTATAACCAGTGACTTTATCTTTGTTGCTCGACGGCAAAGCTTTGTACGAGGCAGGATCCATACTATGACTATGGTACAATGCTATGTGTGGTGCAAGGTGCTGTGCGCCGTTATGGACGTACCATAAGACAAAAATGTTTTTAAAATTTGGAAAAAAAAAACAGGAGAAAGTTTACATTTTTGTTACCGAGCAATTCTTTCGGTAATCGGATAATACTAGTGAATAATTAAGTTACACAAAAAAAAAGCTGAGGCATTTTTAACTATCTGGTAACATGTTTTTTCTATAAAAAAAATGCAAAAGTTTTACTCGTCTCAATAATGATAGATAAAAGATTACATCGTTACGGATTCGATGGTAAAAATGTAATTTTAAATATTCGGTGCAGACAACTTTATACTTTATACGGTATTGTTAGAAAACCCGATAAAGCATAAATTTCGAACTCACAAGGGTACTTGAGAGATTTAAAGATTAAACTTAAACAATTTACAAACTATAGTTTACCAAGCAAGTGTTAAAATTGGATCAATAATTACGGATAAACGATTAAACCACTTAACACGTTTATTATAAAATCTGTTTGATCTGTTAATTCAGCTTAAAAGTGTTTAAAATTTCGGGTCAGATATGTTTCTATTAAAAACCCCAAAATTATAAATATTTGAGACTTTACTACATTTACTGCAAGTCTTAATTTTTCTAGATATGTTTGTTATACGAGAGCTCTACCTTTAAAGTTGTTATAAATTATTATTATTTTTTTAATGATCGTTTAATTTAGCATTTATTATAGATAAAAGAAAAACTTATAAAATAGTTTATTGCAAATTGTTTACTACTTTGTAGCTAATCACATTTTGCCAATGTAAAATTTTAACATAACATAAATTACTAAAATAATCAAAGAAGTACCTGACCTAAGAAAGAAAACAGAAAAAATTTGGGACAACATATATTTATTTTTCTACATAGTCCCATTCTAGTTCGTTACATTTTCCGGAGCGATGTTCAATAGCCTAGCTGCTCTGTTTTTAGTGAGAATAACCAAGCTTTTCCAAATAGCTAACAACTACAGACTCCACCTCTTCATTGTTGACAAATTTAATTTAAATTTAAAACCAAAAGCAATTCAACGGATTTAAATTCGGAAAATAGGGTGCGTGAGAAAGTAATTCGAATTTTAACTTATTAATTTTGGTCATTGCGATAACGGGTGTATAAACTGTTGCATTATTTTGATAGATTGTAGATTGTAGGGGGGGTCGTGAAGGCTATGCAGCCTCTTAAGCACCTTGACCTATCAGATCTTTTGTACATAACCCTTAATCTATTCAAGGCTCGGAATTCCGAGACAAAGTTTATCAATTTCCTGGGAGCTAAGTTCCTAACACCTGAGGACTTTAAGAAGGTCTCTTTAAGAAACTTGAGCCTCTTGCAGAAAAGCGATGGGCATCGTAAACCAAATGTTTTACAGTTTCAGCGAAGTTCTCGCAGTAGCGGCAACTATCACTCTCTGTTTTTCCCATCTTTTTCAGGTGATACCTCAAAGGGCAGTGTCCAGTAAGAAGTCCCGTCACCAGTTTTAAATATTTCTTGTCTAACTAGAGAAGCTGTTTAGCTTTTTTTGGTAAAAGGTTTACTAGCCTTTTCGCTTGTGTTTGTCCTGGCACTTTATTCCAGAGAGATTTCATTTCATCTGTTTCCCAGCGTCAAACCTCTTCTTTCAATTGGGCCTTAGAGAGTCCACAGAAGGGTTCTGGGCCGGAAAATTGTGTATTTGCCTCTTTCTTGGCAAGGCAATCTGCTTTCTCGTTACCTCTAATTCCCCTGTGACCTGGAACCCTCATTAGAGTGACCTAGTATTTTGCTGTGAGTTGTCCCGTGAATTGTTTACTTTACAATCCCAAGTCAGCTTAGACTTACAAGTGTAAGATTTCAGAGCTTTTAATTGCCTCCTAGCAACCACAGAGGCGGAACTATTAGCTCTCCTTAATACCCTAGAACAAACTAGCGAGGCTTGCGGCCTTAAAGTCAATTATAACAAAGTGAGAACATAACAACCATCCTCAAAAAGTTGGAAGCTGTTAAGTAGTGCAGAAGTTTGTATACCTCGGATCTTTAATCGAAAACACAGGGAGCAGCAAAAAAGAAATCCGCAGGCGCATTCAACAGGCACGAATAACCATGACAAAACTTAATAGAATATGGCATGACTCTAACATCTCCAAAACAACTAAAATATCTCTGGTCCGATCTCTGGTTTTTTATATCTTCCTGTACGCGTCAGAGACGTGGGCGACCAAACAGGCTGATCGCCATCATATAGATGCCTTCGAGATGAGGTTCTGGAGGAGAATGCTACGGATTCTGTGAACGGCACATAGAACGAACTTCTCAATTTTAAATGAGATTGGTAATCCAAGGCGTCTGTCCTCCATAGTATTAAAGCGTGCCCTGACATTTTTTGGACATATTCACAGGAATGACAACATGGAGAAACAGTTGTACAAGGCCATTCCCCCACTGGTCGACGACGTGGTCGATCTCCTGTACGCTGGAGGATCTAACAAAGATCCGGGCTTCCGAACTAACTTCTAATTGGATGAGATGGCGAAACACCGTTAGAAGAGCAATCGATAAACTATATATTAGTAATGCCTCGGCCAATACCAGCAACAACTGACAATCAAATGAGTTTACAACACATCTGACAAGATGTTATGACTGTGATGATGAATGCTGATTGGTTATCTAATAGAATAAAATATAGATTTCTGCCCTTCGGGTGTCCCTTTCGATGCACTCCTAGACACACTCTCTATGGCATGTAATTCTGCTTGAAAGATGGTTGGGGTGTTACCAAGGGGTTTTGAGAGCCTGGAGGACCGCTCTGTAACGTCCACTCCAACTTTTTCATCCATCTAAAGCATTCCTTCCTAGTTGAGGTCCGTTCTCTGTGTAAACTTGGTGGTTGTTTTAATAAATCAGAACTTTAGTTTTTTACAAATGCGGCCGTTTTCTTTTGATTAATTACTTAAAGTGTGCAATCCAATCTAATCCAGTTCGCATAAAACTAGCTATTGATTGTTTTTCATTACTAAAGGTAATAAATAAAAATTATTCCACATGGATCACAAAAAACTGGCGCAATGAGCTTTCTTGCAGATAAAACTTTCTTCGTCTTTTTTGGAACTGATTCTCTTCTTTTGGTCCATTGTTTATTATATGGACTGTGAAGGTTTTTACATTAAATAATAGCAATTAAGAAAATTAATCTTTAATACTAACTGGGAACAGTAATAACATGTGACACTTTTTAGAACAAAGATAATTGACTTGTCTGTACATAGCAAAGTGTTGTCTTGGTTGACTCTGTGGAAATACTGCTGACATCTACATTTTTGAATTATTACCAACACCTTCACATAATTTGGAATTTACCGTATATTCATTTTTTCAATGCAGTGTTTATTTTTCTCTCTATCTATGATTTTGTCAGAGCATCTGCTACCATTTTATCTGTTAAAGCATTTTTTATTCTTAATTCTTTTTGCTTCAATTCGTTATCTTATGAAATGATGTCTGATGTCAATATGTTTATTTCGACTCCGATATGCATTCGTATTTGCAAGGTCAATTGCTGATTTATTATCACAGTAAATAATTATTGGACGAGAAACCAACTTTAAATCAATTACTTCTTTCTTCTTAAATACCATGTCCTTCTAGAACGTTGGTCACCAACAAGGATATCCTTACTCTGTCGACGGCAAGTCTGAACAAAGAGCTTGAGTTGAGTTTATACCAGTCACTTGCCATGATACTTTTCTGCGGCCTGGCTTTCTTTTATCATAAATTCTGCAGTAATCGGTATTTTTCGCCTCTCATAACATGCTCGAAATATTGCAGTCTCCTTCTTTTGATGGTGGTAAGAATTTCGGTGGATTTATTCAGACGTTGGAGTATTACCAAGTTGGATACTTTTTCCGTCCATAAAACTTTTAATATTTTCCTGTAAGCCCACATCTGAAAGGCTTCAAGTCGTCTTTCTTCGTACTTGTTTATAGTACAGGCTTCCATACCGTACAGCAGGGTGGAGAAGACATAACATCTGAGAAACTGAGCTCCAACAAGATAAATTCTAAACTTGTATGGAATTGCATCGAATTCTTAGAGTACCTTGGTGCGAACAACAGGGTGACCCTACTGTGGGTACCTGGACACCAGGGGGTGGAAGGAAACGAAAAAGCCGACACCCTTGCAAAACAGGGGGCCGAATCTGCGTTCACTGGACCAGAACCGGTTTTTGGAGTCACCACAAGGTCCGCCAAAACAATTATTTCGGACTGGGCGGAGAGGAAAATACTCACGTACTGGTCCGACTTACCAGGGCTAACCCACTCGAAGGCGTTTTTACCGTTACAACCCTCGAGAAACACAACTAAGCAGATCCTAGAATAGAGCAGAAATGACCTGCGTATTCTAACAGGACTGCTTACGGGACACTGTCGTCTGAGATACCACCTCAGAAAGATAGATCTGAACCAACAAACGGACTGTCGGTTCTGCTGCGTGGAAGACGAAACTGCTGAACATATATTATGTTCATGCCCCGGCCTGGGAAGAATAAGGTTCAACATATTTGGTTACACTAACCTAGAACCTACCGATTTTAAAAAAATCTCACCCTATACAACCATGAACTTCGTAAGAAGGGCTGGATTGTGCGGTGAACTGTAGCCTCTAGGGGTGAGCCACAATAGACCTACTAAGGGTCGCGGTGAAGGGGCGACCACGCTCCACTCACATAAAACCTAACCTAACCTAACATCTGAGAAGTCGGATACTTAAAGTTTACTTTAGATCTCTACAGCACAAGACCCTACTTATGTTTCTAAATGCTGCTCGAGCCTGCTCAAACCTTGATTTTAATTGAATCAATTTCATTTCACAATTGCCTTAACCATAATGCTTCTTGCCCCACATACTCAGAGTCTGTCGTTGAAAGAGCTATAGTGTTATGTTTTTTACTTGCTCACGATATAGCACCATTTTTTTAATTTGTAAAGAAAAGAGTATCGTTTTTTGGATTCTGTCCAATCAGCATCACTAAAACCATGTATCTCATTATTGTCATATTGTGAATACATTAACCGATCAATATACAATTCTTGATCCAATTCCACAATTCCATTTTATTGGTGGCAGTTTAGGTACCTTCTCGTATTCCCAAAACAGATTTGCATTTTTCCAAATTCGTTATATCAATTTTACTTTTTAAATTCTCCTTGATTTTAATTATTTGATTTATATCTTTGGAGAAAAATAATAAGTTATCTACGTAAATTGCAATATAAATAACGTTATTACCATATCCTCTTTTAAACAAACATAAATTGGTACTTATCTGGTGGAAGCTAAAATTTTTTTAATGTATTTGTTAATTTTAGATTCCAAATTCTTTTACTCTGCCTTAAACCATAAATCGCCTTATTTAACTGAAGAACTCTAGGTGTGTGATTTATACCCAACATGTTCGGTTGATTTACGAATATTTCATTGTGTTCACATTCATTTGATGAACAAACATTTTTTATTTTGCTGCCAAAGCAAATAATACTCGAAGTGTAGTGTATTAAACTACAGGTAAGTAACTCTAAATATAATATCAACCCGGAACTTGCGCACAACCTTTTGACAGTTAGTCGAGCTTTATATTTTTTCATATTTATTAAACTTTCTCCTAAATACATATTTTGTGGTTGGTCTACAATTGTCCAAGATTGATTTTTATCAACTATTCATACTCGTTTTTCATAGCATCAAGCTAATAGTCCTTTTCGACACTTTTCACAGCATCTTCGACACATTCGGGATCAGCTGAATAAGTGATCTTCTTGGTAATTTTTGTACATCAATATGATCTTTAATTATTTCGTCAACATTTCCTTCTTCCTTTTATCATTTGAATTAAATAATATTTCGGTTTCTTGGTCATTATTGACTACTTCATCCACTTTGTTTAAAATCAATTGAATATGTTTTAAATCATTTTATATTTTTGTTTTAATGAATTTGTTTTCAACAAATTTGACATCTCTGGATAAAATGATATTTCCTTTCGGATCAGACAATCGGTATTCTTTTGTATCTTCTGAATAACCTACAAAAGTATATTCCTTACATTTTTTATCCCATTTCTTACGTTTTTCATTAAAAATAAACTCCAATGCCTTTAATCCAAAAATTTTCAAGTACTTAAATTCGTTTATTATTGTACCAAATTTCAAACGGTGTTGCATCTCGATTTATAGTCGGTAATCTTTTTATAAGATAAGCAGCTGCATTTACAGTTTTGGACCAAAAACAAATATTTATATCTGCATCAAAAGTCATGCAACGTGCTTTTTCCACCAATGTAGGTTAAGTTGGGTATTATGTGAGGGGGCGTGATCGCCCCTCCGCTGCGACCTTAAGTAGGTCTATTGTGGCTCACCACTAGAGGTCACAGTTCACCGCACAATCCAGCCCTTCTCACGAAGTTCATGGTTGTATAGGGTGAAATTTTTTTAAAATCGGTAGGTTCTAGGTTGGTGTAACCAAATATGTTGAACCTTATCCTTCCCAGGCCGGGGCATGAACATAGCATATGTTCAGCAGTTTCGTCTTCCACGCAGTGGTCCAGTGAACGCAGATTCGGCCCCCTGTTTTGCAATAGTGTCGGCTTTTTCGTTTCCCTTTACTTCCTAGTGCCCAGAAACCCACAATAGGGTTACCCTGTTGTTCGCACCAAGGTACTCTGAGGATTCGATGCAATTCCATACAAGTTTAGAATTGATCTTGTTGGAGCTCAGTGCTTGTAAAGCAGCCTGGCTGTCTGATATTATACTAATGTTTTTGTTTGTAAGAGGTCTGTTGGTCAGTGAACACAATTTGATAAATAGACTTTAGCCTGAAAAATTGTAGCATACCTGCCAAGACTGGTAGATATTTTAATTTTTGGTTTCCTGCTGAAAACACTGGCCCCGATTCGATCTGGCCATCTGTGTACATTACGTATTCAGTCTCTGAAAAGAGGATTTCTCTTCTCACCCATTCGTCTATCTTTGTGTATTTTTGAGGCTAGCATGTCAGGAACCATCCCGAGAATTTGGTGGTTTTTTGTTTCACTCAGTATCCCGGAGTGATCCCCGAGTTGCTCTCCATTTATTTGCTGTCCAAAGACAGGAATATATAGGAGACTATCCTGTCCTCCCTCTCTAAGAGAATAGTTCGGGGAGGAAGATTTAGGAGGTGTTTCACCAATGTAGGTTCATATTTTCTGCTTTTCCATTCTGTTGTGAATTATAACGCACGATTAACTGATATCGAATACCAGCATCTTCCAGAATTTTTCTTAAGCTTTCATTTACGTATTCTCTTCCATTATCGGAACGAAATTTTTTTAACTTTCAAATTGTTTGATTTTCTACAAAATTATTGAACTTTACAAAGATAACTGTAACTTGGCTCTAAAATGTTGAAACATAAACAAACATCATATTTGAATAATCATAATTGAAAGTTAAAATATATCTATTCTCACCAAACGATGCATTTTCCATCGGTTCATCAGTGTGTCTAAGTTCTAGTAGATCATTGGTCCCACTATAACTTAACTTAAAAGGTCGTTTTTATTGTTTTTCCATGATACACGATACGCAATACACGATACACGATTTGAATTATTCGTTGAGTATATATAACTCATATCCAGTAACCATATTTTAAAAAATACCTATTCATATTATTCGATTTATATGGCCCAATCGACGTTCCCATAAATCTCCATTTGAATTTTGAGTCACGAACACCTTTTTAATTTCGTTAGTTGTACCAAGAAACTTATAAATTTCGTTTTCTACGACACCTTTGGCTATTAGTTTTTTTAAATTATTGCAAATAAAACAACCATCTTCTGGAAAACTATTTTATGCCCATTCTCTACAATTTTCTAGATTGACAGTAAATTTGCTGCTGCATTCGGTACATACAGCACATTATTTATTCAGATTGTTCTTGTAGTTATCTAATGTATTTAGGTTAACTTTACTATTTACCTTCATTTTCGAAGTAATTTTGATTTATCATGCGTGATATGAGCCGATGCACACGAATCTAGATACCAGCTCTTGTTTATCTATTATTGATACGTCTTCATTAGCATTAAAAGTATAGAAAAAAGCTTTAGATTTTAATTTAGGTCCATTTTCACTCTCGGTCTTCGTTAATTTCGATTTATTAGAATTTAGAAATTTTTATTTTCGTTCTTCACAATTTCGGGCAACATGTTCAAACTTATTGCATTTAAAACATCGGATATGATTCTTCGAAAAATTCTTTTGATTTTTCGTATACAACGCACTTGCCGAATTTGAAGTTGCTTTTAAATAAGGTTTGAACTTCACATCCTGTAAAATCTTCGTTTTAATCGCATCACCAGAAATCGGAATTCCAGAAATCTCAATTCAAATCATCGGTGAGAATTATTTCGATAGATTTGCCAGCAATAACATTCCAATCCATTTATCGTTGACAATAAATTTCAGCTCATTTAACGTAAGCCGTTGTCATAATCGTATTTGTATTCACAAACCCTTCCACGGAATTACAATCACTCAATTTTGTTGTAATTAAAGTACAAAGTAAACTTACGTTTCTGGTTAAACCATTATCATTAAACGTTTTTTCAAAAGCGTCCCATGTTTCTTTTGTGGTCTTACTCTTCTAAACATAAACGCAATAATTCATTGAATCGATCGACACGATCATCTTCGTCTTGGCCTTTAAATTATCACTTTCAACGGCTATACTCGTACTACTTGTTATACAATTCCACAATCCTTCGTGTTGCAGTAATGCTTCCATTTACTGGTTAGCTTCTTAATTTAAAAAATAGAATTCGTAGCCATCATTAATTTTTTTATGTGTTAAATATAAATAATGGGTAAAAAATTATGATTTATTCTAATAAACAATTCTATTTGATACCCAGGTTAATTTGGACCCATAACCTAAAGGTTTTTTCTTAAATAATAGTAATTGAATAAACTTATGTAAATAATAAATCTAAAAAAACAAATCAATGATATTGAGGAGCAACTGGAATCTGAACAGACAATTAACAGAATACTAAAGGCTGTGAAAGATATAAGGGAAGTATATCTTAAAGCAGATAAGACCGACAAAAGAAAATCATGAATGACTAGCGAAATAATGGAAATGATGGAGGAGAGAAGCAAATCCAAAAATGACCCAGACACATAGAACGATAAAGATTGCTATAAGAAACAAAATTAGAGAAGCCAAGGATAAAGAAGCGGTAGAAAAATGTGAGGAAATCAAAGCACTACAAAAAAATACGACAGCTACAACGTGCATCGAAAAGTTAAAGAGCTCACCGGAAACTTCAAAAACAAATAACTAGGAAACCTCACAAATTCAAAAGGTCGAATTATAGTAGTTAAACAAACCAAAATCAAGAGCTGGAAAGAATACCTAAAAAAATTGTTTGAGGATCATAGAAAAGAACATTTTGACATAGAGGAGACTTTAAGCGGGCCGAAAATTTTGAAAGAAGGAGTACAAACAGCCATTGCACAATTAAAAGATGGTAAAGCATCGAGTCCCGATAATATACAAACAGAACTTCTCAAACTATTTGATGAAAGAACAATCACGCTTATTACTCAAGTGTTCAACAACATTTACGACACAAAAAAATTCCATTTGAATGGCTGAAATCTTAATTGGTTGCTATTTCAAAGAAAACAAGACCAAAGAAGTGTGAAGAGTATCGCACAATAAGTGTTATGAGTCTTAAAATTATTCCTACGGGTCGTCAACAGAAGAATATATAGCGTATGTGAGAGCCAAATATCTCCAAATCAATTTGGTTTTATAAAGGGGGTTGGCACTAGAGAAGCACTGATTGCAGTGCAAGTCTTATTTCAGAGATGCCGAGATATGAATTGCGACGTATACGCATGCCTGATCGACTACCAAAAGGCATTTGACCGAATAAAGCACGAAATAATGGTCAAAATACTGAAAGAAACAGGTATCGATGGCAAGGACCTGCGAATAATTGGGAACTTCATTGGAACCAGGTCGCTAACCTTAAAATGGAGAGAGAACACACAGATTACGTAAAAATAAAGCGAGGGGTTCGACAGGGGTACATACTTTCGCCTCTTATCTTTAACCTATACCCGGAGTGCATCTTCAATAAAGCCCTAGACGGCATGAACAAGGGAATTCTAATGAACGGACTGAATAACATCAGGTACGCCGATGATACCATCGTCTTTGCTGACAATCTTAAAGACCTACAAGCACTGGTAGACAAAATTACCCATCACAGTAGTCAGTACGGCCTTGAAGTCAATGAAAATAAGACCAAACTTATGATAATCAGCAAACAGAACATCACAGGAAGCCAACTATTCGTAAACCAAGCGACTATCGAGAGAGTTGATAATTACAACTATCTGGGAACCATTATAAATAAGGACTGGGGCCACGTACAGGAAATAAGAGCACGCATAGGAAAAGCCAGAGTGAGACTACTGCGATGCTATGTCTTCTCCGTTCTCCTTTATGGTGCAGAATCCTGGATGAATGATAAAACCACAGCCAAAAAACTCAACGCTTTCGAGATGTGGCTATACAAGCTAGACCTGGAACTGATGAACATAATTAAAGCACGTAAATTAGAATACCTAGGTCATATCATGCGAAACAAAGAAAAATATGGATATCCCCAAATGGCTTATATAAAAATCAAATTGAATATTTACTCATTAGAACTCGACGCAGAACTTCTATTAGAAACGCTAAAGCAAAATTTGGCTCTGACTGTGGATGTGACTATAAACTACTTCTTGCCAACCTAGCAATTAAACTGCATACAACAACTAGGCTGACTCCCAACAAAAGAAAGATAACACCGAAGATAGAAGAATTTTAGGAGCTCCTAAATACTTCAAGAAAACCAAATATTTCCGAGAACATAGACCAATCCTGGGAAGATATTAAAACATGGATCACAGAAGCTGCATTTGAAAGTACTCCAGTACAAGCAAGAATCAGGCGAAAACATTGGATGTCAGATACAACCATCCAATTTATAGACCAGAGGAGAATTTTAAAGATGTCAAACGGAAATATAAAACAAAAGAACCGGCACATAAAATTACCAAATCATCAAATTAAACGTGCAGATATGATAAAAATAACCAGATTAAGAATATATGTGTGGATGCTGAACACCATGCTAAATACAATGAGTCCCATGGATTATTCGATAAAATCCGATATTTATCCAGAGAATTCAAACCACGGACACAAATAATAAAGAATGAAAGGGAAGAAATCATAACAGACAAAGATGGGATTGCGGAAGTCTGGAGAAAGTACTGCCAGAAACTGTTTTCCGATAATGTGCAAACTTCTAGGTGTACACCAACCTACTGTCTAGAAAAGGAGCCAAACATTCTAAGATCAGAAGTGGTAAAGGCGAATAAAAAACTAAATAACCAGAAAACTGCTGGCACGGATAATATAACATCAGAAATCATCAAGTCCATGGAAGAAAAAGAAGTAGACGTAATACACTCATTGTGCGAAGCAGTATGGAACACCGGGAAATGGCCTTCAGAATGGCACGAGTCAATATTCATCCCATTATTAAAGAAAGGGAATCCTACAGAATGCAACAACTATAGAACAGTTGCATTAATATCCCACGCCAGTAAAATTATGCTCACCATAATAAACGAGAGGCTGAAAGCTTTTTTACTTCCCCAAATATTGGACGAACAGAGTGGATTTGTCCCAGAAAAAAGCACCATTGAACACATGCAGAATATTCGCCAGATCATCGAAAAAGCGCGCGAATATAACGTCACAATGTTTATGTGCTTTGTCGACTACTCCAAAGCGTTCGACTCCATCAAGTGGGATGCCTTCTGACAGATCTTGGAGAAAATGGGCACATCAGGCCACCTAATACAACTGATACGGAACCTTTATGAACACAGCACAGCAAGGATCAGAATAGACCAAACTTACTCAAACAAATTTGACGTTAGAGCAGGGGTTAGACATAGGTGTATCCTGTCACTAATCCTTTTTAACATATATAGTGAGTACGTCATGCGCAAAGTACTCGATGAATGGTATGGGGGGATGGCAGTGGGAGGAAGGCGCATTAGTAATATGAGATATGCCGATAATACTTTTATATTGGCGATAGATCAACTCGAGCTGGGAATAATCATGACAAGACTGGGAAATATAAGCAAAGAGTACGGCTTGAAACTAAACATCAGTAAAACCAAAGTCATGATAGTAGACCAGAAAACGAACAACTCTCCGCATATCCGACAGGTAGCCGGTTTCTAAGTGGTGGATAAATTTATTTATCTTGGCTCCCTCATCACCAACACAGGAGGTAGCGAAGCCGACGAAGGCGACGGCTAGCAATAGCAAGAACGGCCAAAACTAAACTGACACGCAAATGGAAGGACACGTCAATTAGTAAGGCTACGAAAATCTGGCTGGTCTCTACTTTAATTTTTCCAATTGCATCATAGGCGGCTAAAACCTGGTCGATCAGACAAGCGGACAGAAAGAAAATAGATGCTTTTGAAATGAGGGTTTACCGACAAATGCTTCGAATATCATGGACGCAGCACCGCACCAATGTTTCGATCCTAGAAGAACTGAAAATCGAGGACAGGCTGTCCAAGAAAATTAACCGGAACAAAGTGCGGTATTTCGGGCACGTCTCCAGAAGACCGGATGCTTTAGAAAAGCTGGTGGTTCAAGGTAAAGTCGACGGACTAAGGTCACGAGAAAGATCTCCAACCCGATGGGTAGACGGAATCACAAGCTTGACTGGACTCTCTCTGCACGAGGCTACAGAACTAGCCCAGAACA
Source organism: Agelastica alni (assembly GCA_950111635.1). Lineage (NCBI taxonomy): Eukaryota > Metazoa > Arthropoda > Insecta > Coleoptera > Chrysomelidae > Agelastica > Agelastica alni. Next base: position 50,152,669 of record OX467708.1, on the reverse strand, counting down.
GAGAGGAGTGAAAAATTGCCATAAAAATGGTAGAAGTACCAAACCCTTGTGAGGGTAATATCCTCATTGGAATTGTAAATGATAACAGGATTAACTGCTTTAATGCGGTTTTCACGAACCCACCATTCCTCTAGTAAATTTTTACATTTTGTGGCACATTTTTCCCAAATTTCAGGAGTGGCAGTATTAAGTACTCGTTGTCATGTTTCCAAAGCAGCCTTATCACTGTAACCATTAGATCCAATGTAATTTTCATAATAAGTTTTGCATATTCCCCAAATATACTCAATGGGATTAATTATGTTTTTTTTTATTTTCCTGCTAAATTCTTTTTGTTTCACCTTTAGCAAAAATCCAATTTTTGTTCACATAAACAAATAAAGAGCATTCTTGTTTACAGTGAGTATAATTTTTTAAAAATTTAATTATTTTGTGCACGACTCTAGTTTTTTTACACAAAGCCTTTCGGTTGTCTTTATTTTTAAACTTAAACCCTATATGTTTCAAAATTTTTCAAAGACTCATTCTACAAATTCCAAAAACATCTTTTTTTAATATTAAATCAAAAGAGACCGGCTCTTTTTTTCACGCATTTTGTACATAATGTCGCGAATTTTAAATTTGTACACTTTGGGAAAGTCAACAGCCTTTGGATATCAGCGGGGTTTTTTTTTTCAACTTTTTGTTCACTATTTTCAACTTTCACAATTTTTAAATCTGAGGTTAATTTTGTTTCACCGATACCCATCGCATCACACACAGGCTTACGTATAGATAAAACTGGAAGCATCGGACCTCCATTGTCCTTTTCAGCAGTAAAATAAGCGTGTACATTCAATATTAAATCTAAATAATCTAAAACACGTCGCGGTATTTTCGCGGTCTATTAGGTATACATACACAACTTGAAATTACAATCGGTACTATACGATTTTAATGTCCGTACCAACTACAGCGATAACCCAGAATTGCTAACTTCTTTTCTAAAAATCTAACAAAAAATGTAACAAAAATGAATCAACAAGCTAAATTAAAGCTTAATTGCTTAGTTAATTAGTGAAATTTGTTTGGATTACTTACCTACCTTTCTTATTATGTACAATAAATAAAGTCATTAAGAACAGATTTGGTTGCAAAATAAACCATTACATTACAATCTTGCGGTTGGGCCTTTGGTCGGCACCTATGTTACCTAGATCTTTTGATCCTCTGTGACTACCGCTGTGTCTTCAGGGCATCAGAATTCTAGTCCGCTGATTTTGGCAAACCTTAGGATTTCTGTTGGCCCTGTCTCTTTTAGATCACTTGGATCCATGATCATACGGCCCCAGGTTTGATACCTGTACCCCGCTAGCATCGGGCAGTGACACAGAATGTGTATACTGCTCTCCTCCTCCTCTCCGCATAGTCGGCAGTTTTTCTCGGCCACTAGCCACTAGCCATGCTAACATATAAAAATATTGACCCTAAATTTCCAAACAAGAAGTCCCTCATAAAATAAAATTCGTTACCTACGAAATTTGTTTAAAAATATTAGGGGAGTTTACTTTCGTATTTCTTAAAAGTACAGTTAAAAACTGGTTATCGAGTTTCTAATGATAATCCGTTACCACCGTATATTCGTGAAATAATGCCTACCGTTTTGTTGATTTTTGTCTTGGCAACTCAGACGGCTTCATTAAATTTTGCCACCCACTATTTTACTGTTGGAAACGAAGGAGCAGACTTCTTTAAAGTAGAATTTAGCTTTGCTTTGATATTGGTTGGGCTAAGTCGTTTCAAATGAGAATATTGTATCACAACGATGATCAATTGTTCCATATTTTCAAATTTATAGATAGCACTCACTGCTAATGGCTGCCGAATAATTACTAAACAACGTAGCGTCGTCAACCTTTAAACTTAAGCTTCGTAGCTTTCTACTGTAGTAATCCTTTTTAAACAACCGCAGAAGTATCGACGGGACGTATAGATATACGTCAGATTGGGTATTTCTGGAACTATCCCCGTATATCCACGGTAAATTTCTCTAAATAATTTGGTATATTTTTGGTCCATCTTTTTAATTAATTAAATTTAAAAAAAATATTTTTCTAAAAAATTTGTAAGAGATTTTTTTAGTCTTGTAAATGAGTTAATTTTTCTGAAACGTTAAAAATTAAAAAAGTTTTTCGACTGTAAATAGTGTATTAAATATGTGCAAAGAAAGATTGCAAGAAAAAATACAATTACATCGTTAAAAAATAATGGACTAAAACATTGTTACCAAGGTAAAGAAAAATTCTTGAATAGTTCTGGTTTTAATTTTCTTATTAAAACACAAAGGATGATATTTTAAACGAAGTAAAGCTTTGAATAATTAAAACATTCAACCACTTTTGTCTATGAATCATAAAATATCTTTTTGTTCTACTGAATTTCTGTTAAATGTTTAAATATTTTTAAAAAGGCGGTTCATTTAAAATTCAGAAAGATGGCAGTCACAATTTACTATGCGTTCGTGAACATTTCCTCTTAGTTACGTGATACTTTAAATGAAAATTATACGGAAAAAGTGAGCGAAAAATGATCGGAGAACCGAATATAATGAATGAGAGTTCTGATAAAAGATAACTAGGTATTTAATTTTTAATAATTTCGGGGAAGTTTTGTACATTTTTTCCGTGAATGCTTATCAATCGCTCAAACCGGTCGGTAGTAAAAAAGATAGGCGTCCACTGAATATTTATGACCTTTCGATGGCGGAGCTAACCAATAATAAATAAACTATGAGTCGAGAGGAATACCGATTTTTTTAATTTACCAAGAACGTTTTATGGCGAAATTTTACTGGGACTCTAGACGATTTAAATAAATGGCAAAATAAACCTACAGATAATAAATTATAGTAGGCATTACTGATGAAAGTAATACACACATAATACAACAATTAAACACAAAAATGAATAAAATAAACAAAATTCCAGCTAAATGAAGACTAAAAATAGCTATATTAAAATATAATTTAATGGAATTTTACTAAATTACATTTTAATATTCGGTATTTTTTGATTAAGTAATATGGGAGTATTAATATTTAGTATATTTTTTTTTTACCGTTTATGTAAAATTTTTGTGAATAGACTGTGGTATTCATTCCAAACCATTTTAAGCATCACTTAACGGCAATTAAAAAGCATAACATTTATTTCTAAAAAATTAACTAGCAATAATTTTCTCCCTATTAACTTTCCAGTGGAAGTTATAGGAATGGGTCCGATTTTGCGAATCCCGAATTTTGACATATCTCCACATTTCAAGGTCCCCAGAGTCGAATTTTTAAGTGGACGTCGTGTGTGTGCGTGTGTGCGTGAGTGCGTGTGCGTGTGCGTGTGCGTGTGTGCGTGTGTGCGTGTGCGTGTGTGCGTGTAGTTAGAGGGAAATTTGAAGCGACGATCTCAAACGTCCTCCAAAAACCCCTTAACACAGCATACAGATAGTGTGAGAGGGAACAGATATCTGTCAACCCCCGGAAAACTGTAATTATTCTTTTTGAAAAAAGGAAAAAACCAGATAAGCTTCGGCAGCCTGTCCTATACGGAGAAAGCATTCCATTTGCGGCGAAAGTAAAATACCTAGTATAGTTCTGGATAAAGGACTCAATTGGAACGAACAATGAACAAAGTCAGGTTTTCACTCTGTAATCTCAGAAGAGTATGTGGTAAATCTTGGGGAATGAACCCCAAACAGATTTACTGGATTTATCAAACAATGATAATATCTATGGTCACGTATGGCTCAGTAGTCTGGTGGACCAAATGTTTACAACCGACAGCTAGAGCAAAGCTTGCTGGCCTTCAGCGGATGGCATGCCTGGCCATAACTGGAGCTATGTCCAGCACACCAACGGCAGAGATAAAAAACCTCCTACATCTTCCTCCAATAGAAATTCTCTTAGAGAGGGAGGCCAGGATAGTCTCCTACAGATTCCTGTCTTTGGAAAGGCAAATCAATGGAGAGCAACTCGGGGATCACTCCGAGATACTAAGTACAACAACTAACCACCAAATTCTCGCGATATTTCCTGACTTGCTAGCCACAAAAATACACGTAAAAAAGTCGTTCAAAGTCCTCTTTCCGAAGAGAGACGAATGGGTGAGGGAAGAAATTCTCTTCCCAGAGACTGAATACGTAATGTACACAGATGGCTTAAAAACCCCTGATGGAGTTGGGACCGGTGTTTTCAGCAGAAAACCAAAGATTTAAATATCTACCAGTCTTGGCAGACATGCTACAATCTTTCAGGCTGAAGTCTTCGCTATCGAATTGTGTGCAAGAAAGTTGACCAACAGACCTCTAGCAAACAAAAACATAAGTATAAAATCAGACAGCCAGGCTGCTTAAAAAGCACTGAGCTCCAACAAGATAAATTCTAAACTTGTATGGAATTGCATCGAATCCCTAGAGTACCTTGGTGCGAACAACAGGGTGACCCTACTGTGGGTACCTGGGCACCAGGGGGTGGAGGGAAACGAAAAATCTGACACCCTAGCAAAACATGGGGCCGAATCTGCGTTCACTGGACCAGAACCGGTTTTTGGAGTCACCACGAGTGCCGCCAAAACAATTATTTCGGACTGGGCGGTGAGGAAAATACTCACGTACTGGTCCGATATACCAGGATTAACTCACTCGAAGGCGTTTCAACCTAAACCCTCGAGAAACACAACTAAGCAGATCCTAGAATGAAGCAGAAATGACGTGCGTATTCTAACGGGACAGCTTACAGGACATTGTCGTCTAAGATACCACCTCAGAAAGATAGGTCCGAACCAACAAACGGACTGTCGGTTTTGCTGCGTGGAAGATGAAACTGCTGAACATATACTATGTTCATGCCCCGGCCTGGGAAGAATAAGGTTCATCATATTTGGTTACACCAACCTAGAACCTACCGATTTCAAAAAAATCTCACCCTATACAACCATAAACTTCGTAAGAAGGGCTGGATTGTGCGGTGAACTGTAGCCACTAGGGGTGAGCCACAATAGACCTACTAAGGGTCGCGGTGGAGGGGCGACCACGCCTAACTCACATGATACCTAACCTTACCTAACCTAAGAAGGAAGGAAGTGGTCTTTGCCTACCCCTAAGAAAAAAAGGCGTGACTATATGTATGTATTTTTTTTAAGATTATACTGACTTTCAAACAAGTACGAACACCCAGTAAGTGTTGATCTATTTTAATAACATTTATACAGGTGTGTTTTATAAAACTTAAAAAATGATTACATTTTTAAACTAAAATATTAGAAAGTAACAATGTTATTCAATAAGAAGTGGCTCCTCCGAGGTTTCTAATGCATTTAATTACTCTTTGAGGCAAGCTTAAATAAGATTTATTGTTTCCCACGAAATGTCATTCCAGGCTTCTTGAATTTGGTTACAAAGCCTATTTATGTTATTTGGCGGTTGGAGCAAATTACCCAGTCGATTGCCGATGTTCATGTTTAATTGGTAAAAAGTTTGGGGTGTGAAAAAGGCTATGGATAACAGGTCACGTAATTTTCTTATGAGAACCTGATAGTAATTTTGGCTGCGTGATAACCTACGTTGTCTTGTTAATTTAACCCTTGTAGATATGACAGCGAAACAGGCTGCAGTATGTTATGTATGTATTCATTTGCATTTAAATTTCTGTCAATAAAAACTTGAAATGAACTACTACTGTATGTCCACCCCATAATATTACCCCTCGCATAAGGGCGTTATGCTCTTCCACAGCAAATTCTACATATCTGCGTTCTTTACGTAATCGTCTTACTTTTCTGCTACCATCGTGGACCCAAAGACAAAGTCGGGACTTATTAGAAAACAATAGGAATGCAAATGAAGCCCAAAAGCACGGATTCTGCGATATATCTATGCCATAAAGATTCTTTGTTGTGAAACATTTAACCAAGCATTTTCAATGGACCTTGTTATGGAAATTTTGTCTTATTAAGCTGTTATCTTCAAATGACAATATTTCTGGACTGAAGTTGCTAGAGGTCGTCCGAATTCATGACGACAGTTATGGATTTCTTCTTGTGACCACCTAGACTAACACTGTAACACTGTTGACATTTATATGGTTAAAAAACATTGAAAAACATTTATGCACCCATTTTTTCATTATGTAAATATTTCTGTAAATGTTTGGTCTTACTGGTTTAATGCTTTTTTTTACATGGAGTTTAAAGGGTAAGGTATGTACAAAACTCTAAACATAGAGATAACCTTTTGAAGCCATATAACTAAATTTGACCTTTATACTAACAAAATCTTATTGACAATGATTACCTTTAATATTTTTCCAACTTTCTTAAACTTTACTTCGTTTATACATTCTTTTGGAAAAATACATATTTAAAAGAGTGATATATGTTTCAAAAAATTTACCAGCTTTTCTTATCGTTCTTATTAAGGAATATTAAATCATAATATTAATAAATCAAGTAACAATATTACTGTCGTTTGGCCAATCATGTATTTGTGTTTGTAGGATATAAAAAAAAGGTTTGGTAACCTCGATACCAGATGTAGATTACTTTAAGATATTTATTACATTATACAACATGCAAAGTGAACAACGATCAACCATTAATTTATTTATTCCTTCTATTATTAAAACAATTATTGAAGTCACGCAAAACTGTAATTTTTATTAAAATTTACATGGAAACCAAAAAGATTTTTAATAAAATGTCATACGCGAATTAATAAACGTGAGACACTGTCAAAAATACTTGAGCTAGCTATTGATATGGGTTTTTATTAAACCCAAAACGAACGAAAGAAATTTTTTATTACAAACTTTATATTTACAATCGCTGAAACTACTGATGGAAACTCATTTCCCGGGTTTCAGCAAAAAAACACAGCCAAAAGAGACCATAAAAGTCCCAGAGACAATTATAGTACTAGGGATTGGGATCTAGCGGCCAAAATAATAAAACCGAATGGGGTAAAATGGGTACTAAAAACATTCGACCCATACAAAGCACCAGGACAAGATGGAATATATCCGGTACTGTTACAAAAAGGTATGCGGGACCTAATTGTCCCCCTCACCAATCTTCTAAGGGCTGGTATCGCCCATAGACACATCCCAGAAGCCTGGACCGGAAGCACAGTAGTGTTCCTGCCCAAGCCTGGAAAAAACGGCCATGTGCTGGCCAAAGACTTTCGACAGATAAGGCTCTCCTCCTTCATATTAAAAACACTGGAGAGACTGGTTGACAAACACATAAAAGACACGACAGTAACAATGCGCCCCCTGACCGACCTCCAGTACGCGTACCGGGAGGGCAGGTCCACGGAGTTAGCCATCCACCATCTGATGGAGAGAGCTGAGGCGCAAATGGAGCATAACTACGCCCTGGGAGTCTTTACGGATATTGCTGGAGCTTTTGACTGCACTTCTAACACGTCCATAAGAAGAGCAATGACCAACAAAGGGGTGGAAGCAAACCTTATTGATTGGACGGAAAATATGCTGAAAGGTAGAGTACTGACTGCCAGCAACAAAATATATCAACTAAAAGGCCGCCCCACTGGTGGATGTCCTCAGGGGGGCGTATTATCGCCTCTCTTGTGGTGCCTAGTATTGGACGAACTATTAGTAAGATTAAAAGAAGCTTGACTCCTCGTATTAGGATATGCTGATGACATAGCCATTATAGCAAGGGGAAAGCATCTGTTAACTCTCAGGAGCATCATGATAATGGCACTGAGAATCACGGAAAACTATTTGATAACTGTATTCTAGGTTTTAGATAATGCAGGACTTTTTATGAAGAATAACTTTATTTCCTAAAATTAATAATAAAAAAGTTTTCCATATGATTCCAACTTAGGGGGTCATATTGTATATATATAGTCATACACGCAAACAACTATTTTTGAAGTATCTTATTAGATAATTTTTGAGTTTGTTGTTTGAATCTTATAAAACAAACATTTCAGCTTTAGTGTTAAATCCCAGAATACTATTTATATAATTGGTAGTAAATTTGTACCAGCCACAAATGCAACAATTACAAATATTTTGTTTATTACGTTAGGTATAATAATTCTTTTTGTAACTAACAAAACCAGCTTTGGGTTCTTGTACATAACAATAATTTCCAATCAAAAAGCACCGTTAATAAAAGTTTAAAAAATCACGTAGAAGGTATAAAAAATCTAGAGTCGTTCCTAAATGGATGCCATAAATCTCTTATTGGTAATACTCTTAAAATATGTGAAAAATGCCGCTACTTTTACAACTTCCAGCCAAACGTAACATGCGTGACAAACATGATAAAACTTTTTAAGCTTGTCTAGGACCCTTAATAAAATTGGGTCGTAATGAAACTAAGGGTGTTCATAAGTGCACCCCCAATATCACCTGGAGTCTAGAGTTTACCGACAAAAAAGAGTTCTCTAACGCTTTATAAATTTATTTAACATTTAACGATTAAAAATACTCGTAAATTAGTAAAATGAACATTATTTAATCTATCTAATATATAAAAACCAATGTTTGTGCGTATTTTATACCACAATGAAATACACAAAGTGCAAAAAATTCAAACCAGGGATTTATTATTCTCCATTTGTTTTTCGAAAAATTTTTATTTACTGTGCAGTATTAAATTATTTGGATAAATATTCGGACACATGAAAGATAATGTATTTTCGTTTTTTTCTGGTTTAAAACGCAAAAAAATCTGATATCGTATATTACACAATGTGTGTGAAAAATCGCTTTCCCATCAGTAATGTTTACTATTTTTTCTACGACCATGCAATAATTTTGCCAAACAATGAATAATCAGCATCTAATATGTTAGTACACAAAATATTACAATTAAAGACAACTTAGTTTATTAGAAGCAAGAACTTTTTTCTTCTTAAATATTAGGCTAAAAATTCAAGTAGCTATAGATAGATTATTAAAATTATTAATTGGTTGCATTATTATAGAAATTAAAAGTAAAATTGTTATTGCTGCAGTTTGTAAATTGTAGTGGAACATGACCAATTTCTGAACAGCTATCAAATATGCCCCGCCCACCAAAACGTATACAACATATCGTATATATATATATATATATATATATATATATATATATATATATATATATATATATATATATATATATATATATATATTGTTATGATTTGATATTTTAATAAAAATAATATTTAAATAAAAACTTCCAAAATCTGTAAAGAATAAATATTCAAAAATAGTTGACACCTGAATATTAATTTGGTTAGAAAAACTTATAAATTATTTTTATCTAAGAGTGTATAAAAATTTAAAACGAGTTTCTAAGGTTTTTTGTTGATTATAAAAAAAAATAAAGATTGTTAGTATGTTAAGAATATTAAAGGAGAGCAGACGTGTTTTTTTTGAAGATAGTAAGAAATCAGTTTTAAAAAAGAGAGTAGATATTTTTTTAATATAATATATTGTATTGTAAAAGTTGTTAAAAGTGTAAAGAAGATAATAATAATTTAAAATAGCAATAAAAAATAAAAGTGAAGGGCAGTTTCCCGAAAACAGTCAACAAGTTTGGAGTTCCTGGTGAGATCATCTGAGCTGGAGGAAGGGTGTCGACCGACAGAGAAATAAGTAGTGAGTTTGTTTTTTTAAAAAAAAATTATTATGTGGAAGGAAAAAACATTTATTTAAATATTTTGGACATAAAGTTGATAAATTTAAATTTTGTAATAATATTTGGTTTATATATTTTTTTTAATTTGTATAAAAAAAAAAAAATTTTTGTAAAGTTTATACATTTTTTTTAACTGAACCACTCTAAGAGAAAAATAAATTTAACAACGAACAGAGAAGTAGGAATTAAAATCAATAATAATAATAAAGTCACATTAATCGCATCATTATAATATATTACAAGTTTATTGACAATACACAAATAGTATTCTGGGACTTACTCTTAAAGCTCAAATTTTTTGTTTAGTACCGTTCAAACAACAAATTTAGGAAATTATGTAAAAAACGCTTCTTTAATAGTTGACCAGCTTTTAAAATACAAATTTGCGGCTAAACAATCACATCGATTAAAAAGTTGCAACATGCCCTATTTTCGCTGCGACCGCTTAGTCGCAATTCTAAAGTTGCGTGTTCCGGTCTTGTAATATTACTTGTTTAAAATGTCTGGAAACGAATCTACAACATGTGATCAACGTATACCTACGGCAGAGGTGCTCAAACGGTCGATCGCGATCGACAAGTCGGTCGCGAGTGCTTTTTGAGTCAACGGTCAATAATGCCACGTCGAGCATTAAGCTAAACTGAACCGTTTGTAATTGATTACTCCCGGTATTGTCCACATGAAATGTCGGCAAAACTTTTGTGATTCTATGCAGCTTATTGGATAGTACTTAACCCTAATTGGCCAAATTTTATCGGCAGTTTTCTCACCGCAAAAGTCGATGACGGCAAAAAGCAAATCAGTGTTTACACAACTAGGTATTTACCAGTGCCGTGTTGTTATAAATATATATTTTTCCGTTTTATACATACCTATTATCTTGTTTTCTGTTTTATTGGAGTATCTGTTATATAGTTAGTTACATAGAAATACATTTAAAAACTACACACAAAAAAAAATTGTTGGACAAAAGAAAAACAATATTGTGTTTTGCCACAAATCGAACCAATAGTGATAAATACCCAAGAAGACTCAAGTACTGATGAGTGTTTCGATAGTGACTAATGTATAATAGTATTTCGTTTAGGGTGGTCACCTTATCACGTAAGTCAAAACAATACTTACTTAAAGTTTGTGAAAAAATTTTAAAATGAGTTTAAAAATAAACGAACTATAAATCTACGAACTCAATTAAATAAGTTTTGAATTTAAACAGGTATACTCCAAAACCCCTTATATTCATAAAAATACATTTCAAAATATATACTTTATTGAGAACATTGTTAACCCAATAAATATTTAATGCAGTAAAACTATTATTAAAATATCTGTTGTGACGCCTATACTACAACAAAGTTTAACAAGCCGCCGGATAAAATATTGTTTTTATACTTGTCCAACTGACTACGTAAGAACTATAACTAAAACAAATTTAATGAATGAACTACTAAAATTTATTCAATCCACAATTGCGCCCGAATAGCCCCCTCATAACTTTCTTTTATCAAAGGAACGCGCGGTACTGGTCAAAGAAAAGTCGCGTTTTTTATTTCCGCCACTTTTTCTAAAAACTTCGGGTGGCGTGTTTGACGAGAACATTCGAGACTTCGTTCGCGCTGATATAAAGTTGCGCCTGCAGGAATTGGAGTCAGTCTGAGTTGTAACTTGAAGGCAATACGTCGATACAAAGTTTATTAATAAATATTACAAAATGAGTGCGCCGAAAAAAAATTAAAACGTATCATTTTAAATATTGATTGGGAGTAAGAATTTTTCTTTTGTATGAAAGGTCACAAGACCAGCCAAAAGCTGTAACGATAGTGTCATTTAAAATATCTTATATACTGGCGAAACACAAGAAACCATTTAAAGATGGATCGATTATGAAGGACGCATTTATTGAAGCGTGTAAGACATTATTTGAAGATTTAAAAAATAAAACAGAGATTATGTCTGCTATTAAAGAACTTCAGCTATCTCATCCAACTACCACAAGGCGCGTGAAGGTCATGTGTCTGAACATGGCAGATAAACTTAAACATAATATTATACATACTTTTCTTTGCAGTTCGACGAATCCACCGATATGACAGATACTGCCCAGCCGTGTATTTTTATTCGTATGGTATTTAATGACATGTCGACTAAGGAAGAGGTTTTGAAAATGATTCCTCTGAAAGGAAAGACCCGTGGCGAAGAAGTTTTCTTCAGTTTTGTAGCAAACTACAAGCTACAAATATATAAATTAGTCTGCATTACAACCGATGGAGCACCAGCAATGAATGAAAACAAAAACGGTTTGTGGCATTGTGTCAAGCTAATGAGGTTTTCCCTTCATTTTTCTCCTTCCATTGCTTTATACATTAAAAAGTTTTGTGTTCAAAAGTTCTAAACATGGTAGAGATATTGGGAATTGCAATAAAAATTGTGAATTCCATCCGTGCAGGTAGCTTGCAACGACGGCTCTTTAAATTGCAGTTGGAAGATAGTGACTCAGCTGATTTAGTTTTTTACACAGACGGGACGTCAGGTGGTTGAGTCACGGAAAATTCCTATAAATGTTTCAAGAATTGTTGCCCGAAATACTAACTTTTCTGCACGAAAGAGGTGATGACACTCGGATGCTGAAAAACGAAAAAAGGCTGACAGATTTGGCATTTTTGACAGACATCACAATGCATTTAAATACCATTAACTTGGAGCTTCAAGGTAAAGGAAAAACTATTATTGAGATAATACGCAATAAACGCATTTAAAAGTAAGTTGCAACTTTTGATAGATCAAATGAAAAGAAAGGATCTGAAACATTTTCCGTCTTTGAAAGCAAGGATTTCTTAGTCAAATTATCATATTTATGAGGCAGAATTATCAAATATTTTGGGTCAATTTAAAATACGTTTTTATGATTTCAGTGAATTGGCAAATATCACATCATTTATATCACTGTCTTTTATATCTGAAGGTAAATATTCGAATCTAAGGCAAATCGCCCATCAACTGTCAGCAAGGTTTGGGTCAACTTACTTGTGCGAGTCTGCATTTTCTGAAATGAAGATAATTAAGTCAAAATATCGCAATCGATTAACTAACGAATATTCGTCATCATGCTTGCAATTAGCACTCGGTAATTACGTACCATCTTATGAAAAGTATGCTGAGGACATGCAGTGCCACGCTTCAACATCCTAAGTCACTCTTTAAAGTTTAATACTAGAACTCTTTTGTTTTGTAACACCCGATAAACTCGCAATTTCCAATAATTAAGAGGTTTTTATTAATATTTTAGAGCAAAACTACCCTTACCTTGACTAAAAAATGTATATTGTGCGGTAAAACTAATATCAATACCACGTATGCACCCTACCTAGACGACAATCCTGCATTACACATACTTGCGTCCTTTCAGAATCGATCGATTGTAGTCTAACAATATTGAGGTAGATCACAAGAAGTTCAAGTTTGAGCATCCCCGACCTACGATATTGATGAACCAATTTTGTTACCAACAATTCGTCAAAACTACTTTTTATCCTTCGGTAATACTTGAAAAGCTTTTTAGAGTGCTGACATAAATCTTTAAATAACAAGTAAAACTGCCCCTTTGATAATCTTTTACTTGTTATTGGATGTTCCCAATAACGATGCTTGCGTCGTTTACTTCTCGCTCGAAGCAAAAGAGCGATCACTCTCAAGTAGTTCTAATGACATCCATCAGAAAACTGTTTTAATGTAACGATTCATTTATCGCAGTGTGCACACCTTGTAGATTTCTGCGACAGAGATTTTTTGTCGCCGCGTTTAGATATCGCCAGTGAAGTCAGAGGCCACTGATAACAAAACGAAACAAAAATTGGCAGTCATTGGGACTGCCGACAGAAGTAAAAACTATGAAAAAACATTTTCTTTGTAATTTTAAACTAATTTTATATTAGTATTAAAAATTAAAATTAAAATTAAGGAGTAATAAATAACCTGCTAAATGTTGGCTGTCAGCTCGAGGCCACTATTTTACAGACAGATAAAAGAAGAAAAAGCTATGTACTAAATATGTTAATATTTTTTTATAAAAAGATTAATAACACCTTCACCTTCTACATCGAAAATTCCATCTGTCGCTGACGTCACCAAGGTGATGCGAAACCATAAGTTTTTCCCCTACTTTAAAAATGCGTAATAACATAAAAAAACATACTCATATTTAATTGTTTTGAAAAAAACTTTAATTATTACATCTCCTGCTATTGATCTCATCGAGAGAAAATCAAGAAACAAACAATCATAAAGAGGACTTTTTCCATTTTATTGAGCGTTTTCATTATTTTTTTTATGAAATTCCATTCTATAGAAATAAACCTCGGAAAAAATTCTTTGCATTATATGAATATTTTTTATATTCAATTACAATGGCTTTTCTATGTTGAGAACCGTTAAATAATTCCATAAATAACTGAAGCAATGGTTTACCTATCGGTAATTCTAAGTATGGATGGAAAAAAAATACTACAGTTGTTAACATTTTTTTGGTCGTGGATTTGCATGATTTTATGGTCATATCTGTATGTTGAATTTCGTAGTGTAAAGACGTGTTTCTCGGATCGCTCTGTTATCAATTATACTACGATAAAGTACTGATAAATAAACTAATGAGTGTAGCTACAAAAAGTTCTTGTGATTAACTGTGTAAAAATCATAACCGTGGTAAGCATACAATAAACATTTAATTAAATAGTCCAGTCAAAGCGTACAAAAATCAAATTGCGAAAACTAATAATCAAAAATCAAAGTAGATGCTCCCGAACCGCACCAACAATACCATAGGCAACACTTATCTAAAATGTTTTCACCCGGAAACGGACCAGGTATAAACCTCGATACATACAATGCGCCTCTCGCTTAACAACAGAACATGATACCACTAATGCAATTCCAACAATTGGTACAACAGCAGATAAACCAAATACCGATGAATTCACAACAACTCCAGCAACAGCAGTTTCTACAACAACAGCAAATCCAGCAACAGCAAATACAGCTACAGCAAATTCAACAACAGCAATTTCAACAATATTACAGTAATTTTCCACTCCTGCAAAATAACCTACCAGTTCCCAAATATCTTACCCATCACACCCATCTTCTTCGACGGTGCAATTAAACCCAAACCACTACAACGACAATCTACCTGACTTCTCAACAACCGATGATGATGATTATAATAAAGACGACCTTATGGATAATGAGAAAACAGGCAACATTCAAAACAAACACCCATAGCAAGAAGTCAGTCATAAAAGAAAACGCATGAAAACCCATAAACCGATAAGCAACGAGCCACCAACGAAAACATTAAACAAATTTTAAGTTCTTTCAGAAAATAATAACCAAGAGAATGAAGCAACTATCAACAAGACAAATAACACAAACAAAGATACTAAGCCATCCAGACCACCACCTATATACGTTTATGGAGTAAAAAACTACAAACAAATGACTGACAGTCTAGCTGAAGCAACCGAAGAAGAAACATACTATACTAGAACACTTGCTGACAATATAGTAAAAATAAATGCACTGACGTCAGATACTTATCGAAAACTAATAACGCATATGAGAGAAGAAAACTGCGTACACCATACTTACCAGTTGAGACAAGAAAGGGCTTATAGGGTAGTTATAATAGGACTTTATCACACAGTGCCTTTGAAGGACATTAAAGCAGAATTACAGAAAAAAGGCCATATTAGAAACCTGATTAACGTCAGACATAGAGCTACGAAAGGACCCCTACCGTTATTATTTGTTGACCTAGAACCCAATAAAAACAAAGATATATACGAAACTGAATTCATCCAACATACAAAAGTTAGAGTAGAACCACCCCGGTACAAAAAGGATATAGTCCAATGTACAAGATGTCAGTCATATGGACACTCTAAGACATACTGTAGAAAACTATTTAATTGCGTGAAATGTGCCGGTCCGCATGACACAAAAACATGTACGAAAACTAAGGAGACTCCAGCTACCTGTGCACTATGTCAGGAAAGCCACCCCGCAAACTATAAAGGTTGTCGAGTATACAAAGACCTAGTCTTATCTAGAAATAAATCCCTAAATAGCAATCAAATTCAACCAACTTAGAATATTACTCAAAATCAAAACATACTATCTAACAACAATTCTCAAATGGTCCAACCACAACCTCAGAATCAAATAACGTATGCATAAACGGCATCAGGAAATAAATCCAATGTAAACAACGGCAACGATAACAATAATATAGTTAATATCATGAGAGCGTTTATCAGTGAATTCAAAACCTTATTTAACCAGTTAATTAGCCAAAATAGCATGATTTTAAACCTGCTAAACAAAGTAATTTGCAAAACGTAATGGCTTCCTCACTTATCGTGACCTGGAATGCTAACAGGCTAACAAACCATGTCAATGAAATCACCGTATTCCTAAACCTTCACAAAATATCCTGCTTATCTCCGAGAGTCATTCAACTGACAGAACATACAATAAAATTCCTCATTACGCCGCATACTTCTGCCACCATCCCGATGGAACGGCCCATGCAGGATCCGCCATCTTAATTAGATCCAACATAAACCACTACATAAATCAACCTTATTCCACGCTAAAAATACAAGCCACCGTTTTAACAGTTTAAAACTTCAATCGGCCTCTGACTATCGCCGCTGTTTATAGCCCTCCAAGGCATACTATTCTAACCGATGAATAAAATAACTTCTTTCGAACTCTTGGGTCACATTTCTTGGCCACAGGAGACTGGAACGCGAAGCATTTGGCTTGGGGATCACGACTTATCACACCAAAAGGAAGACAACTACTCCAATCAATCCAATATAATAATTTAAATTACCTCTCGACCGGACTACTAGTACTACTGTAATATTTCGAGAGGTACCTCCAAAACTTTGAACAAAAATGACTGATTGGGAAAAATTTCAACAAACAATAAATGAAAACATTAGCTTAGAGCACCATATCAAATCACGGCAAGAGATTGACGAAGTAGTAAACTACTTCACTCTACTAATTCAAAATGCTGCATGGGAAGCCAC
Organism: Agelastica alni; assembly: GCA_950111635.1. Taxonomy (NCBI): domain Eukaryota; kingdom Metazoa; phylum Arthropoda; class Insecta; order Coleoptera; family Chrysomelidae; genus Agelastica; species Agelastica alni. Next base: position 50,135,892 of record OX467708.1, on the reverse strand, counting down.
ACCTAGTGACAACAAGAGGGCAATAAGGGACTGCAACATTTCATTACACATAAGAGATCTTTTGTCAAAGAAACGACAAGCCCGTGCAAAATGGCAAAAGTCGAGAAATTCCCAAGACAAAACCCAACTAAATAGGCTGACTTATCAACTTCAAACAGCTTTATATCAAGCACGAAATGACACCTTTGAATATTACATCAAAACTCTGACACCTGACGATAATTCATTATGGAGAGCTACTAAAAAATTCAAGAGGCCAATAACACCCATACCTCCCATAAGAAAACCAGACAGAAACTGGGCGCAAACAGATGAAGAGAAGGCTGATGTATTTGCAGACCACCTAGCTAGTGTCTTAACTCCAAATGCAGAGAATAACTTTGATGTTAATGAAGTAAAAGGTTTTCTAGATGTTGCTTGCCAGCTTTTAATACCCATTAGACCATTTACACCTGTTGAAGTTCGTAATGAAATAAATAACACAAAGTCACACAAGGCTCCTGGCTACGATTTGATTAACAGTGATATTCTCAAACACCTACCCAAGCTACCGTCTTGCTAACGATCATTTACAACAGGATGTTAAGTTTATGTTATTTTCCTCTCCAGTGGAAATTTGTGCACATTATAATGATTGTTAAGACAGGAAAACCAACCACGGAACCTACATCTTATTGCCCTATAAGCCTTCTATCAATTACCTCAAAAATATTTGAAAGATTGCTTCTAGAACCAATTAACGTAACAGTCCCCAATTTGGGTTCCGCAAGCATTACTCAACAATACAACAGTGTCACCGAATCGTCAACAACATCAAAGCCTCGAAGACAAAAATATATGCGTATCAGTTTTCATAGACGTAAAACAGGCCTTCGACAAAGTGTGGCATGAGGGCCTACTTTACAAATTGAAATTGCACCTGCCCAGTGATCTATACCTCATCCTCAAATCCTACCTGACACAACGCACCTTCCAAGTTAAAGTAAACTCCTCGTTGTCTAAGTATAACCCCATTAATTCTGGTGTCCCCCAAGGCAGTGTCCTTGGACCCTTTCTTTATTTACTCTTTACTTTCTATATACCTACCAGTAACGATATTACGACCGCAACGTTTGCAGACGACACGGCCATCTTGTCAGTTGATTCTGATCCTAACAGAGCCTCGCAAAAACTACAGGACCATCTTATTAATCTACAAACCTGGCTAGAGCGCTGGAAAATTAAAGTAAATTCGGACAAGTCCACCCAGATAACGTTCACAACCAAACACGCCAACTGTCCATAACTCAGAATAAACAATAGCTCCATTCCAATAAGAAGCGAAGTTAAATATCTTGGGCTACACCTCGACCAAAGGCTCACTTGGAAACACCACATCAAAGCCAAAAGGGTTCAACTATCGCTGAAAGTCAAACAAATAAATTGGTTGCTTGGAAGGCGATCACAGTTATCACTGGAAAATAACCTCCTACTATATAAAATTATTTTAAAACCTCTTTGGACATATGGGATCGAGCTCTGGGGATGTAGCAAACCCTCCAATACAAATTTTCTCCAATGTTTCCAGTCAAAAACACTCCGGATGATAACCAACGCGCCATGGTACGTTTCCAACGCAACAATACACAACGACCTAGGGATTCCCTTTATCAGCGAAGTGATAGCAACCAATTCCAAAAAAGCTAAGGAAAGAAATGCTGAACACGATAGTGACATAATAAGACAACTTTATCCAGTCCCGTTAGAGCACAGACGGCTTAAAAGATCCTGGCCAGAAGACCTGATTGATTAAGTTGAAATGGCGAACCGTTGCTGAACGGTACCCACTACAAGTCTTATATATCCAAAACATTTACTAAATACTTATAGTGTTAAAGTAGTTGTAAATTTGCTATATGTTTCAATAAAAAAAAAAATATCTGTATGTTATTAATAAATATTTAGGTTAAAATTTTTATTTATTATTTAGGTTCAAAGGCCAATGACAGAGTGGTGACGAGTGAATTTTGGTCGACATTGTCTATGTATGGGTGAGCGGTAGTTTAATATGAGCACTGAAATCACTTTACGAGGATTCCACTGCTTGTGTCAGGATAAACGGAGCTTACACGGACTTGTTTAACATCAAAAAAGATGTGAGACAGGGATGTGTGGCTTCGCCATGGCTGTTTAACTTATACATAGATGATTGTTTAAAAGATTTGAAAGAGAGTGCTTATGGATTAAAAATGAATGATTTGATCGTCAAATGCCTTCTTTACGCCAATGATCAAGTCATATTAGCGTCATTTAAAGAGAAGTTGCAGGCGATGGTTAGTGTTATGCATGATGCCACAAAAATCAAAAGGATAAAAATAAATGTAAGCAAAACGAAAGTAATGGTTTTTGAAAGAGAAGAAAGCATGACAAAGTGTGAGGTTCTGATTAGAGGTCGACAAAGCAAGAATTCTTGTTTTGATAACAACTTCTTCTCTTGTCTTGAGACAAAGTCAAGACATTTTCAAAATCTTGACTTGACGTGTTCTTGGCATATTATATCTTGTCTCGACTCAAGAAATTTCAAGATATCTTGAAATTTCTTGATTAACCGGTGACACTGTACACAGTGATTCGTCTGCGTACTTTTTATTGTGATGCGTCAATGCGTGCTAACACGGCAATCTGGTAGTTCCCCGATCTTTATTTGTTTAAGAGAGCTAATAATGATTGATGATAACTCGGAATCTTGGAAGTATGAAATTGAAAAATACTTAAATGAGTCAATGACAGAAAATTCTGAGAATATACTTGATTGGTGGAGAAGACACGAAAATGTCTACCCGACGTTATCAAAAATGGCCAATGATTTTTTCGGAACGCCAGCAACATTTGTACCTGCAGAAAGGCTATTTTTAAGAGCAGCTTTAACAATAAAGCCGAAAAATTTGGCTAGGCGTTGACTTCATAAGAAGTCTTATGTGCCCTAATTCATGGCTTATGATTTCCGATTTAAAAATGTGTTAAATTTAAAATCCAGTTTGCAATTTTAGTTTCAACAGGATTATCATTTATTATTTTTAATTTACATTTTTGTGAATCGTTCTAGCAAAAAATGCTCGAAAAAATGTGTTTAATAAATTAAAATATGTTATGCTTTGTTAAAATATGTTATCTTTTTTACAAATAAATACGATTTAGCGTTTTCTTTGTTAGTCAAGATATTTCAAGATTTCTTGTTTTCTTGACAAGAAATCTTGGTATTGACATGAAATTTCTTGTCCTGTCTTGAAATTTAAAATTAGTTCTTATCTTGAAATCAAGACAAGATCTTGAAATTTTTAAGAACTTGGCGATCTCTAGTTCTGATTAAGGAAGAAAAACTGGAAGAAGTAAATGAGTTTGTATACTTGGGTTTAAAGTTTACGAGAGATGGAAAGTATAACAGTAACATTGCGCGAAGAGTGTTGACAGGAAAACAAATTAATGGGGCACTGCAAAGCTTTATGAACAGCCAGAAAGTTTCAAAAAAGGCACGTCTGGCTGTGCATAGAGGAGTGTTGGTTCCTACACTTATTTATGGTAGTGAATGTTGGGTTTGGCAGAAGAAGCATGAAAATAGGATTGATGCTGCGGAGATGAGTAATCTGAGAAGTATAGCCGGAGTGACTCGGTTGAATAAAGTGAAGAATAATGAGATAAGAGAATGCTGTGGTGTAAAAGAAGATGTGGTTACCAAGATAGACAAAGGAATTCTTAGATGGTTTGGACACGTAGAAAGAATGGATGAAGGAATATTGACGAAACAAATTTATAAGGCGAGTGTAAATGGATAAGTCGTTAGAGGTCGACCTCGGCAAACATATCTCGATCAGATCAACATTGTTTTGAAGAAAGGCCAGGTAAAGAGTACCAACAACCGACGAGCGTGTATGAGAGCACTTATGCAAGTAGAGGAAGCAAAAGATGTGTGTAAGTGGAAGGAAGTGGTCTCTGTCTACCCCTACGGGACTATATGTATGTATGTATATTAATATGAAAAAAACGTTTAAACACTCATCCCTTTTAATAAAAACGTAAATTTTTTTTTCTAAATTGTGAATAGAACAAATAACGTAAACAAAAACACGTTCAGTACGTTGCCCATGGAACTATTAAATGAATTTCCGTTTAAAATCGTTTAACTGCGAATCGTTAATTGTATTTATAAATCCTTTTGCCGATATCCCCAAAAAAAATGTTCCAAAAGCTTTATTTTACGGTAAAATCGTTTAAAATTGAAATCCAATATTTGACTATATTTCAATTACCAAGCTTTTGCGAATGTTTCCGTCATAATTCTAAAGCGCCCCGGTGTAAGTTATTAAAATTACAGTTTTTGAAACGTCTGGGTTAAAAATCCGAACATACATCAGATTCTTTATGAATACCACAATATTTTACTTAGATATTAAAGATCTACACGCTACTGTACTTTAAATAGAATTTTAACAAAAATCAGTCATAACTTCATAACTTTCATGAAAGTTTTTTTTACTGTAGACAACAATAACGATGATAAGAGATGGGTAATTTATAGTGAATAACCCTATACTTACAAACATGCTGTATTAATATTAACAAAATCTGTTGAGTTTATACCACCAGCATTGGTTATATACATTCTTAGAAGCCGGATTGAGCGTTTTTACTCATACTTGCATTTAATTTACATTTAAAAATATATTTTGAGATGAGAGCATAATATGAAATATTCCTTAACTTATTATTAGTAGTATTCGTTTGTTGATATTTTTGAAGACGAATACGTAAACCGGCTTTTTCAATAGCTATTTATCTTCAGCGGAAAATTTACTTTTTTTAAAGCATGTAACTAAATTAGTCGAACAGCGAGATATAAGGGTTGTAATATCAAATGAATTCACAGGGTTGCTTTTTAACTTTATATAATAGTTTCTGTCATTTAATAACTCTAAACTTTTGGTGATATAGTCCTCTTTTACCATTATTACTGTCACATTTCCTTTATAACTATTAACTACGTAAAGTTCAGGGTGCTGTGTAAAAAACTTTTTACACTGATTGAAAACTTTTCTAAAAAAATGGTTATTACCTATCAGAATGTAGAAAGTTGGTTATAATGTTTGTGGCCTGGGAACGATAGATATCATGAACATGACGAAAAATTAATTCTAAATCGGCAAGAAGGTTAGAAATTTTAATTTCTTTTGTCAAAGGGCAAATTTCAAATTTGGGTCCAAGGGCCAAAAAACGTTTAATATCTGGGGATAGTTCTATATTAGTGAGATTCTTAATCCACTTTTCTTGTATTTTGATAATGTAAAATTCATTATTCTTAAGGTTATTGAGTTTGTTTATATTTTTGTGTTTGATTTTATGAAAAAGGGTGTTGTACTATACATGTAATCTTCTTTCGTACTCTGAAAACATATTTTTTGGTAATTTGTCAGATAATGTTCCATTTAAAGTTTTTTTAACTCTCTTTGTAGATATGTTAGTTCACTGAATGTGATTTTATTTCTAAATTTAATAAATTTTTCTTCAACCTGTGATTAAAGCTCTGCATTGATCGTCCGGTTCCTCCTCCTTTGTGTTACCCCGACTCTTAAAATGAATGGATTTTAATCGTTTGTTTTCACATCTCTTAATATGTGTCAATAAAATGCTTTAATTAATTTTCTAGCAATAATTTTGTGTACCATAACGATTGTCTGTTTTCGTTTTGACGTTGACTTGTTACCTACTTCAAATCTCATGTGTTTAGTAAGTATGTCTTAACCTATCTTTATACAATTTTTTACATTTTAACTGTTTTATAGATGTCTTGATAAAGGAAATAAACATTTTACTCATACTTGCATTGGATTTATATTTAAAAATATATTTTGAGATGACAGCGTAATATGAAATATTCCTTGACTTATTGTTAGTAGTAATCGTTTGTTCATAATTACGAGGACAAATACGTAAACCGGCTTTTTAATAGCTATTCATCTTCAGCGAAAAAATTACCTTTTTTAAAGCATGTAACTAAATTAGTCGAACAGCGAGATATACATACTTACATACATATAGTCACGCCTTTTTCCCGTAGGGGTAGGCAGAGACCACGTCCTTCCACTACGGTTCTTACACACATCTTTTGCTTCCTCTACTTTAATCAGTGCTCTCAAAACTATACAAAATTATTTGTAGACGTCATTGTCAGTAAGTTATTTTTTAAATAATAATTCTAGGCACAACACTTAAAAGTCTCTTTAATAAAGACCAATTTACCTAATTAATATAGACCCATAATACTAAACCTAATCCACGACCTGTATGTGTTTATCTTAAGTAACTAGTCTATTTGTCAGCGGTTTTCGTAAGATTAGGAGTAGAATTAGTGGCAGTATACATAACTCTACATCGGCTAGCGGAAGCCTTAACTCAACCGCAGTACAGTAAAAGTGAGTACCTGAAAAATGGGTAATTTTTAACTAGACCCGAATAGTGCGTCTAATTACAATCATAATAATTGGGAATAACTAAGGCAATCATTATTTACAAGTTTGCCTCGTAACAGTGGCTTATTCTAATATAGACAGTTGTTTAAAATATTTGAGAGTGCATATGGACTGAGAATGAATGATTTGATCGTCAAAAGCCCCTTTACGCCGATGATCAGATTATGTTAGCCGTTCCTATAGCTCTTGAAAAATAAATTAATTTGGTTCGTGTAAAAAAATTGACCCTGTAACCATATTTTTTAAAAATTGCAATGTACAAATAAGTAGTGAACATTAAATTTTAGATTAACCTTATGTTTTAATTTTAATTTTAATGAAACCATTTATGTATTTTGATTAAAACTAAAAGTTGTGCTTGACGCTATAATTTAGTATCTGAATTTGCAAACAAATACTTTTCTGTGGACTGTTGTTAACAGTTATGAAAACCCTTTTGAACATTAATTTTAAAAACAATATAAGATATACGTCACAGTCAGATTTAATTTTGATACTTTTGCTGCTGCATCCTTCTTTAATGACAATGTATAGATGAAACGTATCTATATAAAAAGCGCGTCAATTCACCTCTTAAAATACAAAGATCCCAATGAAACGATCACCGCCAAGAATGAACATGCATAATTGTTGTTATTGTTTATGTATAATTGTGTGAATGTAATTGTATAATTATTTGAGTATAATTGTTTGTTGCGCGTAACATATTGCTATAGTTCTGCTATGTTACCTTCAGTTTTAAGAGAACATTTTAGCCCCCTGCCCACAGGGGGTTGTATTGAAATAATTTTGGACAAAAATATTGACAAGATGTCTTCTGCAACTAAATTTAATAACATCAACTAAACGTACCGCCCGCCTTGATTGTATCTAATACATCAAAGAACAAATATTTAAATACAAATAAAACAATTTGCTATAAAACAAAAATATTATTAACAATTGTTTCTGAATACTATTCGATAGGTAAGGCACACACTATGTTTACAGTGTGAGTTAAAACACCATTTCTCACCTTTACATCCATTACACGAGTTATACCATCTTTTCCTGGATGACAAGCAATAGCCCTGCCTAACTGCCAGTTCATTGGGGTAATATTGTTACAAATCCGGTACTGTCAGCAACCGAGAGGTCGACGGCGTCGAGGGTCCGTATTCGACCACTTCCTTTGTAACCGCCGACGGGGCCTAGGAAAGTCGCGCAACCTCTCGAATCCGCGTCGTACTTTGGAGAAACAGGTGGAATGCTCTAGATTCGTGATAGGGAGATATAAAAGGGGAAAAACGATCATAACAAAAGTAGTATCGGCTTATGTGTTTACGAATTATTAAATGTAAATAGTTATATAGAGTTGTAAAAGTTGTATTGCTTAGTGAATATCTAAGTGGTTAATGAAAATAGAAGTTATTGTATTGAAATAAACATTGTTTTGCTATTGGACCAAGAGTTTTAATCGCCGAACCCAAGATAGAACTAAAAATCGTATCAATATTGTCATTTTTTAATTAAAAGTAGTGTTGCAATGTTTATCAGTTTTTCGGAATTTTTTTATCATTTCATTTGAGTTTGCATTTTACACAAATATTCCTTTTGCCATCGCTGCTAAAAATGTTGAGATATAGCTTGCAGATGTTGCCATTTTTGAGTCTTTTTCAGGAATATTTTTAAAATACAATTCCGAAAAACCAACTATCGTTTTTCCAATTAAAAAATGTCCAGGCGTTAAAGCCAAAATATCATCAGAGTCTTGGGTAAGTGGACAAAGAGGTCGTGAAATTAAAATACTCCCAATTTGTGTCAATACGGTGGTAAATTTTTCAAATGTTAATCGAGTTTCCCTTACTACGCGTCCAGCTTCCCAAACTCCTCCAAAACTAGGTGAAGAAGGTGGTATAAAATGACATTTAATAAACTCGTAAGTTAATTCATTAGAAATAAATTCATTATTTTCTTTTAAAAAATTATAAATGTAAGTAATTTCAGTATTAGCACCTTTGTAATTTGAACCATTATCAGAGTACACATTGCTTGGTCTACTACATCTTCTGATAAACTTTTTAAATGCTGCTAAAAATGCTTGTGTAGTTAATTCTAAAACTAGTTTAATGTGTATGATCTTAGTACCAATACAAATAAATAAACAGCCATATGATTTAATTGGTTTTGCTGTTCTAATTTGTTAGCCTTGTGCAAAAAAGTCCAAAAAATCAGTGTTGACATTTACAAATACACCATAAGTATTAAACCGTATATCAGGTAAATTACCCATTGATTGAGAATCTCTTGGAGAAACTCTTAAAACATTTTATACAACTTCAAATTACGTTTTTGCTTGAATTTCTGCAGGATATAGTCCCAATACCTTTCACGAATAGAATATATTTAAGTCTGTATTCCACAGTGAATTAAACGTTCATGTTCTTCCTTTAAAACTTGATTTGTTAATAAATGATTCTGTGGTAATATAATAGGATGTTTTCTTTCAAAAAATGGTCATGAATCGACCACCTACTCGTATAATTCTATTTTGAATAAATGGATTTAGTGATAAAATTTTACTAGAATAACTTAATTTTTTATTGTTTATCAAATTATTATATTCTCTGGGAAAAAATTTGCGCATTTTTTATTAATAAGTGTAAAGCTTCATTAATTTCTTCAGGTTGTAATATACCATAATTTCTGTCATTAAAGTTAATATTTGTCATAAATGTTAATACATAAGCTAGAACCCTCAGTGGTTTTAAAGAAAGAATATGTATTTAAAATAAAATTGATTTTATTACTGGATTTAATGATGCTACAAGAAATACTATTTTTTTCTTTAGCATTATCTGTTAAATTAATTTCCTCCCCATTGAAAATTGAATTGAAAATTAGTGAGAGACCTAATTTCACTCACTCTATTTGCCACAAAGGTTTTTTATATGCTAGAATCGCCCCTTATCCAGTACAAGGTTATTGTGGAATCTGTCCAAAAATATAACTTATTTTAATTAATTTCTAAAGCATCAATGGTTTTCTTAGATAAATTCGCGAGAAATAAAGCACCACATAATTCCAATCTGGGCAAACTTAATTTTGTTTAAGTGGTGCTACACGTAATTTTGCACATAAAACATTTGAATAATAATGTATATTATCAATTGTACACTTTAAATAAATGCATGTTCCATATGCCTTTATGAAAGCATCACAAAAACCATGCATTTCAATTCCTAATAAATTGAGAAAATATAGTTTTCGGTATTGGGAAATCTTTTATTGAAACTACAAGGATAGTTCACGAATGGTTGTCCCTCACATGGAAGTATACACAGGAGAAAAATAAAACTAATTTGTTTTTCAACTTAGGCACCTGCAACGTTTATACACTTGGTATATCGGTGTTGAAGTATTTCTTCAGTCATTCATCTACCGCCACTTCATTATCATCAGCAAAGCGGATTCCTCGAAGATGTTCTTTTAATTTTGGGAATAGATGGTAGTCGCTGGAGGCCTAATCTGGAGAATAATGGTATTTTTAAAAATTTCAAATCCCGCATTGCGAATGGCAGCCATTGTAACACAACTTTTGTGGGCCAGAGCGTTGTCCTGGTGGAAGAGCACACCATGACTTAATTTTCCTCTTTGCTTTTTTCTGATCGCTTTGCGTACTTTTGGTATTAAATTCGCATAATATTCACCTGTTACGGTGCGCCCACGCGGTAAATAATTCACGAAAATAACACCTGCAAAATCCCAAAAAAACTGTAACCATGATCTTACTAGCTGATCGGGCAACACGAAATTTTCGAGGGGAAGGATAACCCCTGTGCCTCCATTCCATGCTTTGTGTTTTGTATTTTGGATCAAAGAGTTGAACCCATTCTTAAATTCATCGGGATTCCTGTTAATGACCTCCAAATTTGTCTGCGCTGGCAAACATGCTTTTGGTCTGCCGTCTGCATTCGTGGAACCCAACGTGCAGTTTTTTGAGACCCAATTCCTAATGTAAAATTGTTTCAACGCTTCCAACAGAAAACCTACATGTCTCTGCTATAGCCTTGACTGTAATTATTTTGTCATTTAATACCATGTCATGTCATGAACTAAATTCAAATTTGCTTTGGTCACCACAGTTTTGGGGGCTTATGCACCTGGTGCATGTTGACAGGACTCTCTTCTCAGTTTGAAATCTCGTGACCAGTTCTTGATTACCAGAAACTTTATTTGCATTTGTCATTTAACGCCAACTATGTTAGGGACAACAATTTGTGGTGAACTATCTTCGTAAATTATTTTTTACTGGCCTAACTGTATACTATAATATATATATATATATATATATATATATATATATATATATATATATATATATATATATATATATATATATATATATATATATATATATATATATATAGCTATACAGCTTTCAATAATTTTGTTAGATGATTAATGTGCTCAAAAAAAGTTTTAGAAGATATTAGGATATCGTCAATGTAATTCACTGCAAAATCATTAGGGTTATACTTTCTTAAAATATTACCCAGTATCCTTTTAAAAATAGCTGGTGATGTCTTCAATCCCAAAGGCAAACATCTTCATTGATAATGGCCTTCCTGCGTTACAAAGGCAGTTTTTTTCCTATCTTTAACGGGATGGACCAGAAGGCTAAATTGATGTCCAGTGTTGTGAACTTGAGTTTCTTGTCTTAATCACCAGGTCGTCGATCAATGAAAATGGCTGAGCTTGAGGTATCATTATTTTATTTAGATCTCTAAAATCTATACATAATCTTGATTTTTTGTTGTCTTCTTTCTTAAAAGCCAAAGTTACCGTAAATTTGCTATTTGTTCTTCTATTTCCATTTTATCTACAACTAAACATATATAAGGCCTTTTACTACAATATTTGTCTATGAGTAGATCAATATGTGCCAATGTCATATTTGTCCTTTGCAAAGATTGATTTGTAAGTGTCCGTTAGTTTGTGTATTTCTGATTCTTGTTTAGTATTTAAATTAATTATCTTTATTTTGAATTTTTTTTTTAAGTAATTATTAAAATTTATTGTACATAAGTTTGTTTCATTTTTTAACTCCTTAAAAGTGTTGTTTTTATCGTCATTTTTATTCATAGAATCTTTTTCTTCTTCTATTTTTATTTTTTTTCTTTTTTAAGTAATTTTTATGTTCTCATTTTGAACCAGTCTAAATTATATCCAGTCCAATAAAAAAATCGTTTTTAACATACTCCCCATCAATTATATAAACATCTGCTTATTCTTCAATATCAAAAAAATTTATTTTAATAGTTGTAAAACCAATTGTCTTTTTAACACCATTAATTGTGATTAAATTATCACTTTTTAAATCATCCTGTTTTTCTCGTTTCAGTTTTAATAATTTAGAATTAATTATAAAAATGTTTGAGTCTATATCATCTATTCCAAATATTTTAAATTGTGCATTTAATAATAGTTTGACTTTGATTAATGGTGTTTTTATTCGTTTTTTTTTCATCATTGTAATTGAGTTCAACATCAATCACTGAATTGTTTATGGTCTTTATATTTTTTCCCTTGTGATTATATTCTTCTGTCTGTTTGAACCAGTACTTTTTTTCAGGGTGGAACCAAATACCCTTATTTAAATTTTCACAAGTTTTACATGGTTTTATTTTGTTCGACTTTTCTTTATAATCATATGTATTTCTTTCATTCCTGCTGAAATTCTTTTTGTTCGCTAAATGTTCATGTTTTCCAATTTTATTGTAGAGACCTGCGGTTGATTTTACCGTTTATCAATTTTATCCATTACACAGTCTGGTAATCCCATTACAATAAGATTTATCATTGTTTGGGTGTCGATGTGCTTGTTGACCTCTAATAACAGGCTTTCCTTTTTTGTGGCATATTCTAGTAATGATCCAGCTTGAAATCTAAATGTAAATGCATATTTATCTTGGCACCAACCTTTATTTCCATATGTTTTACAAAAATTGTCCTTCCATACCGCCCATTCGGCATTCACTGTCAATCATTTGTAACATAATGCTATATCAATCTAAGCACTGTTTTTCTAGGAGATGTTTTAAAATCTCAATTTTCTCATCATCCTGTAAAATCTCAAAACGTAAGCATTCGCTCTTAAATTCACTAATCCATTTGATGTTTTATTTGAAAATTTGTTTAATAAAAACCTTTCAGCAGTTTTTCCTTTTTTTTTTGGCGCCTTGTTATAAGTGTTATTGTGTAAAGGCATGGTCACCAAACTGTGAACTTTTACCTTTATTTAGATATTTTCTTAAGTCTTTTTTAAGCGAGTTTTTGATTTTTGTATATACATCTGAAGACAATATGGTAGTGTGCTTACTTGCAGGCTTTAACTCATCTGTGACCTTAAAAACACGTCCGTCCGGTGTCTCAACAGAGGTTATACATATCACATTTGTTTTTCCGTCTGTTGATCCCAATACTACAAATTTAAATCGGAGTCGTTTCATTTTCCTCGATTTTAACTAGAAATGTCGTTTTATAAGACAATATCTTCAAACTTATTAGGAATTGCCAATTTCAAATAAATAATTGCGTTTCTCTGAAATCAAAGATTTATTTTAATACGTAAATACATACGCACAATAGTAATTATCCTACATGAAATTAAATCGGCTTCTAACTTTTCCTAATATTTCCGGGGTGATGGTGACAAATGCATTTCTTATTCCAATTTTCATATTGTATGGTGTAGTTGGTGTCGTATTGTAAACTATATTTTTGACATATCCCTACAGGAAAATATCTAGGCATGTTAAATCGGGTGACCTGGGTGGCCAATGACAGGGTCCTTTTTTTCCAATTCACTTATTTGGAAACATGAAATCTAAATAGTTTTTTACGGCTACGTGAAAATGTGCTGGAGCCCCGTCTAACTGTAATCACATTTTGCTCCTTGTGATTAAGGGAACATTTTACAAAAGAGTCCAGCAATCAACTTAAACAAATTGTAAAAATTTTTGCTCATTTAATCTTACTTCAAGAAAACAAGGCAATATAATTGTAGTTACAAACATACTACGTGGTATTGCAAAACTATCTTGTTCACAGAATTTTTACCATTTTTGTATTAATTGAAATTATATGTTTTATACATATAAGAATAAAAATTGTTTAGTTGTACTGAGAGTTTAGAATCATCGAACCCAAAGAATAAATATCGCAACAATATTTTTACTCATTATCCCAGATTAAAACTTATAAACTTGCTATTTTTAAAGATGTTCTCAATTTATATGCTAGTGTTCTATTTATTTCTTAGTTATTATCCACTTTAAAAGTTATATTAATCCTTTTATCACCTTAATACTCAAAAACTATATTTTCTAAATGCTACTTTCCATTTATATTCTATACTCCATTTATTTAACATTTAGAATTTGTAACAATATATATATATATATATATATATATATATATATATATATATATATATATATATATCAATCTGCCTCTACTCCTTCGAAGGAGTAGAGGCAGATTGAGACCTCAGTGCAAATATCACTTCTCATCCCAAAAAAAAAAATTTACTTTCTACTTCTTGAAAATGGCTTCAAAATCGAAGCCGAAACGTTGAAATAAACAAATATCTAGACGCGGTTCAACCCGAACTTTAAGTATTACAAATTTATATATGTAAATCTGCAAAATTTATAGAAAACTATAATATTATTATAGTAAACTATAAACATTTTTAGACAGCGTGAATAGATGTGAAAAAACCAGCTAAATTCGCTGTCTGTTACCTATATATAGATATAGGCTCATGTGGGTCAATTATGTATCAAAAAACAACTACTCCTCTGGCTATATGCTGCGACAGGCATTGAATTACATCTGATACATGTTTATAGTTTACCATAATAATATTATAGTTTTCTATAAAATTTGCAGATTACAATACTTCTTCGCAGAAGCTATTCACCGGGTAGTGCTTGTTAAAAAGTTTAGATGTCGTGACTGGCGCTTTTCGCGTAGCACTTCATGTAAACTTGGTAGGAGTCGAAGCTGTTGATGTGTCCAGTCGAGGTAGACCTGCCCTGTGCTGATGAGGGGCAACACACCCCAAAAACCTCCAAAACTGGTCCATAGGTGAATACTTCGGATGGATAAATTTAATAGTTCCTTTTCTTACTTAAAAAGCATCTGCATATTGTTACCCGAAATGGGGTATTATACACGATTATGTATCAGATGTAATTCAATGCCTGTCGCGGCATATAGCCAGAGGAATAGTTGTTTTTTGATACATAATCGACCTACATGAACTTATAATATAGGTGACATACAGCGAAATAAGCTAATTTTTTAGAAGGCTGTTGTACATTTTTCACATATATATATATATATATATATATATATATATATATATATATATATATATATATATATATATATATATATAACCTGAGGCAACAACAGCCATTTACAACACATTTAAATAACTAACACCATTATTATACTGGTTTGAGTTTAAATAAGAATTTCAGAAAAACTTTTAAAATCCAAATTTACAATTAACATTAGCAAAGGAAGGTAAAAAAACCACATGTTGACTTTGATCCAACTTATGAGATTCCTAAAACATATTAATTATGACACGAAAAGAACCTTAAAATAAACAGATGCGAACCCCCGCACTTTATTGTATAAAAGTACGAAATAGTGACAAAATCTAAACGTACAAAAGTAAATAAAAAAATTAAAAAAAGCATGTAAGTTCGATATTTTCTGTTTTTGTATTTTAAAAACACATTGAAATTGTCCTTTCGTTTTGGTAAGAACTTGTTTTTGCATGTCGGGCACATTTGAATATTATTGTATGTATTTATTGAAAAAAGTTGTAAAGATTGGCCTATTGACGGTTGATCCAATATTGAAGTTCTGAAGTGTAAAATGATAAACTCGGAGTATCTTATTCGTCACGGTATCGCAGTTTTGCGCCTGTACCAATTTACTTTGAAGACGTCGGCATCGGCTTCGATATTGTCATCCTTTCGAAACGCCGATAGAGCGGTTTATTACAGAGTTGGATTGTCCGCGAAAACATAATAATCGAAAAACAATATCATTTTACACCAGCTGTATGACAGTGCCATTCACATACGAGTAAATTTTTATCGAAAGTAATTTTTTAGACTGTAGTTTTATTGTTTTCGGTAATTTTTTTGCATGGCTTCACTTAAACAAAATGTTTAACTTTTAAGCGAAAAATCGAACTAATAATTGCTATCGTAAAATGTTTACAGTCTCTTTAAAATTTTAAATTTTTAATTTGTGTGTCAGGTATGGAAAATAAATATGTAGGCTATTATAAGAATGAGCAAAATATGTACGATCTCTTTCCTTAAATTGTTATCGTCAACAGTACTGGGAGTACGTTATTAAATCTACACACATAAAAGTAGTTTAAAAATAGTAATTTATATTTAAATATTATTAAGTTGTTTCATAATATATCTATATTGTACCTTAAACTATATTGTATGTCACTGTATTTTCTGTTGCTCTTACTCTAGCATAAAAAGTTTAATAAAACCATTCAAAAAACCTGTCTTTGTCATTGTTCTATATTTTATCGGTTTTAAACGGCCTTCTTCTTCTTCCGGTACTGTCCGATTATTGAACGTTGGCAATCATATTGGCTATAATAACTTTCTTTATCGCAGCTCGGAATAGTTTAACGGATGATTTGCGATACCACTCTCGAAGATTTTTGAGCCAAGATGTTCTTCTTCGTCCTGGACCTCTACTTCCGGCAATCTTACCCTGCATCACTAAATGAAGGAGGTAATATTTCTCTGGATGCCTCATCACGTGGCCGAAGTATTTGAGTTTTCGGCTTTTTATTATTTTAATTATTTCTGTGTTTTTCCTCATTCGTTGTAGAACCACCTCATTTCTTATTCGGTCCGTCCAACTTATTCTTAGGATCCTTCAGTAGACCCACATTTCTAAGGTCTCCAGCCTCTTCAATAATGAGTCGGTCAGCGTCGAACTCTCTACTCCATAGAGCAATGTGGAGAATATATAGCAGCGTGTTAGTCTGATTTTTAATTTTAAAGTGATTCCTTTGTTGCAGAGAATTCTTTTTAATTTAAAGAAGGCGGTTCTGGCTTTTTCGATACGGATCTTTGCTCATGTCCCAGTTGTCATTGATATTAGCGCCCAGGTATGAGATGTTTTTAACCTTTTCCAGCTGTATCCCGTATGCCCTGATTTGTATTGGTGGTATTGATGTTTTGCTGACAACCATAACTTTGGTTTTTGAAGTATTGAGTCTAAGCCCATACTTGTTACATGATTCGGTTACTCTGTTTATGAGTATTTGCAGTTCTTCCTGACTAGCAGCAATTGGCACCGTGTCGTCCGCATATCTCAAATCTCAACGCTAAACGCTAAAAAAATAAATTGGTATTGATTTGAGTTTACAGTAAAGCACATGAGTTTTTGAATTAAACATGGAAAGACATTATTTAAACGTGAACAAATGCTTTTAGCATGATAAAAAATTGCGCTTAATAAATAGATGTGGTGCAAGCATTTGACACAACTCAAAGCCTATTTTCTCGCTAAAATGTTGTTATGTAAAAACTGGAGAAACACATAAAGGAAGCACAAAACCTACAACCCATAAAGAAGATTTTTTTTGCAATTAACTGCAAGAAGGAACCCTATAGTAACGATGTTATGCTGTTATAAATAATCGAGAAAAACACACCACTTTTAAATTGAAGTTTAAGGTTATTTTTAATTTTTTTTACATTTTTAATAAGTTGTGGTTTAAATAAACTTGTCAAAATTAAATTGTTTTAATTTATTAACTTCTTTTTCGTCTTTTTACCCTCGGGACGGTGTAGTGATACTATTTTAGGTATGTGTTTGAATTTGTTGTTTCCATGCGTTTCTATCTTGTGCTAGATGTATTGCCTCGTGTATTGAGTGTCCGGTCATTTCTTTTAATCTGTCGGTCCACCTCATTGGAGACTTTTTCCCTCAACTTTTCCCATGACCACAAGGTAGGTTTTCCATCTCACCTGTTCTTCTAGCTATGTGGCCAAAGTAACTGAAATATGCTTTATTGATTTGGTTTAGTAGACGCTTTTTGATTTTTAGTTCTTGTAGAACAAAGGCGTTTGGTCTGTATTCCACCTATGACACTCTTAAGATTTGTCTGTACACCCATAATTCGAAGGCTTCATTTTTTTTTATCTGTTTTCTTAAGTGTCTATGTTTCAGCGGAGTAAACAGCAATTGGGAAGATCAAGGAATTGGCCAGCATTACTTTCACTGTAATGGTTTGATCTCTCCATATTTTTATGATTGGCCATTGCCAATATTCTCTTTATTTTCTCTAAACAGCCTTCATCTTTGGTTATCAACGATCCCAGGTATACAAACTTGTCCACCACATCATATCTCGCTACGTTTTTGATATTGGATGTGTCATTGAATCGATCGATGATCATTACTTTGCTTTTTGTTTTGTTAATTTTTAAACCATATTCTCTACTATAGTAGTACTAGTAATTTGTTCATTATGTTTATTAGTTGTTCTTCGTCTGCTGCACTAATCAAGGTGTCGTCCGCATACCTCATTTTCATTTGTGTATATTAGGGAAAATAAATTTCGCAATCCGTACACTTAACTGGACAATTTTGAGAAATTTTCATTTAGGATTGTAGATCAATTGGATCGGTAAGAACCAAAGAAGAATTTAAAAGAAAGGAAATATTCTGTTTAAAATTAGCTGACTATTTGCGTTTACAAAAAAAAATGATTGGAAGTGGTGTTGTGTGATATAAACCTGGTCTTTTTTCCGGTAAATGTACTCTTATCCTGAGTAAAACTACTGTTTAATCAGGACAAACTAACTTTATTTATTTTTTTTATGTTTTTAACTTTTAAATAGAGCAACTAAAAGATAAATTACTTGAGATATCCAATAGACAACTACTATAAAAAAATTGCTGCCAATGGGATCAGTACTTCCACATCGTACTTTATATTGAATTTAAAATATTAAACAAATATCAGTGGTCTGGGTGAGACCCGAGAGTACCACACGACTAGCTTCACAGTGGAAAGAATGAACAAATACCATATGTTTTGTTGTTATAATTATTATTAAAATTATTATAAAAAACGATTTCAAATTGTTTATAAAAAAATTTAATTGTCATTAACAATATTCCGTTTATGTCAACCGTATTCTTTTAAACTTTTTCTTATCATTTCATAAGCGGGAACTATTTAGAATTGTTTACAATTTTTTTTAATTATTGTGATTAATAATCAATTGTTAGTAACAATATTCAATTTTTATAAACAATGCTTAATTATTATTAACAATAATTTTTCTCTGTTTCAGCGTCTTTAATGCTATTCGCTCAATACTGACACAAGTTTAAAATTCTCCAATTCCTATCCCTTTTTAAAATATTGTCATAATATTTTTTATACCAATTTTCCTAACATTCAATAATCATATTATTCAAAGGATCTTAAAATTCTGTATTAAAAATAGTATAATTAATAAATTGCAAAAGTCAGGTATTTTTTCTCATTTTTTTTATTCTCCATAAAAATCAGCTAATCCGATTTTGCTAAAAATCCAATCAGTTCTAAGTTGCGTAATTATGCGTCGAATGCAATTGGTCACACGTTGATATCTTTATTTGTACTCGAGATAATCAAGACGAAAAATAATTTCAAACGCGCGCGAACACACACACACATTGTATTCAACTTTGGGGACGTTTGTGAAGATATGCCAAAATTCGGGATTAGGAAAATCGGACCCATTACTGTAACTTTCCCATGGGAAGTTAAAACCAACAATAAAAATTAATATCTTGTCCCTAAAAACATGTATAATATTCGTCATTTTTAATAAATGTAAATTATATAATCCTACTTCGATCCTGTTTAAAGTCCCCTTACAGGGAGGTTTTCTCTTACGTGCCTAGAATTCGGATCTTTACATTAACTGGGATTAATAATTTTACCTGTCACCACGGTTTTTGGAATATTATACTTATAGTAATTAATTTTATTCTATTGAGTGGCAAAATTAACAAATATTAAAAATTTTGAATAAAACGAGTCTGGTTCCGAAATTGTTTACTTGCATAAAGCCAGTTAATTGTCGATTTAGATTTATATTTGACATTAAATTTACTAGAATGGTTCATCATTTTTTAAAATGGGAAAGAAATAATTTATAAATGCGTACCCAATAATTCTTTTTTTTATTACTTTTGACAATCAAAACTTGCTTATTGTAGTGATCGACTTTATATTGTGTTCCATTGTTTTTCTATTTTTGAATACTTAAAAATAAAAATAATTTTAATAGCAATTAATAAATGTATATGATATATAAAATTATGCAAGGTGGTGAACTACAAATGTTTTGGTCATAGAAATGATCTTTGTTAATTTATACAATGGACGCCCTTTATATAATTATAACTTTTGTGTAAAAAATGGAATAATACAGTTACAAAGGTTTGATTTATGGCACTGGAGTTTATTGAAAACATAAAATAATTACTGTGTGCTCACAAGATTGTCAGTGAAAACAATATATTAAACTTAAAAATTAAATTTAAAATAATTTTTTTTTTATTGTTTAGGTACATTAGAACGAAAAACTTTATTATTTTAGATTTCGTAAAAAAACCTTTTTTACAATATCCCCTAAATACCAATATTTTTTTTTGGAAAAACAATACAGGCAAACGCGTCAAAAACATACCGATCAAAATCTCTTTTATGTGAAAAACCAACCCATACCTGCAATTTGGGATGATTGAGAGATTTATCGTCAGCAAATGGGATTTATAGTATCTGCTGCGTCTTGCTGCTATCTCTCGCCAAAAGTTCACCACGACTCGGTATGAAAAATTTATGATTAAATGTTACTGTTACTGTATTTTAACAGATTTTTTACGGTTAAATAAATAGGACCTTTATAGCATTATTAAAAAATTCTATTAAACTAAATTTTAATAAAAAGGTTACCGAAAATAGTTATAGATTTTAATTCATTTATTTAATCTTCTTGTTTATACAAATGGATGTTTGTATATACACTGCGGTCCATATGTATGGAATAAATTCACTTTTAGCGTTATTATGTATTTTATCAAAAAATCCTGAAACAGGTTAATTTTTATTGTCAATTTGACAATTTACAGTATGAAAATATTACCCCCCTTATTGCACCCCCTCTGAATTATGAGCACCCCCTCAAAAAATTTAAATAAGAAGGAGGGTCACATGGCATCTTGTTCGAAAGGGATTTTCATTATCTGTTTAGCAATACTAAGTTTTTCATATTTGGTGCAACCATAACTGAGAAAATTTGTTATTAAAATTTAAAAATTTTGACACTGAAAATTATGTATACGTTGAAAAAACCTGAAACAGTTTGATTTCTATTCTCATTTTGACAATTTACAGTATGAAAATATTACTCCCTTCTTGCACCCCCTCTGAATTATGAGCATCTCCTCAAAAATTTTAAATGAGAAGGGGGGTTGTGTGGCAACTTGTCGAGAGCCTTGCTTATTCTCAAGGAGTGAATGGTGGTCATTTTGAATATTTCATTTAATTGTAAAATAAATTGAAAAACACTTTCTAAAATATATTTCCTTCATTCTACGTAAAGTTTAAAAATTTCACATTTTAAAAAAAAAATTTTCAGCTATAACTGCACCAAATTTTAAAAACTTAGTATTGCTGAACAGAGAATTGAAATCTCTTTGGAAAAAGGTGCAACACGACCTCCTTTCTCATTCAAATTTTTTGAGTTGGTGCTCATAATTCAAAAGGGGTGCAAGAAGGGGGTGATATTTTTATACTATAAATTGTCAAATTGAGAAAAGAAATCGATATGTTTCAGGTTTTTTAAACAAATACATAACTAAGAGTATAAATATTTTACATTTTTAAATTTTTTTTTTTTTAGTTATGATTGCACCAAATTTGAAAAATTTGGTTTAGCTGAACAGAGAATGAAAATCCCTTCCGAACTAGGTGCCACACGACCGCTTCTTATTTAAATTTTTTGAGGGGGTGCTCATAATTCAGAGGGGGTGCAAGAAGGGGGTAATATTTTCATACTGTAAATTGTCAAATTGACAATAAAATTCGACCTGTTTTATAATAACGCTAAAAATGAATTTATTCCATACATATGGACCGCAGTGTATGTTATATTGTATATAAAAATGAATTTTTGTATATGTTATCGTTTCACTCCAACACCGTTTAACGGATCACTATAAAAATTGGCATGTATTTGTATTTTTTTGTAAAGAAGATTTTTGTGCTATCCTGTTTGTTGCAGTTTCCACCAGGTGACGTTGCAGCGTATCAACTTCTGCACTGTTCAACCATTCACTTTGAAATTGGCATGTATACGTATTTTGTAGCTTCCCACCAGGTGTTGCTGCAGCATACCAACTTTTTAAACGATCCCAATGAAAATTGGTATCCTGCTATATTTGAACACGGAGAATGTAGGTAGAGGTCAACCTCGGCGAACATATCTCGATCAGATCAACATTGTTTCGAAGAAAGGCCAGGTCAAGAGTACCAACAACCGACAAGCATGTATGAGAGCACTGATGAAAGTAGAGGAAGCAAAAGATGTGTGTAAGAACCGTAGCAAGTAAAAGGAAATGGTCTCTGCCTCTACGCCTACGGAAAAAAGGCGTGACTATATGTATGTATGAATGTATTTGCTGTAATGATAGTAGTAATAAGCTATAAAATAAAATTTTAATGTGGTGCTTTGCAGTAACTTAAAAAGTATAAAGTACAACTGTTATAATACAGACTGGCAGGACAACGTCTGCCGGGTTCAGGTGGTTTAATTATATATTTTAACTTTATGTTTTCTATTGTCACTCTATTTTTAAAAATTTAAAAAAATCTTAATGAGTCATTAATAAATTTATACGATATATAAAACTATGCAAGGAGGTTAACTAAAAATTTTTTGGTTATTATTTTTGTGTAAAAAATAAACAAAGTCCTATTCATACCCCTGGAATTTCAAACGTTATACGGATTTATGATTTTTGTGTTCTTAGATCAAGAAAAAAAAATTGACGGATGGACTAAATATCGACTAATTAGAATTATGTGCTGATGCTTTAAGGTGGTTTCAGTGTGAACCCACTTTTCGACAGATTTTAATTATTTTTTTTTACAGCTTATGTCTAATGTTTGCTATCTTATTTCAAAACTTCAGAATTTTCGACCATCTATAACGACAAAATTCACATTCTTTAAGGTCAATTCCCGTATAGTGTATGTAAAATTTCAAACCCCCAAACTATTGGCTGTTATTTTAAGACAATTAGTCGACATAACTTAATATAAAAAAATATTTTCTTAATATATTAAACAATAGAACGTAACACTTCACCGTTTGATTTTAAACATACGTACATACATATAATCACGCCTTTTTTCCGTAAAGGTAGGCAGAAACCACTTCCTTTTACTTGTTATGGTTCTAGCAGACATCTTTTGTTTAATCTACTTTTATTAGTGCTCTCATACATGCTCATTACTACCATACATAAGTGTAGGAACCAGGACTCCTCTATGCACAGCCAGACGTGCCTTTTTTGATACGTTCTAGCTGTTTATAAAGTTATACAATGCCTCATTCATTTGTTTTCCTGCCAACACCCTTTGCTCAATGTCACTGTCATACTTTCCTTCTCTCGTAAACTTTGAACCCAAGTATACAAACTTATTTACTTGTTTCACTCTTTCTCCCTTAATCAAGACCTCGCAGTATTATTTATTTAATAACTTTGACCAGCTGATTTATTAGTAAGGAGTGATCTGGCAAAATTTTGCGAATTAAATCGAATCTCTAGTGATAGGAATATATTTAAGCGTAGAAAATTTGTTGTTTTTACAAGAATGAAATTAATAATAAATAAAGAAAAAATTAATATTTTTTTTTATTTTCTTGAATATTTAATTAACAATTATATAGAATCATGTAATATTCTTAATATAAAAGGTAATAAAATAATATAATTTAATGAAGGTTATGTTTGAAAAAAGTAATCAGTGGTTTAATTATTCCATTTTTTTCAGAATTTTTATCTTTCAAAATTGTTTTTAACGGCTTTAAATGAGGTAGCATGATTTTAGTATGATCTAATTCTTTTATGTCGTAATGAAGATTTCCACGACTTAGTGTTATTGTAAATATCATTATTATTTTGTGCCTTAATTGTTTGGAACTTTTTGTTATTTATTGTGAATTATTTGTGAAATATAAAACGCGATGTAAATAATAATAAAGTAGAAAAATATAAATAAATCATAGCGCATTCAGAGCAACGTTGCCAGATCACCAAAAATAAATATATATTTGATAGTATATGTACATAAGTATCTGTGTGTTGATAATTCTAATTTCTGACAATAGAAAATGCTCGGATTATACTAGAGCTTGCTGGAACTACCTTAAGCTTTTTAAATGTATCATTTGATACCGGTCATTCAGTAATAATTTTAAATAATTTGTAACGTGCCTATTTTTTCCCTTCTACAGTTCCATTATAATTGGGTCTCTGATAGTTTTGTATTCCTCAGGTACTCGTAAATAGTGTCGCGTACCGTATTTTGTTGTAACTTAAATATATCATTCGTTGTAAATAGTGTTGCATACCTTGTTGTGATAGGATTCGATTGTTAATGGCTGTGGCATTTTTGTTAATCGCTGGAGATTGAGAGAGGGTTTTCGTTATTAGATTTTGCTTTGGTTTTTGGCCTCGATTGTTGTGTGTTGTCGGTTATATTATTGTTTGGTTTGCATTTCTGTGTGGATGGGGCTGGCTATCAACACGGACGAGCGCGATTCTTGGTGTGGAGCAAGGACTTGCGAATATTGTTGGTTGACGTCGGTTCCGTGTCATTTCTTGATATCCGGCTTGGGGAAGTAGTGTCAGTCGTTTTGGTGGCAGTCTTGGGAGTGGTGTGGTGAAAATTTTTGGGACGGTGTGATATTAACACGTGTGCAAAACCTCTACGGTTTATCTTTCATATCTGGCTGTATTTGGGCCATCTTAATTGGATTTTGAAGAAAAACCATTTAATGTTTAACTTGACCATTCTATCTTACCTTGGTTGTTGATATTTTGGATTTTGGTGTTGAGTTAAAATAACCGCATGCGGGATTTATTTGAGGAAAGCCATTGTTAATTAGCAGGTGCCGTTCCATAATCAAACCGGCCACAGGAGTGGAGCATTCGTATCATCCATATCGACGATAAATTGCAGTGTTATAAAGACTTGCTTAGTGTTTTTAGCAGGAACTCCGTATTAAGGTGATCAAGATTAAAGTTATTCTTTTTCTTTATATTTGATCTACAATATACGTTTACCCAAAGGTTACAAGTGAATTATTTTTGAATATTTAACGACGTGACTTATTTTTGACACCACAATTAAGTTTTGTTTTAATTTATTAATATAATACATTATTAAAAACTATTTATTGCATTAGATAATATGCCAAAACTAAACTTGGATTAAAATAATCTTCTCAATAATTCTTTATGTCCAAGTAAAAATATATTTTCTTCATACTTATTTGTAAATATGCTACAATTTTGATATTTTAAAAGACAACCATTGTAAAAATATTTTTAAATAAACTCGATTGTTTTGGCAGTGTAAATCTTTATGTAAATGGTAAAAACATGAGTAAATTAGCAGCCTTATGTAAACGTTTGATTTAGTATTATTAAGGAGTTGACTTGAATACGTTTTTTTTTGGTAACTTGGTAAAGTATGTTACTCTTACTTTTGTTTTGGTTATTTTAAGAAATCGTAAACTTTGGATTTTTGATTTATTGTTAGCTGTTGATTTTGACTATATTTGTTATAAGTTTATTATTGAACTGTGTACTTTGATTTATTGTTGGCTGTTAATTTTGATTATATTTGTTATAATTTTATTATTGAACTGGTACTTTGATTTATTGTAGGAGTAAAGTATCTAATATATTTTAGCTATAATTTTATTTATTTAGTTCACCATAATCTCAGTTGTTTATCGTGTGGCTCTGCTAGTGCCTATAAGACCTAGGGGTTTCCGGCTTGAACCGTCTAAGTCGGTGGCGCGGCTCACTTTTATATTTTTTTTTCTTCTACCCTCTACGGCTGAGCTCGGGCATAATTTGTCAGTAGAGAGACCGCTGGCAGAGTACTCTATAGAGAACGAAAAAGACGTGGCAAATTATTGAAATGTAAACAATAAAAGTATCATAACATAATATCATTTCCAAGTAAGTAATTCAACAGTTAAAAAGATCGGTACAGTTTTACACAATATTTTTACAGCAAGGAATCATAGAGCAATTATGTTTTTTCCGGGAAACCCGCTTTTAGAGTTAATCCATTTAAAAAGTAAAAAATAATTCTTAACATAAAAATAAAGTTACTGACGAGAAAATTAATGTCACTGTTCTAAAAGCGTCGGGTGCTTTAATTCCGAAACGCACAGTTAGTTTAAAAATGTCATACAAAGCATCCCCGTTTTTGGGACAGTGACATTAATTTTCTCATCAGTAATTTTATTCTTAAGTTAAGAATTATTTTTTACTTTTTGTTTGTTTAACTTTAAAAGCGTGTTTTTTAATTTTTTTAAACTAAAATTTATTTTTTACCTTTTAGTTTGATTAGCTCCAAAAGCGTGTTTTTTAGGTTTTGTAAAGTATAATTTATATAATTAGTGTTTTTAAAAAATTAACACTATACTTTTATGCAACACAAAATACAAACTTGTATTACTGCAAAATGCTAGTGGCGCTATCAGCTAGACAATAGGCAAACTACTTATTTTGTAAAGTAAAAAACTGTCGCGTATTTTTAAGCATTTCTGCAACACTATTGGAACTGCGCACATGCATAGTTCACGCACTAGTTCTATTTCTCTTACTCTCATGCAAAGGATTTCTAAAGAAATTTATGAATCCTGGCGAAACTAAACAGGATAATCGGATATTTTAATCGAATTATTGCATTGTCGTCGGTATTTGACAAATTTGCGAAGTTTAATTTAAATATCATCGCTTAAAGTAGGAAAAAATCGATGCCAAAGAGCTAGTTACAAACAAACAAACATGCATACAAACATACAGGTGAAACTAATATAAGCGTGTTAAAAACAGCTGCAAAAACAAAATATAATAATCACATAATTAAACAAATAAATATCAATTGTTTTTTTTAATGATCAACGTTTTATCTAAGCTTGATATGATGGCTGAGCTTGTTTGCATAAGACAAGTTCGTCAAAATAAAATAACTTGTAAATTTTTAAGATTGTTGCTTATATTTAAAGTCATTTTTATTGAAAGTAGTCTTTAAATCGGATACAAAATTATGGAATGAAAAAAAGCCCTTAATTATTTTCCTGTAATATTTCAATAACCAGAATTTTTTTAACGTGGTTGTCATAAAGTAAAAGTATTGTCAGAGATATTCCCTAACGTGAAATATTTAATTAATTAAGACTAAAAAATATTTCGGCAATATATACTACACCTTATAACCACTTGACTTTAATTTATCATGATAAAAATTCAAATTAAGAGTCATTAATAAACACCAAGACCTAATTTTCTAGGCTAAAGACTTTTCGGCAAGAAAACCACCACACTTCCGTGTGAAGTAAGAACATGGTGAACTGGCCTCCCATTTCTTTACAGAGAGCAGCAAAAGTTCATGAATTAAAAGACCTGGATTTTTAAAAAATTCACGATTCTGACTAATTTTTTACTGCTATCGCTTGATTGTAATTAACACAGAATTGTTGTATGTATGTAGTAATGTACGATAACGAGTAGTGATGCAAGCACTGACACGGTTGTTGATTTATCAAGTTGTAATGCGTACCAACCCCTACCTCCTATCCTTTTAATAACTGTTTTCATATTTCATTACTTATTTTATAAATCCTTCTATGTACTGCATCATTGGAAAGTGGCAGCATCTTTATATTACTACTAAAATTTTCGCCAATCATGTCTTCAACATCTATTATGCATCGTGTTATAAGAGTTTCGGTAATAATTACACACTGGCCGTTCAGAATATTAGAATCCCCAACTGAAACCATGGGACAAATATTCTTGGCAGTATTTTCTTATTTTGATTTTCTTATTTGCAATGTAAACAAAACTTGAAGTTGTTGACATAAGCTCATTGCTGCTATTAGTGTTATCCGAAACCTTTTTAACATTTTTATTGACTGGTTGAATTTATGTCTTTTTTTTAGACTAATTGTTTTAAGCTTCTATAATAAATAAATATTATCTTCTTCTTCTTATAATAGGACCTGGTCCTATTTAGTCCGTTGCGTTAAGCCTCCTTCGTTGCTCTTCCTGTAACGCTGAGCTCCAGCTTTCGTACCATCTCTTGGTTGGTCTGCCTACCGGTCTTCGCGAGTTTGGTTTTTGCGACATGGCCCACTTTGTCCACCTTTCATCTGGCATCCTTTCCAGCACCTCTTGCGTGTTCTAGCCCATCTCACTACATCCTGTATTTCTAGTTCTTCTCTGATATCATGGCTTCTTATTCTATCCCTAAGGGCAACACTTCGATGATTCTTAGTATTTTCATTTCGTTCGTTCTCATTATTCTTTTCGTTGTTGATGTTTCAGCTCTGGTTTCTGTGGCGTACGTTAAAATAGGTCTTACACATGTTTTATAAATCCTCAGCTTGCTTTTTGTACTTATCTTTTTATTTCGCCATATGATATCTCTCATGTATCCGCTGACTCTTGTTGCTTTTATGGCTTGTGTTCGTGCTTCTTCAATAAGGTTTCTTTCGCTTAATACCTCCACTCTTAGGTAGTTGAATCTTCTCACCTGCTGGATTATCTTGTTGTCGACTGCCAGTTTGCACCTTATGGGTTCTTTAGAAATAACCATTGACTTTGATTTTTCTGTTGCGATGTTCATGTTAAATTTGTGAGCTGTTACTTGTATAACAGGCGTTGTAGGTCTTCTTCATTCTCTGCTATGAGGATTGCATCGTCTGCATAGCATAATAATTTAATGGTGCGATTGCACATCCTATATCCAGCGTTCACTTTTTTAATATTTTCAATGATTTGGTCCATAATGATGTTAAACAGACTAAGGCTGTCACCTTGTCGTATGCCCGTATTGATTTGCACTTCCTTAGACATCGTTCGTTTTTATTCTTGTTCTGCTGTTCAGTTCTTGTATAATTCTTTGGTACCGGTAATTGATGTTGTTCTGGTCTAGAATCTTGATTACGTCATTCAGTTGGACCCTGTCGAAGGCCTTGGTTAAATCCACAAAACAGACAAACAGGGGCTTGTTAAATTCTATCATTTGGCGTAATATGAATATTGTGTCCACCGTTGATCTATTGGACCTAAATCCTTGCTGTTATTCGGATATTGGCACCTTTTTCATGAGCCTATTAGCGATTATTTTAGTAAAGAGCTTAAGGACCGAGCTCAGTAGCGTTATGTTTCCAAAGTTAGTGGGGTTACTTTTCTCTCCTTTTTTATGTATAGGTATAGATGTACTTACTCTCCATTTGTTTGGTATGGTTCCGGATCTAATTATCTTTTTAAACAGTTTGGTGAGTTCTTTCTGTAATTTCATTTCCCCGTATTTGATGAGTTCATTATTAATATTATCGACGCCAGGAGTTTTTCGGTTTTTTAACTTTTGTGTTGTCGCTTGAACCTTTTCTATTGTTATTTCATTTTCAATTTTATCGTCATCTGGTAGAATCTCTATTCTTGATTCCATTGGGGGTATTATACATGTTTTCAAAGTGTTTCATCCATGTCTCCAATTTAATCTCTTTCACTTTCACATCTTCAGTAATCTGTTTTTTCCTGTTTCGTAGCATGTTCCACAATTTTTTTGACCGCCGTATGGATCTCCCTCCATTTCAGCTGAGAATCTCTCCCAGTACTCTTTTAATATTATACAATATTAAATGCATTATCAACTCGCCTTCTAAAGGTAACTGATTATAGTTCTATTGAGAATTCCGGTGCTTATAAACTCTGATTTAGTAGATCCAGAATTTCCAGCAGAAGTTCCACAACTAGGAGCTCGCCAGAAACTTTTTTTCTTTTTTTGCGTGTCTGATTTTGAAGGTCATTATGTATTTATTCTGTGTAAGACGGTAATACCGGAAACGTTACCGGATTGTGCCTAACTCCTCGTTACAATTGAATATATCTTGTTAAATGTATCTATGAGAGAGACCACTAACTACGAATATTTTTTTGTTTATGTTTTTATAGCAACATTTTTTGTTAAGTGATTTCCGTTATTTGCAGAGGAAGCCTCCGCAAACCCCTCTTTTGTAGAACCCAGGTTAAGAAACAATGACATAGTGCCTTAGTAGAAACTACTAAAAGAATATTTGCAATCATTATTAGTTACTGTTGTTATCATTGTAAATGCCATTGATTTGAATAGATTTATTAATGTTTTGGATGTAGACAATCTAAAAACAGATATTAACAAAATGTATTTTTCCTACAAAACTTATTTGTTTGACTTAATTTCATTACTTATTTGTCAATATTAGGTTTCTTGTGATTACTGACGTAAAAGCTAAGTTTGCATTTAAATCTTCACTTTCCGAAACATCACCAGCAAAAACTTTATTGCAGCTAATAAAACTGAGGATTAACAAAGTTACTGTTCATATTAAACGCTATAAACTATAAAATTTGTTTCAGTAAAGTTTATATTTTTTGGTACCTATATATTATATTAAATTCAAAATACTAAATGTAAATTATAATTTTCGAGTGACTTTAACGGTGAATAGCTCTTAAATTTTAATGTAAACAAATTAAATGCTTTTATTAAATATTTAAATATACATTATAAAAACGAGTAAAACAGTGTTTGGCTTTTCACTTCACTAATAATTTTCTTGAATTTATATAAACTTTTAGAGATACTGCTACAAACACTATGGGAATTTCAGAAACAAGAGTCTTGTTATTGTAACAATCCAGTTTAAATTGAGTCAATCTCCACGAGTTTTAGTTTGATCCGAGTTTGATCTCACTTGCCAATTTCATAATACATGGTGTCAAATTTAAACAATTACAGCGGACTTTATTTTGTTAGGAAAGGGAAAAAAAATTTCAACCATTTTATCGATAAAACAAGGAAGTAAGGGCATAATAGAGAACTCAGATCCAAAATTTACTTCATATGCTTGTACCATCATTAGAAATTTTACGAAAACTACTCTTCGGTTCAAGTAATATAGGTTTGGCCAGTAGAACTCTTAATTTAAAAACTTAACAGCAGTGTTTATTTTAAAAATCAAAATTGTACAGAATTTTAATTGTATAACTAAATGTTCCAAGTGCATTTGCAATTGTTGTTGATTTAATATCGTGACATTTTAATGTAACTCTTTTCTGCAGTTCCCGAATACATATAGTCACGCCTTTTTCCCGTAGAGGTAGGTAGAGACCACTTCCTTCCACTTGTTACGGTTCTACACATATTTTTTGCTTCCTCTACTTTCATCAGTGCTCTCATACATGCTTATCGGTTGTTGGTGCTCTTGACCTGCCCTTTCTTCAAAACAATGTTGATCTGATCGAGGTATGTTCGCCGAGGTTGACCTCTAACGATTTGTCCATTCACACTCGCCTTATAATTTGTTTCGTTAATCTTCCTTTTTACGTGTCCAAATCATCTAAGCATTCATTTATCTATTTTTGTAACCACATCTTCTTTTACACCACATCGTTCTCTTATCTCACTAGTTTTTACTTTATCCAACCGAGTCACCCCAGCTATACTTCTCAGACTACTCATCTCCGCAGCATTAATCCTATTTTTATGCTTCTTCTACCAAACCCAACATTCATGGTTCCTACATAAGTGTAGGAACCAATACACCTCTATGCACAGCAAGACGTGCTTTTTTTGACACTTTCTGGCTGTGTATAAACCTATTAAATTGACAGACTGAGTTTTATAAACCACCTACAGGATGTAAATCTGCTATTTGAGGTGGCTGGTGAATAATACCTCTTCCAATGCATTTGTACGAATAAATTTACAGACATCCTGTAAACAGTGTTTATTCGTTGCACAGCTGATAAATTAATTTAAAATTCCGACAAATTTTCTGTAGACATAATTTTAACGCGGCAGAAGCGTTTAACTAATTAGTTTGTACATTTTGTTTATCCATCTTTTTATTTATAATGAACCCAATATATTTTAATGATTTTCGAGTGTCCCACTCTACTCAGAACGTTTTTGAAAAGCTACCATTTAATTCTCTTTTTCATTTCTATCTTGGAAATAGAACATTCCAATAACACTAAATCTTGATCTTAATTATACTTCATAATCAAATTAAATTTTTACAAAAAAAATTATTACAAAAACTTAATGGACAATAGCAATATAAAACGAAGATACAATCGTAAGCAACCGATAGAAAATTTATTTTCAATACGAAATAGCTATTCAAATTGAAAAAAGTGTATTAAGGCCGATAAGAGGTCCAGCTTTACAGACACGTTCTAAATAGCTATAAAAAACAATTTAAAGAGTTGTTGTATCCTGAGTATAATAGAGATTTTTTGCAAATTGTTTGGGCTAATCCTTAACTAGTTAGAAACGTATTCATATACGGTGCTTTCATTTCAAAACCAGCCAGTCCAAATATATTTTGATTTTGCGTAAATGTTAGGAAAACAAAAAACACGTCGAATTTTAAATCAAGTGGGAGGTTTAAAAATGTTCTGCTGTTTTTAAGTGGCACCCTTTTTACATCCCCACACCTCTTCTTTAAAATGTCAAATAGCAACTCCTACCTTGTTATACATCAAATAAAAACCCGAGAAAAATTCAAATCAACCATATAAAGAACAATATATTCTATCGATTTATTTTGCAGAATACATTAAACATAGCGAAATTATAACACAAACTAAAATGAAGTTAATTACAAACAGCTCCTTAAATGTATTAAAGTGTTCAAAGTATGCTCCGTTATTTTTTAGGCAATAATATAACCTATTTTCAAATTCTTCTCAAATTTCGCTAATAATTCGTCAACATTCTTCAGTTATTCTAAGCTTCGGGAGGAGTTTTGTAAACTAATGTTTTTAAATTGCTTCACAGAAAAAAGTCAAGTGGTGTTGTTAGATCTATAGATCTTGCCGGCCATTTTATAAAACCACTTTTGCCAATCCAATGTCTATAAAATCGTTTGTCTTGCTATTGTCTTACAGCTAGTGCGTAATGTGGTGTAGCTCCGTCCTGTTCATCTATTATCATATTTCCCTGTTTATCAACTTGTCTTATTAGTAATTGATTAATAAGTGATCCTCTGTGACTACCGCTGTGTCTTCAGGGCATCAGAATTCTAGTCCGCTGATTTTGGCAAACCTTAGGATTTCTGTTGGACCTGTCTCTGCAGGATGCTCAAAACACACCTGCACCGTAGCGTCCCTGGTACCCTGATCCATCAGTGTACCATCGTTTCACTCCTGGGCTGGTCAATAGTGTTTTCTCCAACCAGTCTTCTTTGGTTGGTATTTTTGTTTCATAGTTTTTCCCTATTAAGGTCTTTTTCGAAATTTTGTCCGATTTTATTGTGAAGGGATGTTTGTATAGGGCCTCGATCTTGGTGTGACCAATCCCGTTGCTCCTCCATCCCCCTGGCACTTTGTCTGTATGCAGTGTTCCTGGCCCGATTTTTTATCAGGAGGTCCAAAGGTGGTATGTTGAGTGCTATTTGTAGTCCCTATGTAGGAGCGGTGATCATTGCCCCCGTTTCAGCCCGCAAGTATTTTCCTTGCAGGCTTCTCAACAGGTTCCCAGCCCTGGCACCTTCCACCCTTGGCCACCAGACTACTGCTGCATACGTTAGTGACGGTAGTAATACCGCCTGATATAACCACGGGCTTACCCTCGGTTTTAGACCCCAGGTTTTTCCCATGGCTCTCTTGCATGCCCATCCTCTTTACCCATGGCCATCCTCTTTACTTCGAGGTGTACGTTTCACTTCAGTTTTGCATCCATGTGTACTGCTAGGTACTTCACTGACGCGGAGTATTTTAATTCCTGATTCCATAGCCTCAGAGGGCTAATGGGTTCGGGTTTGTATTTTCTGGTAAAGACGACGGCTGCGGTCTTTGACGGGTTTACCGTTAGCCCAACTTTCGTGCACCAGTTTTTCGTGATTCTCAGTGCCATCATCATGATGCTCCTGAGAGTTGACAGATGCTTTTCCCTTGCTTTAATGGCTATGTAATCAGCATATCCATATACGAGGAGTCCAGCTTCTTTGAATCTTACTAATAGTTCGTCCACCACTAGGCACCACAAGAGAGGCAATAATACGCCCCCCTTTGGTCAATAAAAGTGGTCCAATTATTTTATTTCCTAAAATACTAGCTCATGTATTGATCTTCGCTAAAAACGAGTATTATTCTTTTTCTTGAGGTGATCCCATAAATGTTCGATCGGATTCAGATACGGGCTTTGTGGTGACCACTGCATAACTGGTATTCTTCTTCTTACAGTGTCTTGCTTTCTCAAACGTTGACGACTCCCATATTGACTGCTTCTTTTTATCTATCTCTATCTTGAGCTGCGTGGAGAAGTTTCTCAGTAGTTAAACCTGTCCATTGTCGGAGATGTCGAAGCCAGGATAGCTTTTTGCGGCCTATTCATTTTTCCCCTCGATCTTGCCATTCAAAAATAGCCGCGGCAGACTATAACGTGGTGCACGCATCACATGTCCCAAGTATTCCAGTTTGCGGCGCTTGATAGTAGTTAAGAGCTCTCTATCGTGCCCTATTCTAATGAGTACATTCTCGTTGGTAGTTCGGCTAGTCCACGGAATTTTTAGTACCTTCTGTACAACCACATCTCGAATGCACCAATACATCTCGAATGCACCAATGCGGTCAATAATTTTTTGGTGAAGCGTCCATGTTTCGCAAGAGTACAACAGAAAAGACCATACATAACATTTGGTAAACCTTTCCCGCAGATGAATGTTAAGTTGCTTGGCACAGAGTAGCGGCTTGAGATTCAGAAATACTCTTCTAGCTATTTCTATTCTAGCCTTGATTTCTTCGTCTGGATCCATCGACTGATTGATCCAGCTTCCAATATATTAAAAGTGCTGAACTCTTTCTATATTCTCGCCATCAAGTGTTATTCTTTCCGGGCCAACATTCATTTTGCTAACAACCATAAATTTACTTAGTTTTTTTGACATTGATTTTCAGTCTACATCTATTACTTTCTTTGTTTATCTTGTCTAACATACATTGTAATTCTTTCAATAATTTAGCTAGGAGCACAGTATCATTTGCGTATCAAATGTTACTAATGGTTTCGCCTCCAATCTTTATTCCTTCACCAGATTGTGTTGCCCCTTTAAATATATTCTTCGTGTAGAGGTTGAAAAGTGTAGGAGACTTAATACAACCCTGTCTCACACCTCTCTTTATAGGTATCTGAGTAGTCTCCTCTCCATCTAGTGTTACCGTGGCAGATTGATTCCAGTAGAGAGAAAATAACAAACGTATATCATTATTATCGAGGGGTATATTCTGCAGAGTTTGTTATGTTGTACGCAATCAAAAGCCTTTTCGTAGTCCATAAAACATAGATACACCGGCTTTCCTACCTCCCAACATCTTTGAAGTAGCGTGTTCATGCAAAATAGCGCTTCTCTGGTACCTAAGCCGCTTCGAAAGCCGAATTGTTTTTCACTCATGCTTTTTTCGCATTTGTTGTGTATACGGTTTTGGACAACACGAAGTAGAACTTTTAGAGGGTTGCTTATAAGACTTATCAGTCAAAAATCATTACAAAACGTGGCATTAATTTTCTTTGGCAAGGGGATGAACGTGGATTTCTGCCAGCTCACTGGAAGTTGACTGGTTTCATAAATATTATTGAAGATACGAGTTAGTACTGTAATGTTTTCATCGTCCAGTAATTTGAGCCACTCTCCTGGTATTTGATCTGGTCCCGGAGTTTTTCTGGATTTTAGTTTCCTGATTGCTTGTTCAATTCCGGACCGTATGATGCTTGGGCCCTGTTTAGCTTTAGTTTCGTAGACTATGTTATCCTCCCGTTTATCATTAAATAGTTGACAGATGTATTGAGCCTATTCCTCTTTAATTTCGTCTGGGTTTAGAATAAGTTTTTCATCAGCTTTCCTTAGAATGTAGGGTATCTTCTTGCGTTGTATGCCAGTAATTTTTTTGGCTTTTTTGTGAATATTAAATTTATCATGTTTCTGTTGTAGCTCTTCCATTTCTTTACATCGAGCTTCCATCCAATTTTCCTTAGTCTCCTTGATCTTTCTTCGGATCAGCTGATGTGTTGCTTTGTATTCATTCTGGTTCTTGTTCTTCAGCTGTCTTCGCTTGCCCATTAGGTCTAATATATCGTCAGTCATCCATTCGTGCTTTTTAACTTCTTTGTTAGCATGCAGAATTTTGCCTGCCTCTAGCATTGCTCCTTTCATGGCTTCCCACTGAAGATCAATATTATCGGCATTTCCTTCGGGTGTTACATCAGCTAGAATTGCATGAGACTTACGGGAGATATTTCGGTTGAGAGTGGAGGTGAATCTCTCTTTAACTAATTTTTTTTAGCTTTACGCATATTTTTGCACTAAGTAGAGTATGATACGAGGCAGTATCTGCGCTCGGGTACGTTTTTTCATTTTTGATTGCGTTTTTGAATCGACTGTTTATCAGGATATAGTCAATCTGGTTTCTAACTATGTTATGTTCTTTATTGGCGGGTGATTTCCAGGTATATAACCTCCGTTTCGGCTGTTTAACTGGTATACCAACTTAATTAAGATAATCGGGTACTTTCCCAGCTATCTAAGGTCGAGCGTTGTCTTGCAGAAACAGAAAATTTGATTTCTTAAAAGGACCGAAAGGCATCAAATTTTTAAATTAGTAATTAGCATTCATGGATCTCGTAAGAAAAGGAATCAATTCTGTGAAAGCGTCAAAGCATATATCACCCCAGAATATACCAGAGCCACCGCCTAATGGAATCCTTGCAGAGATATTGCAAGCAGCAAACCTTTTTCCTGGTTTTCGCCAGACTTGTTCACGACCCTCTGAATGTTTTAGGATAACCCTAGTTTTATCTGTAAATAAAGCTTTTATCCAATTATACACAGATTAATTTTAATGATTTCAAGCAAAACGTAACCTGGCAACTCTGTTCTCTCTAGTAAGCATTAGTTGCAGTGGCTGGTCTCTAACTGTTTAATCCAAATTCATTTAACTGTTTTAGAAGAAATTGTGACATTGCGGCCAGCTTCAAGTTCGTTTCTGATCACAGAATTGGTGACAGTCTTGTTGCTTAAAGCGTTTTCTTTAATAAAACATATAGGTCGTTAGTGCATTGTTTTGGCCCTTGCCCTGGCCTTTTTAAATACTTTTTTACCTTATTCAAATGTCTTACCATACGACTTATTGTGAAACGATTCTTGCCCAACAAATTGGCAACATAACTTTAAGAATATCCCTCATTCAATAAAACTGAGGCCCGCACTACCTTTTCTTCTTTTTCCTTTTTTAATGTAAGAAAATTGCTTGTTTTTCTTCGTATCATATGCCATTCAATTGTTAGAGAGGTTGTCGCTCTATCTCTTGGTCTTCCAACGCTTCGGCGCAAGGGCCACTTGTCTTTAGCTATTTTGACCATTCTGTCGTCATTCATCCGATCTATGTGTTCGTTCCATTCTCTCTTTTCTCCCAGTATCCAATCATTTATATTGTCTATTTTACATGTTCTTCCTAAGTCCTCGCTTCTCTCCCTGTCAAAAAGTGTTTTTTCAGTAATCCTGCGCACTATTTTTATTTCGGTGGTTTCTAATATTTTTTTTGTGTTTGATGTATCTGGTCTAATTTTAGCTGTGTATATTAATATAGGTCAGATGACTGCCTTGTAGATTTAAGATTTGGTCTAGATTTCGATATATTTGTTTCGGAGGATTGTATCGTTCAGGTAAGTAAGTAAAATAGAACTGAAACAGAAATAGAAGAAAAGGATATAGAAACGGCATTAATGAAAATTAAGAACAGAAAAAGTCCAGGCCAAGACGTTATTCCAAATGAACTTTTTAAATATGGTGGGAGAAGCCTGAAACAGCAGCTAACAGCCATAATTCGCAAAATCGTACTTGTGTCGTTACAAATGGTACCTAAGTACCACGGTCTTACTGTACAAAAAAGGAGACAAAAAGATACCCGCAAACAACCGAGGCATGAACCTTTTAAATACAACCATAAAGCTAGTAACAAAGATTATAACAAATAAAATAAATGAACTCAACACATTGGGCGATGAACAACAAGGATTCAGATCAGGAAGATCTTGTACCGATGCGATATTTGTCCTGCGACAAATAACTAAAAAATCCATCGAGTATAACAAACCAGCCTTCATGTGTTTTATAGACCTGGAAAAGGCGTTTGACCGAATACAACTGGAGGACGTGGTACACCTTCTATACAACAGGAAATTCCATGCAACATCATAAAAACCATCGAAAATGTTTACCAGAGAAACACTGCCACGATGACGATATCCACCACCAGACCTGTTGAACTCCCATTCCGAATGGATTGATCGTAGAAGGAGACCACCACGACGGATATAAAAGATCGTGCACCGAGCAGTAGAAGCACCTTGTTGTGCGAGGCGTCGACCAGGGGTATTGACTCTGGTCTTGAACGCTTTACACGGGTATTGGACGAGGTTGGAGTATTGATCCAACCTTGCACACACCCACCAGGACCACTGTCGACTTTTGGTGTCAACGAAAGTTTGTAAACGACCGGGTAAGGCTGTCAGGATAATTTTCGGCGCGGTACTGACGCCCTGAAATATACCTACGGTTCCACGACACGGAATCACCGTTAGGCCGGGTATTGACCGACCATAAACGATATTTCCGTCGTCTAAATCAAACCGATGGAGTATTGATCTGTCAATAACTCAGTCCTTATTCAAACCGTACTACACAAACGATTAGTCGTATATACCGTTCCCGTCGAAGTCAAGCAATCCACGTCGTGTAAAGTACGTTGAGTTACCAGTCAATCTTGTTTTTATTTTCTTTTATTTATTGTATATATTTTTTATTTTACGAATAAACTTTTAATTTAATAGAACTATGTATCCTTGGGCTATCTGGGTAACACGCATTACACATTCGTCCGGAATTTTTTGAAATAAAAGGATTTTGCGAATTATGGCTATTAGCTGCTGTTTCAGGCTTCTCCTGCCGTATATAAGAAGTTCATTGGGAATACCGTCCGGGCCTGGACTTTTTCTGTTCTTAAGTTTCATTAATGCCGTTTCTGCCGCACTACCTCTTGTTCAGTTAAATTCCTTGCTCGATTCGTTTTTACACATTGTTGCGTTAATTTTGTTCAGGAGTTTATTATAAACATTTTTAAATTATAATTGGATAACTTTCATCACTGTAAACTTGAGTATGACTATGAAAATACTTAATTACGGTATTTAAATTAAAAAAACATAAAATGTAAACATGATAATTACAAATGTTACTTTTCATTATTTATTAAATTGTATCCATTCTAGGTATATTAGATGTAGAAAGAAAACATTTGGTAAATAAATTAAAAAGTTTCTAGTTTCACTTCAACTAAATTCCGTATGCATAATGCACCTTTATTTCAGAAAATTAATTCGTCAATTTTTGTCGACTGTAACTTTAATTTATTCTTATAACAAAAGTTATAATTCTTAAAGTTATGTAATTTTCTACATCTGATAACGGGAAAATTTCAAATTTATCCTAAAAGTTGGTTTTAATTCAAACCCTATTTAAAAACTTTTGGAATAACAAGAGTCGGAAATAAATGGAGCAAATATTTTCGTAAGTGTTATTTAAAATACAACAGCAAAACAACATACTTAAATATCTATGCAAATAACGCATTAATACCATAAAAATGGTTTTTTAAGTATAAGACCTAAAATTGCTTCGAGTTTTATTACATGTAAAGATATGCCATGGTTTTCTTCAGTTTATACACACTCTCATCAAAAATATCCAAGAAACACAGAGTTTTTTCCTCGATACTGGTCCAAAGTGCCTTTTCAAAAACGGGAACAGTTCGATGGTGGAAAATTATTTCAGCTTTCATCATAACTTATAGAACACCATAAGGACAAACACCTGTACATGTCTGAGTCTCTCTTGTCCTTTCCATACTCTAACTCTTTTTGGAGTGTACAGAAGTTTACTTGTGGTGGTTTTGATAGTTTTTATTTTATCTATGGACTTATACAGTGATAATAGTGTTTGCTATGAGTTGTCATTTGTCGGTATGTTTAGATTTCGTGGAGATGAATCCTTGCTTAAGGCATGTGGGTGTGCTTTTAACCTCCCTGTGACACTGCGACCAGCTGGGGTCTATTGTATTACTCTTTCGTCAGTGGTTCCTCACACAACAGGTTTGTGCTATTTATTAGGTTTAGTAGCCTGTTTATGGGGTTATTCGGATTCATGTCCGTTTCCGGGCTGATCTCCCCGAAGGTTTTGTGACGCCTGCAAATTCGGAGATGATGTGAGAGACTTTTTCTTCATCTTTACCACATAGTCTGCAATCCACGGGTTCTCTGAGTATTTCTATGGTGGAGGGGTGACCTACGCCCCACTCACTTGATACCTAACCATTCCCATGGTGTTCAGGTGTTTCTTCAGGTCACAGTGTCCAGTGAACAGACCTACTACAATGCGTGCCTTTGTTATGTTCAGTTTTTGATTATCTCTCGATTTAAATAGGTTTTAATCGTTTTAAAAGCATCTCTAGTTGTGAAGAAAGCAACATATTTGGCTCCACCGAGTGACCAAACCAGCCCGGTCGGAGCTTTGCGTTGAGGACACGGACACGGTGTTGGCTAAATTTCCAGCCGTTCTGAGATAACCATCGAATTTTGCACTTGGGTATTGTAGCCTCGATAAACACATAATCACCCAAATGACAAACAGAACTATAGGCATAAGAAGGTTAAGTCCGGCAAAAGAAGAAAATTAGTATATTTAGGACACATCATAAAAAATGAAACCAAATATAAGTTGCTTAAATGTATACTACAGGGTAAATTTTAAGGTAAAATTGGGGGTCGAAAGAAGAAGAATATCCTGGCTAGAAAATTTGAGGACCTGGTTTGAAACACACAACGGGACTCTTTTAAGCAGCATTCAATAAAATCATTATTGCCAGAATAATTGCCAACATTTAGCAACGGATAGGCACTAGAAGACATATGAACGTAACAGAGCCGGCCTATTGAGTCTAGTAATAAGAACTGGTCTAGACAAGGAACTTTTACACAACATGAAAGATCACAGGCAATATATCTGTAAAGTTCTAAGTGAAGAGGCTCCTAAACTATAAACCCTATATGAATCTAATCTTATTTAGCATTTTAAAATAAATAATCTTTATTTTTATTGATTAAGATAAACTTTTATATTTTGAAACAATTGATTAATATTTTCCACTTTAATAAAACGTTCGTTTCATCAAAAATACTATTTTAATTTATTAGTAAAGAAAGTAAAATAAATATGTTAATTTAAAATCGAGTCAGGAAAAACGATGAAAATGCAAAAAATTCAGCTTCCTACATTCTACATTTATTCATGCCGCGGTCCAAAAAATCAAGCCTATTTGTATCTAGTGAATAATCGTATTTAAAAACTCGGTTCTTTTCAGAATAATCTTAACTTTTCAGTTCTTGTAGGAAGCTTTGTTAATGATCTATGTGCCTGTTGGGCGTGGTGTTTTCTGCTTAAGCACATCTTTATTCTTTTAATAAAATTTGCACTAAAACCACATCCATTTTTGCGTGGGCAGTTGTTTATACTAAATTTTAAAGTTTAAAAAATATAATAATTGATGTAATTATATACATAAAAAAAATATCTTTTCTGTTAGTAGTCAATCAAGTACTTCAGAAATACCAAATTGTCGCTTTAGGCATTAAAAAATATGAAAAAAGTATTTTTTGCAACTCCTAAAAACCTTAAAAGAAGGTATAGTACTTCCTTTATCAATTGCAGAACACAGTAATATGAGGAGTAATCAATATTTAATATAGTATACGCACGGCACTCACCAAATTTAGAAACAAAAAATAATGTTTACTACCCGTATATAACCCGGTACAAATCAAAGTAAGCGTCTGTCCACGTGGACTTGATTGATTTGTGTTAACATTCACAAACTAGGTAATTCAACCAATGGAAACAGCGAATCATAAGGTTAAACGCACTGAATTTGCCGAGGGGTTTGACGTGGTTGAAAAGCTATAAATATTCTTGTTTATGTTTGAAAAGATAGTCTGTGATATCATTGGGGTAATGTGATGTGTTAAATTTGAAAATTTCATTAAATAAATAGAAATATCGTAAAATGAGGTATCTCGGCCTATGGCAGATCAAACAATATTATCGGTAAGGGTTCGGAACAAGTTTTTATATTCTGCAATTGATAATGAATATAAGCCCTTTTATTTAGAATATACACGTATAACTTTCTTATTCTTTAAATTTTAGTATGATCTATCAAACCTCTAAGACATCAGTCTTTAGACGTTGACACTCGTGTTTTTACTTTGTTATATCAACGATCTTCCTTCTCTCTCAAAAAATTCGAATAATAGTTTGTAACTTATCAGAATGCCAAACGCACCACGGAATGTAATTAACTCAATATACTATCTTAC
Organism: Agelastica alni; assembly: GCA_950111635.1. Classification (NCBI taxonomy): domain Eukaryota; kingdom Metazoa; phylum Arthropoda; class Insecta; order Coleoptera; family Chrysomelidae; genus Agelastica; species Agelastica alni. The sequence continues at coordinate 50,093,484 of OX467708.1, read as the reverse complement.
CCTCAAATAAATGACATACATTAAGTAACCATTAGTAGCTCTTATTAATGAACTAGAACTCCCGTTCGGCCTTAAATAATTTTAGAGGTATCGGCTGATTAAATCATTTAATATAAAATTTAAAAATATTGTGAACCTAACTATAAAAATAAAACCAGCTGCTTTAAAACCTTACACCATAATTTACATTAACTAATAAAAATGCTGTAAACCTATTATTAAAAATTAAACTATTTTCATTAATAGCCGAATCAATGAAGGCGTAAAATCCCTAAAACTTCTCAATCCTCCAGCACAGTTTCGATTTGTTTTTTTTTATCCTTGTTTTTTATATTATTTAAAATCAGAAACATGTGGTAGGGGCACAAACATATTGGCGTTGTTAAAACAATCTTCTTTTTCTTCTTATACTTCGAGAAGACCTTGAGGTCTGTTAATTGCCAAGGCTCAATTCGGTTGGCTATCCTGTTAGGCCGAGTTTCAGCTATCTCTCCATCTCTTAGGTGGTCTTCCTAGCGGTCGTCGGCCTGCTGGTTTTCCGTCTTTAGCAATGTATGCTAGTCTCTCTTGGTCCATTCTCTCTTTGTGGTCACGCCAATATCTTTTTCTTTTCCTCCCCCGTCTCACTATGTTCTCCACCTTGCATGCCTCTCTTATATCGCTGTTTCCCACCCTGTACCTAAGTGTCTTCCCTGCGATGGTTCTCAAGGTTTTCATCTCCGCTGTTCTGAGGATGCGCTTTGTCTTATTCGTGTCAGCTCTAGTCTCGATACCATAGGTTAGCACCGATCTAACACAGGACTTATATATCGGCACTTTACTATCAATGCGCATGTGGTTGTTTTTCCAGATGATATCTTTCAGACATCCTGTAATTGTTACGGCTTTGTTGACCTGTGATTTTATGTCGTTTATCGAGTTGTTGCTGCTTGATGTGTCCGCTCCTAAGTAACGGAAGATCATTACCTGTTCTATTGGTTTATTGTCTATTACGACTTTACACCTTACTGGTTCTTTGGAGAAGGTCATACATATTGTTTTATCAATGGAGATTAACATGTATTTTTACTAGTCTAATAAAACTTATGTGTTTGCCTTTGCAGATCGTTTTCCGTTTCTGCCAGGATTACCGCATCATCCACATAACACACCATTGCCTGAGTTCAGATTTCTGACTATGTTTATGATTGATGTTTGGATTTGTTTCTTTCTGAATATCCAGTATATCGGGCAGCTGTACTTTGTCAAACGCTTTAGTTAGGTCAATAAGACACACATAAGCAGGGTAGCTGAATTCGATCGCCTTCTCTTTTACCTGTCTCACAATAAACAGGGCATCAGTTGTCGATCTGTTCTTCCGAAATTCTTGTTGTTCATCTTTGTTTTCGATGGTGTGTTCTAGGATGCTTTTGACAATGTGGGTGAGCAGTTTCATAGTGGTGCAAAGCAGGGTTATGCCTCTGTAGTTCTCCGGATTGGTTTTTTGTCCCTTTTTAAAAATTGGTATGGTGATACTTTTGTGCCATTCTGTTGATATGCTGGATGTGGTTATTATTTTGTTAAACAGTTCCGGTAATTTTCTTGCTAGCTCTTTACCTCCATATTTTATGAGTTCATTGGGGATGTCGTCCACTACCGGAGCTTTTCTGTTTTTCAGGTTTTTAATCTTCAGGCTAACTTCCTCCTCTATTCGTGATCTTTTCCTCTGAATCCTGTGATTGAGGTTCTACCGTATTGTCAGTGTTGTTATATAGGTTTCTAAAATATGTTTCCCGCTCGTTTAGAGGAACTCTTTTGGTCTGGATGTATTCGTTTACGGGTTTCTTTCTGTTTTTTAGCATCTTCTAAACTTTCCTCTGGGCTCCATAAAGATCGTGTTCCATGTCTGTGGATAACTTCTCCCAGTATTCTCTCTTGATTGCCGCGTTGACTCTATTTCTTGTTTAAACAATAATTATGTAATTTATATAAATAAATCCGTTTTTTTACGAAATTTACCGAAAACAATTACTTTTATGTACCTAATAATGACGTAAAATTATTTTGTACAACAAAATTAGAATTTTGCAGAGTGCAAAATATGATTTTTAGAACGTTGTTAGGTACTGCTCCCTTGCGTCATTTGAACCGGTAATAAATAAATAATTTTTTTGCTTTCATTACACTAAATTTCTTAATTACATCATCAAAGTCGATGTTTTCCTTTTGATCGATAAAACAGCCAGACTGGTAAGTCGTTTTTCAGTTATGGTCGATCTAAGATAGTTTTTGCAAAAGATCTGATTGGTCGAAGTGCTTGAGAGGCAGCATGGCCTTCACGACCCACCCTACAATCTACAAGATAGTTTTTGATTAACTTAAGTTTCGAAAAACTTCTTTCGCATGAGGCCACCGATACACTAATTCTTAGGAAATACTAAAGGTTATTGAGTATTCTAGTCTAGCGCTAGCGCTGCTTATCTATGCTTGTACATTGCTCCTACTTCTATGTACCTACGACATTCGTCTCGCAAGGACTGCCCGGGGCAGACTGCTCCTACCTTAGTCCACCATTGCATGATACTCCATTATACCGCATGTTTTAATTAAATTACTACTAAAAATGTTTACTTCCCGTCTTAGTATAAAAATTTTCTGTGTGATTTCCTGGTCATAAAATATTGATTTTTTTATCATTTTTGCGAATTAAACGTTAAACTCTAAAACGTTAAGGTTGAGGTATTTATAAATAAAGATACATTTTATTTTATTTTTCTACGCACGCATCTCATGTGCTCCCTCCATCAAGTTTTTTTCACTAAAAATATATTGTTGAAATATGGTAAATTTTGTTCCAATGAAGAGGTGATAGAAGCTGTATAGACCTGCTTTGCAACTCAATATGTTGAATAATGAAATATTTTGAATTTCAAATTTTGTGTGCTTTTGTAGAAGGAGGAAAATTTGTCAATTCTTTCTCGTACAATTATTTTTTAATGGTACTTTTAAGGGAATGTTAGCGAAATTATATTTTCGACCATCCAATAAAATTCTCTTGAAACATTTTAATAATGAAAAAATAAAAAAAAAATAAAACTAATTGTTTTAATGGTGCAAGTTGTAATTCATGTAAACCCATATGCTATAGCCTTAACTGTAATTCTTCTATTTAATACCATGTTATGGACTAAATTCACATTTTCTTTGGTCACTACAGCCTTGGGGGCTCCTGCACCTAATGCATATCGACAGGACTCTTTTTCCAGTTTGAAATCCTATGACCAGTTCTTGATTAACTGGTACGAAGGGGCAGAGTCACCCAATAATTCTACCATGTTCTTATAAATTACTTTTTACAGAGGTACCTCTTATCTCAATTTTGTCCATTTTTATAAATGGACAAAATTGAAAAAAAATAATATTCAACATACACGAACTGATGCGCTGATGCTAATTGGCACACACTAATGTCATACAATAATCTTTTGCCCGACACTTTATTTGCATTTGTCATTTAAAGCCACTATGTTAAGCACAACAATTCGTGAACTATCCTCGTAAATGTTTATTTGTTTGCCAGCACATTATTGCTGCTATATATTTGTAATTCTTTTCGGATTAACTTTGTAGATCTGCAATACACTTTAACATATATTTTTTACATTCAATAAAAACCATGTATGCATTTCTTCATTGTTTAGTGCTTGGTTAAAATTTTATGCAAAGGTATACATACTAGAATATGCTACTAATAACCTTATCTTGATCCTTATTTAATTTTATTGTTTTAATGTCAGTGTTAATGAATTTTAAAGTATGTATAATAAATACGTATTCCAGTATGTAAATTTCAAAAATAATTAAACGGCAAGTTTTTGCAAGGATTAATATAAATAACTTAGCAGAATTCATTTTTTAATTTTGTGTCAATGCCTTCCCTAAAAGCCAAATTATTAAAATTGTTTACAAAATGTTTTAATTATAAAAGGAAATCAACAATATCTTTGGATGGCACTTTCAAACCACCAAATGGAGATTTTTCAGTCTCTTACGGCATTAGTTAACAAAATACAATTTCTTCGTTAGTAAGGTCCGTAGTGTTTAAATACTTGTAATTAACACATCTCACAAGAGTGCTGCAAAAAAATTTTTTTTAAAAGGTTACATAAACCACTGCATTTTTTTCCGGACTTTTGATGTTGGTAATCGTTGGTAAAAACTTTAAACGGAGTATATGTAGGTGTGGGCAGAGATATAACATCACTGCAATACATAGTTAATTCAGTAAGACTTCATTGATGTCATCTATAGAATTTGCATCATCGGCAGTTTCAAAATACCTTAGTGCAAATAATTTTTTAAATGATCTGCTAAATTGCACAGGGGTAGGATTTCAGGCATTACCACAACAATTTCTGATCTGTCCGAAAAAGTTTTCAATGCAGTCTTGATTAAGATTTCGAGTAAATAAATATGTGTATCCATTGGATTTTAGTATCTCCCAAAACATTAAAACTGACTTGATTGTCACTCTCCATCGAAATAAAAATTTCAACTGTTTTGTCACATTTTTTATTATATATTTAATATACCACTTGGAGGCGGTCATATGACGTGGTCATATACATATCATTGTTGCTCTTTGGGGCATCTAAAAAATGACAGCCCGTCTAGTAACCGATTTTCGCAACCATCTACACAACAAATATGTTTACCGCCCATTTGAATACAAAATTAATCAACAATAAAATCGAAAAAATTTGCGAGACACCGTGTACACTACGCTTTTTAACGATACGTACACATAAGTGAGTCACTGTATACAGCTGGCGCACTGCAACCAGTGCACACAGGCCGACGATCTGCGGCAACTTATATAGTATTCTTTTAACTATGATTTTAGTAACTATTTTTTCTTGTTGTAAATGAGTTTGTTTTCAAAGATTTCTCATTTATCTAGACACCGAGATATTTCCGGACGCTAGTTTAGTAGTTAAACAACAGCGATTCAAGCCCACTTGGAGTGGGGGGAGGAGTGGGGGAAGTGGGGGGAGAAGTGGGGGGATGAGTGGGGGTAGGAGTGGGGGTAGGAGTGGGGGTAGGAGTGGGGGTAGGAGTGGGGGGAGTGGGGGGAGGTGGTGGGGGTAGGAGTGGTGGAGTGGGGGAAGTGGTGGGGTAGGAGTAGGGGAAGTGGTGGAGTGGGGGAAGTGGTGGGGTGGGGAAGTGGTGGAGTGGGGGAAGTGGTGGGGTAGTAGTGGGGGGAGAAGTGGTGGGGAGTGGCAGGAGAAGGAGTGGGGGGAGCGACAGGTGAAGGAGTGGGGGAAATGACATTGTTGGCATATGACATTGTTGACATATGACATTGTTGGCATATGACATTGTTGGCATATCACAGAAGTGGGGAGATGACATTGTTGACATATGACATTGTTGCCATTGTTTACATACGGCATTGTTGACATACGGCATGTTGCCATTGTGGACATATAACATCATTGTTTACATACGGTATTGTCCCCATCGACTCGATTAAGAGGGTTACGTAAGCACGTTGAAAAGTGGTGTGACGTAAGCGTTGAAAAAAACTTGGTTTCTCGTAGGTTCGAACCTTAATCCTTTGACTTACTAAACGGATAGCTATACCATGTAGCTACTACGCATATTAATTTTATCGTGCAAGATTGGATATACAAATATATATTTGTGACATCATTTTTGATAAAAATAACCTTGAACTGCGCTACCAGATAACTTTGTTATCGTATACTTAAATGAGGTGTAATATTGATTGCGACAGAGATAATAATTACACACGCACATAGTCCCAGTTTAAATGTGTGCGATATTGTTGTACATGTACAGGGTATGTCACAAATTAAGAAGTTAAAAGAACCTTAACGAATGTTGGCATGGGAAAAATTGTTTTTATGAAAATTCCCATACGCTAATCTTAAGATACGCCGTTCTAAATATAAAGGGGTGCATTCACTGTTGCAAGAGATCTAATTCGAAAAATCAAAGCACTGAGTTATCGTATACTTAAAGGAGGTGTAATATTGATTGCGACAGAGATAATAATTACACACGCACATAGTCACAGTTTAAATGTGTAAGATATTGTTGTACAAGTACAGGGTATGTCACAAATTAAGAAGTCAAAAGAACCTTAACGAATGTTGGCATGGGAAAAATTGTTTTTATGAAAATTCCCATACGCTAATCTTAAGATACGCCGTTCTAAATATAAAGGGGTTGGAAATTCCGATTAAATTAAATCAAATTTTAAAGTTCGAGAAGCTAAACAAAATTTCAGTTAACGTCTATGTTTTAGAATTAAATAAAACAGAGAAGAGATAATTTTACATAGTTATACCTGTTGTGTTTACTAAAAATAAAATGAAACGTCACGTCAATTTGTTACTAATACAAGATCAGTATTTTCGGAAATTAAATGATTATAAAGCGCCACCTATCGACAATGAAAATGTTGAAATCAAATATGTTTGGATAAGTACGAGGTATGTCGTAAATTAGGAAGTCAAAAGGACCTTAACGAATGTTGGTATGCGACCCATCAAACGATTCAGCATTGCTTAAAGTACGTCAAGTGTCACGAGAGTACGTTAAATGTCACGTGAGTACGTTAAATGTCACGTGAGTACGTCAAGCGTCACGTAAAACGTCACGTGTCACGTTATACGTAATGTGTCACATTAAAAACACACACACACATGTTGAATATTTTTGTTCATGTACAGGGAATGTCACAAATCAAGAAGTCAAAAGGTCCTTAACGAATGTGGCATGTGACCCATCAAACGATTCAACGTTACGCAAAGTATGTCAAGCGTCACGTTTAAAAACATACACACATGCACAACAACGTGACATGTCACATTAGTAGACATTGTTAACATATGACATTGTTGTCGTTGTTTACATACAGCATTGTTGACTGCCATTGTTTACATAGGGCATTGTTGACATATGACATTGTTGCCATTGTTTACATACGGCATTGTTGACTGCCATTGCTTACACACACATGACATTGTGGACATATGACATTGTTGCGATTGTTTACATACGGCATTGTTGGCTGCCATTGTTTGCATAGAGCATTGTTGACATATGACATTGTAGCCATTGGTGACATTGTTGCCTATAGATAGGTATATATACAGGGGGGTGCATGAACTGGCAAAACTGTTGGAAAATCAAGTGATTCGAACCTTAATCCTTTGACTTACCAAACAGTTAGCTATACCATTCAGATAACTCGCATATTAATTTTATCGTGCAAGATTGGATATAAAAATATATATTTGTGACATCATTATGTTAAAAATAACCTTGAACTACCAGATAATAAAAATGAATGAAAATATTTCGATTTAACGTGACATGCGTTATTAGTTCAGGTCGCGCTTGCTGGCCGCTGTGATATAATATAGATAGGTATACATACGGGGGCGCATGAACATTTTCAGCGCTGTCAATCATAGTTTCTGAGGCCGTGAAGGAATATCATTGGTAGATATCTGAGTTTTCGAACAATGTGTACGAGTAAAATATACAGGGTGCATTAAAATTTTTTATTCTATGTCATATTATGAAGTATGATAGAATGATAATGACAAATGACGTATTAACAAAGCTATAAGAACGTGAACTTTGGTGATTTAATCATCAGTATCACAATGACTTCAGACGAGTACAGAAGGAAACTAGAAGAATTCGGTGAGCATGTCCGTCAGTTGAGCAGAGATATAACTTTCTACAAAGAAAAAACTAGAGTATTGAAGCATTTGGAGAATCTGAGTTTGTGGGATAAAGTTTTCAGTTGCCAGAGTAGAAGACCTTCACCAGAAGTACCTGTGTCAAAAATAGATAACAACTCTAAAAATGTCACGACTATCATTAATCATTCTGACAGCCGTTTTGAATGATGTATTCTATACAAACGTGCCCACTGATATCAAAATTCTAAAGATATGCTTCGATAATGCAAGAAAAAACTGCAGTCAATCGTCATGGGCAATAATGAAACATGAAGTAGTAAATGATGGACGACTACCGGTGTTTTACAAGGAGATACCAAAAGAAAATAACTCATTCTACAAAATAAAATTCCTATTTAATAATGGAACTCAAGAGGAAAGAGAATGGCAAGCTACACCTTTCAAGGAGACAACAGATGTCAACATAAAAAATGATAAAATGTTTTCAATACTATATTTGATATTAGCAACTTTAATCATTTCAATAATTAATTTTTTCATAAAAACTATGAAAAAGTATAGATCATCTTGTAAAACATGAGAAAATAAACAATTCAACAGATATACGAGGTGTTTTAATAAAACTAAATAATAAGAATAATAATATATTTATTTAAGAAACAAAAATTTACAATATTTTTCTACTTGGGTAATACAACATATGTAAACCATTGATGTAATTGATCAACATTTCGTTGGGTGCACATGAATTTTCCATTGGCGTGGTTAGGACAATACGTAATGGTGGGCTGGAAGTTTTCCGTATTCAATGATGAGTCATCATATAGCGTCACATCGTAAATGGTTGGATACACTGCAAGCTCAGCACACTTTGTTTTTAAAAAGTCAGCTTTCTGATTTCCTCTTACATAAATGCACTCAACTGAATGTAGTAGATATTTCTCCAAAATGGCATTCATTTCACTATAGTCAATATCTCCAGACTGATATGATATTCCATGAACAAATTTTTCCAAGTATTGTGTAGTTTTTTTATCTTTTCCGCTCACATCAGCATAAGGTGTTGGAGGCTTGAACAAAAAGTTGGATCTTTGACGACCAATCTGAATTGTCAATTCTTTTGGATGGAAGACGCCATCGAGCGTGAAACCTTGAATGTCAACGAATGCGATTCTCATGATGACCAGCGTTGAAATGGCGAGCACGAACGGTAGTCGACCACTTATATTATGCTTTTCACAACCTCCGTCAGAGGGAAGTACTCTAGCAGACAATCATGCACGATGATGCAATAGGCCTTAGTATCAGCAGGAAATCCTTTAGCAGACTCAATCTCCAGCTTTATATCCACTGTCGATGATTTCATGCTATCTTCCTGCTTCGAGCAATCTATCACGAACAATGCATGATCTTTGAATGCTGAGTAGTCCAAAATTGGATGAACTTGTGTGGAATGTGTATAGCTCGAGTAGAAACTGGTATAGTTGTAGTAGGCAGTGACATAATCGTTTCTATCGAAATCCAACTGCATTCTTTCGTTTGGCCAATATTCTCCATTCAATGATAGTCTGATGCTAGATATGTTGATGTTATCAAAGGTAGTGACATCACTGTCGAGTTTATTGCGTATATTCTTCTGGAAACAAACGATAACGTAACGTGGACGTTCCACTGCGGCGCTGGTTTTAACTGCCCAAATTTCATTCTTTGCACTTTTTGTGAGCGCAGGTAATTCGCTGAGACTCCATTTTCTGAATGGAATCATTATTGGTGTATCATTCTTGATGGGTTGCATCAATTGTAGTTTGATTTCATCGTTGGGAAATATATGCTTGACCTTCAGTACCATACTATCTATCAAAACTTTGACTTTAGTAGTAGTCGTTACACCAGTATTGTTAAGTTCCTTGACAATTACGCTATCTTTATCGTCACGTGCTCGAACTAGACGAATTGTTTGTCTTCCGTAGACAATCGAACTGTAGTCATTGAATACGTTGAAAATGTGCTTGAGGGGTATCAACAAACTGAACGACTTATCCACAGCATTCAGGAACGGTTTTTCGGGGTACGTCCATCCAGCCGTCGCCAAATGTTTGGAGTCCTCAGGTTTACAGCAAAGGAATCCTCGTACAGTACTAACAATTCCAGGATCTCTGATCACTTCTATCTCTCTGGCACTTTGCACATAAGTGCACGAATCGAAAAGAAACGCTCCACAATTGGGAGCCAATGACACGTTACCATCTCCTTCAATATCTAATTTTCCTTTGATTTCCAACAAAGATTCATGCATCGCGAAAAATGCATCTGCTTGATTCACATTAATCTCCACCATATCATTATTATCGAATGATTTCACGTACGGGATGTAGGATCGATACTCTTCCTTCCGGATAGTTTCATCATATTGAGGTCGACGGTAAATATCGAAAATTGGGTTCATCCTCATTTGATTGAACGATGCTGCAGATGTTGTCGGTGATTGCTCAGAATGAACGTACTTGCGTTTTAACATCTCTTACTTTCAATCCAACAGATTGGAGAAAAATAATATTTTCTGGAAAGAGCTGGTCACGTCCCTTGGAAGACCTCGATGATACTGATAAGTTTGAAGTGGGTGGTCCCCTTTTATGCTGAATTACCAAACCCATTTAATGTTCTTTCAAGTCCAAATGCAAAGTACTTTTCTCTCCTCGGAAATTCACAGGTCTGAGATCTTGATCCAACACTCTAACACTGATGTTGGTGATCTCTGCTAAGTTACTTCTCACAGGCAAATAGATGGGGGTATTGGGACGTTCGTTGATTGCGAATCCAGGATCGACTGTAATGGGAAAGCTCAATATAGTATGGGCCGGTCTGTCCCCGTAGAAGGCTCCTTCGGTAATGTTGCAATCGAAATGTAAGCTAGATACTTTAAGAATATTTACTGGTCGATCTGAAGAGTGCACTATACCAGGCTCCAAGATCCTTTTAGAAAACCCTAATAATTCTCCAAAACTATTATCGTTTTCGAAACTGATGGCGTGCAATCGACTATAGATTTCACACTCTAAGGTGTTGTTGTTTGGTTTCAATGAGAAATCTGTATTATTCAAATGCATCTGAATATGACTCTCAATGTTTTCAATCTCATAACAACCTGTTGGCAGCTTGATTTCCTTCAATACTGAACGATTATTATTTTCGTAGTAGTAAAATTTTTCACCGTCGATGTTTGGTATGGAATGGTAAGTGTGAAATCCTAGTACAGCTATGTAATAACTCTTCCTGGGATGTAGTATGATCGGTGTGGAAGGGGTGAAAGAGAACTCGTTGGTAGTACTAGTCAGCGTGAGCAGCTGAGACATGACTGATGACATTACGAGTGGTACAGAAATATTTATAATAAAACCATCATCGACATCATATTATTTATTAATAGATTACGGCCCCTCTACATTTCAAAAAATAATTACAACCGTGACAATCGTACTGTGAACTGACAGGTCCATCCACATGTGTTTGGGCATCTGGCCTATTATAATGAATGAAACATGGTAAACGAATTCTCAAATCGAAATAACACTGATAATCGTTTGGTAATTTATGCCAAACATTCAACAATTCCCATGGTCTAGCATGTTGTATTAAATATTTGATTGGAAATTCCTTCAATTCATCTTCGGAAAAGTCTTGCAACCTCTTCTCACCATGTAGGAATGCTAAAACGGCTTCCATTATTATACAAAAACTTCAAGCAGAGATGTCCACAGTTGATCTGATTATAGTTTTGAAACTGATCGTTGTTGTAGTATAGTTTGATTTTACCCAGATATCGGACAAGTTCTTTCGGTGGCTTCAGACATCCAAATGAATCAAAATACTCAACGACATCATTTATCTTTCTATAAGCTACCCAATGAGTGCCTTGATTCTTCGACACATCTAAATTTAGAATTGCAGTTTCACGTTTACGAGGACCACTGCTTGGCAAATTGTCTCGCATGAAAACGCCTCGAAAATGTGGTATCTTCAAGAACTTTACGTACTCTAACAACTCGGTATCATACAACGGTCTATTGGGTAGCTTCATTGGGAGTTTTTTTGTTTTTTTAAATATAAACCAAAACCTCCTTTGGCGTTTTTACGCAAGTACAGTCCTTTACCAATAGCTTCCATGGCTTTATTGTGTCGATGATCTTCTTCCAATTTCTTTTTCGCATTCCTCGCATCGATAATTGTCTTCGCTATCGCACCACTTCCCCCAGCAATGCTACCGAGAGCGCCAAGGGCTGCAAAAATTGGCAACAGTGGTAGAATACCTCCAGATTTTGCATTGAAAGGTATGATGCGTGGTATTCTGATTTTATTTTTTCCACCAGCTTGCTTGATGGCGAGTCTAGCAGCTTTCAGAGCAATCGAAGCAGTCTTCTTTAGATTGGTCGGGGGATTCTTCTTCAGAGATTTTCCAATTTTACCCACGATATGTCTTTGGAATGAGCATCCCATACCAAGCTTACGTTTCGCTTTCATTCCGGAAGTAACTAATAAGGCTGCAGCTCTCTCACCAAACTTGGCGTCTGTTGATTTCACTCGTTGCCAAGCAGCGTTTTCCAATACTGAATCGGCTCTGTGACGATCTTCCAGAGACTTGTGCTGCGAGTATGCAATGTCGTGTTGTTTGCAAGCAGCGTCTAGAGGATTAATGCCAGTATCTCCACGAGCCAATCGTTTTTGTAGTTTAGTTCCAGCTGCAAAATAAATGAAATATTAGTAATCTTTTGCATCGTCCAGTAATACGACTTACGTCCACAATACTGATAGCCTCCGGGTAGATGGAGCTCAAAAGGTAACTTGTTTATCAGGGAATTCAAAACACCTTCTCCCTCGTACGAAGACATCGAAAATGATAAAATTGGAACTGTAACACCTATATTTATAGAATAACATAAACGTCAATCATGTCACAAGATGAAGGTTATTCAACAAGAACAGTCGTTACCTATTGAAAATTTAGATTTTCATACATCATCAACGACCCTTGGTAAACATGGTAAATTATTGCCCAATTCATTTCGAGCAATAGTATGTGGACCAAGTGGTTGTGGTAAGACGAACGTCATGTTGTCAGTAATTTTCAATCCAAATGGTGCAAAATTTGAAAATGTTTACGTGTACTCCAAGTCATTGTATCAACCGAAATATCAACTATTCCAAGAGGTATTGAATGGAGTTAAAGAGGTTGGCTACTTCCCATTCAAGGATAATGATGATATTATAAGTCCATCAGATGCAAAACCCAACTCTATATTCCTATTCGATGATGTAGCGTGTGATTCCCAACAGAAAATCCGGGAATATTTTTCAATGTGTAGACACAAGGATATTGATGCTGCCTACCTTTGTCAGACCTACTCGAAAATACCTAAACAGCTCATACGAGACAACTGTAACCTGATTGTACTATTCAAACAAGATGAAATCAATTTGAAGCACGTATTTGATGAACACGTATCACCAGACATGAGTTTCGAAGACTTTAAACGCTTGTGTTCGAAATGTTGGAATGTTGCATATGGTACTTTTGTGATTGTCAAAGATTTCGATATAAATGATGGTAGATATCGTCAAGGGTTTGATAAATATATAAAAATATAAGTACCATATACCATCAGATCATTCCCCATCATGATGTCGTTAAGTCGTGTTGGCACACACAAATACAAAAAGTGCAGCAAACTGATTAAACGTGCTGCCTTCCCCTCTGATCCTGATTTAAACAAAGACGATCAAATAGCTGCACGCAAACGCAAAATTGCAGAGCTCACCCGTTCCATTAGGAAAAAGTACTTGGCATTGAAACTAGGTAGATCGGAAAAAGATGAATCGCTCATCAGAATGTTCAAACCCATTTCGGAGCCACTACATGAGATTGTTAAATCCTCAAAGATCAATAATGCATTGAGAAGTATAAAAAAAGAAGAATCACCTGAACTAAAGAAAGAAGAGGTAGAAGAAAAGGAAAGAGTAGGACAAGAACAAACACAATTTCTCCCAATGGAAGAAGTAGGCAGAATAAGTGCGAGCACAAGTGGACAAGATAATGATGATGAAGTTTTTCACGAAAATATACCTGAACAAAATATTTCAGATAATGTTATGGATGAATATCTAGATCAATATCCGGTCATGTCACATCCATATATTAAAGATCATTGGTCATATAGTGAAAAAATAGATACAATGTATGGACCAACTTATGATCCCCAAACATCAAAATGGTATCTAGGAACACAATTAATTGACTTTGATAAAAGGACTGGCTTTATCAAGATTGAAGGTAAACAGATACGAGGAACCCCAGGACTGTATAAGCTTATCTTCTATGATGATCCTACGGATTTTAACGAAGAAGATGTGCAAGCTTACAGGACGCTATTGAAATTGAGTGATCGCTATATTAATAAAGATGGAAGACTCAAAGGTTCTACGAGATGGAAATACACAGAAATCATAAAACCGCTCATAATGGAGTTGCGAAAAGGTAGAAGACGTTCAACGACTGGTAATGGTTTGACATTAACGTACAATGAAAAACCGGTGGAGTATATTTATTGGGATGATCCAAATGAACTCGTTGATCGTTTGAAGCTGTTGATAGCTTCCAAGGCAGCTGGAAACACCTCACTCGATAATGAAATAGTTGCCATAATCAATGAACTTCGGGAAGCTGGCTATATATACTAATAACACTGACAGTGATGAGTCATTTGAACAATGAGTCTGAACAAGTTCGGACACAGATATGCTCCACATGAAGCTAGCAATAACAGTATTGAATTGACTCATTTGAGAAAACAATTTGTATCACATGATATTATGATAAAGAATTTAACTGATGCATTGAATTTGATTGACAACAAAATAAATAAATTTGAAGAATTCATTTCGAGGAACCCTCCAACGGCCAGTGAACATATGTCAACGAAAAAGTATGTAGATGATGTGATATCACAAATTAAATTTGATTTCAAGTTGGCCATTGATAAATATACTAAAAAAGTGCGAGGGGTACTCGATGAAAAAGTGAGTAAAGTTGAAATTGATAAGCTTAATACGAAACTTAATGAAAAAATCAGTAGTCACGCAAACAGTTCTACAAACCGCATTGATGCACTACAAAATCAAATGATCAATGCCTTGAAAAATATCGAAGGATCAATAAATAGACTTAATAGTAAAAATACCCTTTGATAGTATGGCTTCAACAGACAAGATTCAACTCGTTGATGAGCTTCATGCATCAGCCCGCAAGACTTACCCTAGACGACGAACTATCATCAAGGGCTTAGATGATTTATGGCAAATTGACTTGGCCGAAATGAGACCTTATGCACATCAAAATAAAGGTTTCAAAATGATTTTGGTAGTTATCGACTGTTTTTCTAAATACGCCCACTCAAAACTAAGACGGGTGAAGAGATCACTAAATCTTTTGCGGATATACTGCACCAAGCTAATCGTATACCAAAAAATCTGCAATCAGATCAAGGAACAGAATTTTTCAATATTAAATTTCAGAACTTGATGAAAAAATATAATATAAACCACTATAATACATTCACTGTGAAAAAGGCTGCCATTGCTGAACGGGTGATAAGAACACTCAAAAATAAACTCTACAAGTATTTTAGTCTGAATGGAAAATACAGATGGATTGATGTATTGTCAAAAATTACCAAACAATATAATGACACCAAGCACAGTAGGACTAGATTGAAACCTACTGAAGTGAACAAGTCTAACGAGAAAGAGATTTTACGTCAGAGATATAGTCATTTAAAAATTGCTGGTCCACGTAAGCTCAAAGTTGATGATATCGTGCGGATATCCAAGTCCAAACATATTTTCGAAAAAGGGTACACGCTAAATTGGACGACAGAGTTATTCAAAATCATTAAAGTTAAAATAACCAATCCTGTAACATACTTACTCGAAGACATGCATGGTCAGCCAATCAGCGGTGCTTTCTATGAGGAGGAATTGCAGAAAACCAAGAATCCCGACATTTACCTCATAGAAAAAGTATTGAGAAGAAAGGGAAAGAAAATGTACGTCACGTGGTTAGGACTCGACAAAAAACATAACAGTTGGATAGAAGACGTCGATTTAGTATAGAATGGAAAACACGAACAAAGTTCTGCAGTCAGGGGGGCCTTTTCATCTCCATCATCAAGAATCACAGTTCGGATAAGTCTGGTAAAGAAGGAGGGGGATATAAATATATGCATGAAGTTGATTTTAGTCTCATTCAAGTTTGTATCTAGCTATGTCGAGTCAAGATAGTGCTAGTATGCTAGATGTAAGTGACGTCGAGTTAACACCATCACCACCAGCATCATTTAGCATCTGATGGAGACGAGCTGTTGGAAATGTTCGAGAGCAAAAATTACAATTGGTCTTTCAATAACTGATGTCATTGCTGATATGGAATATCAAGTGACATTGACACAAGTCAAAGTTTGAAGGAACAATTAAAATCTCTACTATCAAAGCTAATTTCATTTTACGAATAATTTGTATTTTTTTTTTTTTTAATAAAATTGTTGATTTATGCATGTGTTTTTTTAATATCGATCTCTCTTTACACTTAAATAAAATTCAAAAATAAAACAATTTTTTTTATTAACTTACACATATAATTACATAATTTTAGTTTACACAGTAGATTACATAAAAATAGGTTACATATAATTTTTTTTTTTTTAATTATAAAAGTGGAACAGAATGAAATTATAAAATTAATGATATCAGGAATGAGGAATATGTAAAGTTATTATTTTTTATATCTCTACGCAAACGGTTCTAAATCTAATTATTCTATACTGTAATGACCCCATGGTAGCGTGTTAAATGATCCCGAAATTAAATATCTTTTATCATCCTCAGGGCTTAAAGCAATTTTCGATTGTTCTATGCTAAATACGTCATGTTTATAGGATCGAATTGTGCACTGTGTAATATTTTTATGTTTAAATGTTTTAAGACAATCTACGTAATCTTCAAACGTCAATTTATTTTTGACAACATTATATTTTACCCCCTTAGACTTTTTAGTGACGTTTTTATCTCCCTGAATTTTAAACGCGTACATTTTTGATCGTAACCCAACAAAATGCGTAATGATTTTGCCGTTGGCTTCATCTTTCATAAGACCCGGTATTTTTTTGTAACGGGATATTGTATATATTATTTCCACTATAATCGGAGGTATCAAATTTTTCGATATACCTACCGATTATGTCTTTGTAAACGTTGATATTCATTATTTTGTAGAAGAAACTATCGGTGTCGGTGTAGTTTATGATACAATTGTTCACCCCTAGGGTGGGGAGCATAAAATTATAGTGGAAATCATACATACACGTTTTTGAAATATCGAGAATGGACATTCCAATATATAGGGGTTTATCGAAAAGTAATTCAGACTTTTTTAGTTCGATAGCCATTAGATTTTCATCAAAAATTGATCTATTGTGAAATCTCGCGCTAGAAATTAAATTTTTTGCCCCGTAACGACCCTCGCATGAACTTACTAACTTTACTACCCTATGTAAGCGTTTATTTTCCATTGTTTTGCCAAACACCGCGTTGTTCGCGAGTTTAAACTGATTCTTTGCAAATGAACTGGTAGCTGTAGTCCTTAAACGAGTGTTCAGCTCGATATAGGGCTACAACCATGCAGATTGTTTAAATTTTAAAACGCGATGTATCTTTTTAAGTATTAAACCATGCGCCAAAGCCTGTTTTAAATTTCGGTAATGTATAACATATTTTTCTTTATTATGTAGTGTAGTCATTAATTTCGGTAATTTTGATCCGGGTGGTACGCGGTGTTCAGCACAAAAGGGAAAGTCCTTATGCAAATCGTGCAACTCTTTAGGATATTCTAAATCAACCTGCAGGATGTATCCTTCTTCTGCATCGTCAGGTATCTGAGAAATGTCAATATTTGTTTCCACCCATTGAAAGTCATCGTATGGCAGAGGTTGAGACATAGCCCATCCATACAAATTATTAACATCAAGGTAAAATAGATAACTTGTCGGCTTGGTGGAATCGTATGTTTCCATATACTCATTGTTTGCCTCCGTATATCGATTACTGCAAACCGATATTCCTCCTCTAATACCCGCTTCAATGAACAATATCATATCCACATCCTTTATAAGTTTGAGTTTACATTTAGTATACTTTAACATGCAGTCCCACGTATACCCAGGCATAGTATAATACCATGCCGGATCTAAACCATAAACTTTCAAAGCAGTCTCTCTAAAATTTTCCATAACGTCTGCCAAAAGAAGGATATCTGTGCGAAGGTATAAGTCGCTATATTCCCCCAAGTTTTTAATCCCGAACGATTGCCAAACGCTTTGCGCATGACCATACTTCTCTTCGCTAATATGCTCGTCATTTAGTTTATTGTAAAATTGTTTTTTAGATGGTAATTGAATGTCATTTAATTTATCCAAGTTGTTTATATAATCATAGGGGAAAACACCTTTTTTTGTTATTAATTTAAAATTTTCTTCATTTAAATAGCTGAATTCTTTTTTTAAATTTTGCAAGTTTTTGACTTTAAGAGTGCTCACCAATTCGTCAAGACTGGCCCCCATAAATCTACAAGAATCTATAAATCTAAATTTGATGTTAGTCTCCGAGTCGTATTGAGTAAATGATATATATTTTTCCATATTAACGGGAAGTACACTCACTTGTCCACGCTTGGCAATGTCTTTTATAATGAAATGACTATCGTAGCCCGAAAGATTGTGAAATGCAATTGGCACAATAAATAATTTTTTAAATTGTAAATTGCATACTTGATGTGCCCAACCCCGAAAAGCTGCCGTAAAGTGATCATGATCACGAACAATAATATCTTTAATACTAAAAGGCTTTTCACATATGTGACATACCTTGGCATTAATGACATCAGGCTTTTCCACCATTGGGATTATATTTTTGATCTTTGATTGAATAAAACTGGCTAAATTTGACAATTGGTCGGCGAACCATTGCATGCAATCATCTCCCCGATAGCTATTGAAATAGGAAAGACTATCATCGTAAGAACATTTAAAATAGTAACCTGCATTAAAAGCCTGATGCTTTTGATATTTGACAGTTTTTTCGGAAACCTTATCATAACAATCTACCAACTGCGATTCAAAGTCTGCATAAATTAAAAAAGGACACTTTTGTTTATAAACGAAATTTCTAAACTCTACACAATCATATTTAGGAAATGAAATTTTACAGTCATTAACATTTTGACAAACCTTTTCGTGTTCGTTTAATTTATCACAGCTTGAAAAATAATTCAAACATCTGTCGCACAAGAATTTTTTTGCTGATATTTGTTGAGTTGACTTGAAATTAATCTAGACAAATGTTTTATCCAAACATAATGATATTTGATTTCAACATTT
Source organism: Agelastica alni (assembly GCA_950111635.1). Classification (NCBI taxonomy): domain Eukaryota; kingdom Metazoa; phylum Arthropoda; class Insecta; order Coleoptera; family Chrysomelidae; genus Agelastica; species Agelastica alni. The sequence goes on along the minus strand of OX467708.1, from coordinate 50,074,283 downwards.
TCATTGTCGATAGGTGGCGCTTCATAATCATTTAGTTTCCGAAAATACTGATCTTGTATTAGTAACAAATTAACGTGACGTTTCATTTTATTTTTAGTTAAAACAACAGGTATAACCATGTAAAATGATCTCTTCTCTGTTTCATTCAATTCTAAAGCATAGACGTTAACTGAAATTTCGTTTAGTTTCTCGAACTTTGAAATTTGATTTAATTTAATTGGAATTTCCAACCCCTTTATATTAAGAACGGTGTCATAATGCGGATACTTACTTAATCGTTGTGGGTGTTTTGTGACTGGATATAAAGCGCTTACGATGCTCCAAAAGAAACATGCTTGGTCTGCATTTTGAACGTTTACGCAAGCATGTTTCTTTAAAATTTGATCTGGTAATTTAATGAAAGATGAACCGTTGCCAAACTCATATTTATTTATAGCTACCTCTAATAAAACGATTTTACTAAGTGCCCAACCACTATTTTTTTCAGAAAATTCTGATAATTTATTTAATATAACATCGACTACATTATCATTAAACCACTGTGCTAAATCCGATCCTGCATCTACAACAGCATTTGGAGTAATGAAAAACTTTCGATCTAATAATTCGTCACTTGACTGCTGCTTTATAAAATCCCCCCAAAAGGTTGTATTTATTTTTAGCATAGGCATTGTTTTTAAAATATTATTAACTCTACATTTAAATAAATGAAACGCGTCTTTTAAAAAATCTTTAATTTCTTTATGTTGTAAATTTATTATAACTCCCGTTCTAATTCTACTGTCGAAAATAGCAATCACATCTTCCCACTTAACTCTACTACCTCGTTTTAACCCTAAACCTACCTTGTTGGACATCGCTTTAATTAAACATCTCATCCGTTTTAATTCAGCGATTTTCGTATGAATTTTACGTTTTTCTCCAACAGAAAATTTAATTTTTTTAAAAGCTAGCGCACATTTTCTAATATGTTTGGCAATTAATTTTAAAGAGACATTAGCAAGATCATCGGAATAATTTTGATGTAACTTTTTAATAGTTTCGGTAACTTTGGACGACATTATAAACCACTTTTATAATTAAAAAAGAAAAAAAAAATTTGCTTACCAATTTTCTATGGATGTTTCGGATTAAATTTCTTTAATTTCAAATGCCGCAGCCAAATGGACCACAATCGTATGTTAAGCTGTATTTCCCTTTCTCGAAATGGCTAATATACGGCTTATAAGTAGCAGTAGTAGGAAGGTGACTTTATCACCCAAGTCAAGAAGAACGCTTGTACCAAATGTTGTTTTGGTTATTTTCGCAGCATAAATTGCTTGAGGAACTCCTATTGGTAGCTCCTGCAGCTTTACTATAGGTTTCCGTGCTGTAATGGAGGAAACTTCGTTTAAATTTTCCAAATTCATCTAATAAATTTTTTAAAAATAAGAATATTTTGTGAGACAAAACACAACAATAATTGAAGCTTACTTTTTTCTTCATGTAGCACTTGAACGCACAAATCTATCACCGTTTAATGTAAATAGTCAAATGGTACTAAACCGTATGGCTTTCTCCTTTTTATATCTTTAATTTTGATAAATAATGCTTATTTTATAACAAAGGAAATTACGAGTGTGACATTTTTTTAGATAAGCAATTTCTGGAAGCTTCTAGAACTGCTGAGTCGCAAAAATGGTTCTAATAAAAGTCAGCGGAAATGACGCATGTAACTCACGTTAAATCAACATATTTTCATTCATTTTTATTATCTGGTAGTTCAAGGTTATTTTTAACATAATGATGTCACAAATATATATTTGTATATCCAATCTTGCACGATAAAATTAATATGCGTAGTAGCTACATGGTATAGCTATCCGTTTAGTAAGTCAAAGGATTCAGGTTCGAACCTACGAGATACCAAGTTTTTTTCAACGCTTACGTCACAACACTTTTCAACGTGCTTACGGAACCCTATTAATCGAGTCGATGGGGACAATGTAAACAATGATGTTATATGTCAACAATGGCAACATGCCGTATGTCAACAATGCCGTATGTAAACAATGGCAACAATGTCATATGTCAACAATGTCACATGTCAACAATGTCATCTCCCCACTCCTGTCATATGTCAACAATGTCATATGTCAACAATGTCATATGTCAACAATGTCATATGTCAACAATGTCATATGCCAACAATGTCATTTACCCCACTCCTTCACCTGTCACTCCCCCCACTCCTTCTCCTGCCACTTCACCCCCACTCCTCCACACCCCACCACTGCCCCCACTCCACCACTCCTACCCCCACTCCTACCCCCACTCCTTCCCCCACTCCTACCCCCACTCCTACCCCCACTTCAAGTGGGCTTGAATCGCTGTTGTTTAACTACTTAGTTTATTAATAAAAGATGTTTATTAAAGTGTGAAAATTAGGAATAGTTATTCTATGTCAGCCTGTACAGTCCAAATCGTAAAATGATACCCTCTATTAATACTTTTTTTACTTTAAATAAATTTGATCTATTTTTAATGATTCATTGAGTGTGTTTTTATTCTTGACCTAATCCCTTAAAAGCGTTCCACAGAATTTCCAAGCATTGCATACATTACCGAAGTAAAGTTACATGAAAATACAATATTTTATGCAGTACCCAGACGAATATAGTATTACATAAAATGAATGGGCAATCTATAGATTACCTAAATTATTAACTCTGTCGGTAACATATATATGTAATTTGTTTAAAAATAGATTTAACAAATCACTTACCCAAATCATAAACTTTTTAAATTTTGTTGCAGGTTATTCTTGCAGAAACCAGCTAATCCAGATTTGATGTACATAATATTCTTCTGTCACACTCAGCTTACTGTAACATTACTACTTTGTCTCATATTTGGTAGCAAGGTAAGAATTTTTTACTACATTTCTAAATTGAGATAATATCGTTTTCATGAAAGTCTATTATAACATATGGTCTTAAAATGCTCAAAAAATGTATACACATTTTGTTTTGTTTACACCAAATGGTGATTAATTATGCTGTTGTAAATATGATATTTTTTCATATGATTATGATTGAATATAATGTTTGTAAGCTTAGTATTTATAAAAAAATTTACAAATTCGTAAAGAATTTTAAGTCTTGCAAAGCAAATTTCCAAGTGTGATATTATTGCAATCAATAGGGAAGAAAATACAGTAAAACCTCCCAATAACGACCTCTCCTGGAATTGTATTACCTTAGTAATAAGCAATTTTAAAATGTTATAATTGACACTACGGGTGACAAAAATCAACCTCAAAATTTAAAAAAGTTAAATACTGAAATATTTTATTCGAATAATTATCTGTTATTACTTTCTTGAATTTTTTATCAATGATCTGCACTTAATTGAGACTGTTTATCAACAGTAAATATTTATTTATATAGTTTACACATATAACAGAAAACTTTTTACTTCTTCTTCTTATCTCCTATCGGAGATTTGCTATCATCACAGCTATCCGGACCTTATTGACTGCAGCTCGAAAGAGTTCAACATTGCTACAATTAAACCGGTCCCTTAGATTTTGGGGGAACTTTGTAACTACCATTAAATTGGTTTTTTTAAAATTTATCTTTAGACCGTATTCGTTACATCGATCATTTAATTTCTCTAGAAGATGTTGTATGTCTCTTTGATTGCTCGTTAACAAGTCGGGGTCATCAGCATAACGCATATTATTTATAACCTCTCCGTTAATAACTATCCCTACCGATTCTTTTTGCAAGGTTTCTTTTAAAATGGCTTCGCTATGCAAGTTGAATAGTATTGGCGATAGGATGCATCCTTGTCTTACACCACGACGGATTTCCATTTCCTCTGTTGGCTGGTTTTCTACCTTTGTATTCGCTCTTTGGCCCCAGTATAGGTTGATAATTATTCTTACATCGTCCAAGTCAATGTTTTTACTGACGAGTAGCTGATGTAACTTGTCATGTTTCACTTTGTCAAAAGCTTTCTCAAAATCGATGTAACATGCAAACACATCTTGGTTCATATCGAGACAGCGCTGGAAAAGAACGTTTATCCCAAAGAGCGCCTCTTTTGTTCCAAGTCTTTCGCGGAATCCAAATTGCGTGTTGCTCATGTCCTTTTCAAGTTTTCTGTATATTCTTTTATGGATGATCTTTAAAAACAGCAACTCATGAGTGCAATGGTCCGGTAGTCTGAGTATTCTCTTGGGTTTGGTTTCTTAGGTATAAGTACAAAAGTAGATGTCAGCCATTGCTTAGGGATTTCTGCCCTGTCATAAATGTTGTTAAAGAGGTCCAGAAGAATATCTATCATATCGTCATCAAAAAAGTTTAACAAGTTCTATGAGTATTTGATCAGGACCAGCAGTTTTGCCAGGTTTCATAGTTTCCAAAGCATATTCTATTTCTGATCTTAATATTTTTAGGTGTACGTTGCTTGATTCGAAGACCGGCCTTGGAGGTCTTTCGTCGTAGAATAGTTCCGAGAGGTATATTTTTTACCTCCTTAGCTTGTCTTCCACGTCAGTAATTACTTTATACAAAAAACTGTATCTTAAGTGCACAGCTGATGGCTGATAGTACCGACCTCTTGGAAAATTGGTTGATGACTATCTGACTGAATCTGAATAGCGCCTGTTTCCGCGACTGTTACACACTTTCGTCCCATTTCACTAAATCACTCTCACAAATGCAAGAAAGCGAGAGAAAAGATGTTGCACATTAATTAAGACAACTAATGTGTATTTTATAATGATATAATTATTATTTATTAATAATTTTTATTACATGACTAAATTATCAATTTTTTTAAAAACATACAGTTAAAGCTAGAGAATCAGCAAGATATTAAAACTACTTACATATCTAATTTCTTCTTTATTTTATGGCTAAATTTTTCAGTGAATTTTTTGGTAATTAAACCATTTTTTTCACTTTTATTAATGATTATAATTTTTTTTTTATAGAAAGACAATTTTAAACTTAAATATTTAACGTTGATCGGAAACTTTCAAAGCTGAAATTTGGATTTCATGAGATTAAATTTTAAAATAACACATTTAGGTACCTTTTCTGTATATACCTAGTTATTATTTTTATGGAGGGTATTGTGAGAATTGTTTTTGATTGTCAAATTTTATTGCCCTTAATTAAGAGTGTTTTTACCATTGTTGTGTACTAAGAAATTTCCTTGATGAGTGCTCGGAGTCATTTTAGGGTATGCATACATACATAGGGGTAGGCAGAGACCACTTCCTTTCACTTGCTACGGTTCTAACACACATCTTTTGCTTTCTCTACTTTCATCAGTGCTCTTATACATGCTCGTCGGTTGTTGGTACTCTTGACCTGGTCTTTCTTCAAAACAATGTTGATCTGATCGAGATATGTTCTCCGAGGTCGACCTCTACCGACTTGTCCATTCACACTCGCCTTATAAATTTGTTTCGTCAATCTTCCTTTATCCATCCTTTCTATCTATCTTTGTAACCACATCTTTTACACCACAGTGTTCTCTTATCTCACTATTCTTTACTTTATCCAACCGAATCACTCCGGCTATACTTCTCAGACTAGTAATCTCCGCAGCATTAATCCTATTTTTATGCTGTTTCTGCCAAATCCAACATTCACTACCATACATAAGTGTAGGAACCAACACACCTTTATGCACCGCCAGACGTGCCTTTTTTGACACTTTCTGGCTGTACAGTGCCCCATTCATTTGTTTTCCTGCCAACACCCTTTGCTCAATGTCACTGTCACACTTTCCATCTCCACTAAATTTTGAACCCAAGTACACAAATTCATTTACTTGTTCCACTCTTTCTCCCTCAATCAAAACTCCACAGTTTGTCATGCTTTGTTCTCTTTCAAAAACCATTACTTTCGTTTTGCTCACATTTATTTTCATCCCTTTGATTTTCAGGGCATCATGCATAACATTAACCATCTCCTGCAACTCCTCTTCAGATAACGCTAATATGACTTAATATATATGTAGCTACAATAATATGGGATTATCCAAATAGAATTTAGGGAATTCGAAATTGGTCGTTTTAGGGGGTTTATACAGATGGTCACTGTACCTATCTATCAAAAATTTACATCACAAACAAAATTATGTGAAAAATCCGATAATTTATTCAAAAATGATCTACCAAACATATTGAGTCACTTCAGGACAGAACATTAAAGTTGCTTTAAATGAAGTTAGAGCTTCAGAGTAAAAAGTATTTTTACACCATTTACCTTTATGGATGATCCAATAATTTTAAGAGACAGTACTTTATTTTTCGTTGGAATTGAATACTTGCAAAATCTTGTCCTACTATTTATTGATTGATAATTTTTTAAGATCCAATACATTAAAATTGAAGCATATACGCCTACGTTAAAATAGTAGTTATTAAGTTATTTTGCATTTTCTTTTAAATCATTACTTCATTTTAGTTATATGTACAGAAACCATTTAATAGTCTTAAAAATTTATAAATAAGATTATTATTATCATTTGTTGTGAATTTCTGAGCCGTATTTTAAGAACTAATATGAAATTTGTATATTTGGTTACTTTACTTTACTTTTACGTATCCGAATCCATATCAAATTCTATCGGCCCAATACCGGGCCACGACCAAAGAATTATCTGTGGCAAGCCATAAATCTTCGGGGGAGCAGGAGTTTGGGCAGTTCTTACAGGTTAATAGGTGTTCCATAGTCTGCACCTCCCCGCAGTCGCACTTGGTGTCTATTTCTTCAATAATCCCCCACTTTGCTAGGTTAGTCTTTGTAGGGGCAACTCTTGTTCTAAGGCGGTTAAAGTTTTCCAATTTTTCCATTCCAGATGGAGGTCCTAGTGGAGGTTCCTGGCGTAGAATATTCCTGGCGTTTGAATATCTCAGTATGTTCTATAGCTAGTCAGCGATCCGCGGGAGCCTCGCTTCCAGCCACCTTGTAGAGGTATCCCATTGGTGCAGCCTTCATACAGCCAGTTATGAGACGACTTGTCTCGTTAAGTGCAACGTTTATATGTTTCGTACGTAAGGATCTATTCCATATCGAGTAAGCGTACTCCGCAGTTAGAAACATAGTGCTTCAGCTGTAGATCTGATCACGTGAGGGTTAGCTCCTCATGTGCTTCCCGTTAGTTTCTTTAGGAGTTGGTTCCTGGTCGATACCTTTTGTTGGATCTTTTAACAGTGGAATTTATAAGTTTAAGATCTATCCAGTGTTACTCCTAGGTATTTCGGGCAGGGTATATGTTCTATAGCGATTCCGTTCCATTGTACCTGGCTGCTTTTGTATTCAAATGTAAGGCACAAACCTGTGTCTTAGATTGATTAGGTTTTAAGGAGTTGGTTCTGTAGTAGGTGGACATCTGTGTTAGGGCGTTCTGTAGTTTTTCCTCGACTACTGAGAAATGTTTCCCCTGGGCCGCGATGGCCAAGTCATCAGCATAGAGGAAGTGTTCCGTATAATTAGGGGTGGGCTGATCGTTTGTATATATGTGTAATAGCATTGGGGAGAGGACGCTTCCCTGGGGAAGGCCATTCTTTTGTGATCTCCACCTGCTTTTCCTGCCCTCCAAGCTAACATAGTACCTCCCATTCTGTAGAAGGGATTCGATTACTTTGGTTAGTTCGTAATCCTTAGTAATATTATAGACCTTAACCAGGAGGGTTTTTTGGTTACGGTGTCATATGCAGCCGATAAATTCACAAAGACAAATCCGGTTTGATTCCCCTCTTCGAAACCCCTCTTGATGTGTTCTGTCAAAGTCAGTACCTGTCCTGTACAGATCTTTCCGGTAGGATACCTCCCTGTTGTGGAATCAGTGTCTGGTCTACAAAATTCTGGATTTTATTGATTATAAGCCGTTTATAGAGTTTGAACAAATGGCATAATAGTGAAATGGGTTTATAGCTACTTGCGGCGTAAGGGTCTTTACCAGGTTTTAATAATGCGATTATCCTTGATTTCCTCCAAGATTTAGGAATTTGTTTGTTTAGATAGCAGATATTCACCAGCATAAGGATCCACTGTTTTGTTTTATTCCCAAATTGTTTAATCTGCTCTGTGCACATGTCATCCACTCCGGCAGCCTTCCCATTTTTGAGACTATTGATGGCCTCATTAAGGTCCGGAGTCCTGAACGGTGTGTTGACAAGTGGGGCCTCGCTTTCTAGATTTCTGTTAATTTTACCTACCCTATGTTTGATATCAGTTTTTCCGTTTCCACGTCTTTTTTCGTTCTCTTTAGAGTACTCTGCCAGCGGTCTCTCTATTGGCAAATTATGCCCGAGCTCAGCCGTAGAGGGTAGAAGAAAAAAATATAAAAGTGAGCCGCGCCACCGACTTAGACGGTTCAAGCCGGAAACCCCTAGGTCTTATGGGCACTAGCAGAGCCACACGATAAACAACTAAGATTATGGTGAACCAAATAAATAAAATTATAGCTAAAATATATTGGATACTTTACTCACACAATAAATCAAAGTACATAGCTCAATAGCAACATTATTACAAATATAGTCAAAATTAACAGCTATGGTAAATTTCTTGCTAAAACAAACCAAAAATTTAAAATTTACAACTTTATAAAATAACTAGAACAGAAGTAAGAGTAACAGACTTTACCAAGTTACCAAAAAAAAAGTAAAACGTATATAAATCAACTCATTAATAACACTAACTCAAACGTTTACATAAGGCTGCTAATTTACTCGTTTTTACCATTTACATAAAGATTTTCACTGCCAAAACAATCGAGTTTATTTAAAAATATTTTTACAATGGTTGTCCTTTAAAATATCAAAATTGTAGGATATTTACAAATAAGTAGGAAGAAAATATATTTTTACCTGGACATAAAGAATTATTGAGAAGATTATTTTAATCCAAGTTTAGTTTTGGCATATTATCTAATGCGATAAATAGTTTCTAACAATGTACTATATTAATAAACTAAAACAAAACTTAATCGTGGTGTCAAAATGAGTCACGGCGTTATATATTTAAAAATAAATCACTTATAACCTTTGGGTAAACGACTTCACTACTCCTGTGGCCGGTTTGATTATGGGACGGCACCTGCTAATTAACAATGGCTTCCCTCAAATAAATCCCGCATGCGGCTATTTTAACTCGACACCAAAATCCAAAATATCAACAACGAAGGTGAGATAGAATGGTCAAGTTAAAAATTAAGTGGTTTTTCTTCAAAATCCAATTAAGATGGCTCAAATACAGCCAGATATGAAAGAAATCCCGTAGAGGTTGTGCACACGTGCTAATATCACAACGTCCCAAAAACTCTCACCAACACACGACTCCCAAGACTGACACCCAACGACTGACACTCCTTCCCAAGCCGGATATCAAGAAATGACACGGTATTGACGTAAACCAAGAATAGCACTCGTCCGTGTGGATAGCCAGCCCCATCCACACAGAAATGCAAACCAAACAATCGAATCCTATCCCTACAAGGTATGCAACACTATTTACAACGAATGATATAATTAAGTTACAACAAAATACGGTATGCAACCCTACTTACGAGTACCTAAGGAATACTAAACTATCAGAGACCCAATTAATAATGGAACTGTAGAAGGAAAAAATAGGCACGTAAACCGTTAAGTAGCAATTCATGGGCAATTTGATCGACTGTGACATTACTAGCTTGTTTATGTTCTATTAGGTCAGCATTGGGTTTCTGGATCATGTTCCACGCTATCTTACTACTGGGAGTCATGACCAGCTTTTCGATTGTCTCGTTCGATCGTTTCGTTGCTGAACGGGTTGTGTATTGGTCTAGAAGACTCTTAGATTTCGCGGATCGATCTGGGTTGTATTGTTGTCTGCATCCCCTGGGGATTGTTTTTCTGGAAATATTCTTAAATTTCTCAACAAACCGCTCGTAGTTCTCGGGAACAGGTTCCAGTCCATCTACGGCGTCATCCAGAGCCCTAGCGAAGTCAGCCCAGCCCAGTTTTCCTTCCGGATATTAAAACGCCTTCCGAAAGGTATCGTTTGTAGTTTTTGACAGGTCTCTTTTTAAAAAAAAAACATCTTTAACACCGCACTATTAGTTTATCTCCTTTCAAATTGTACCGAACCACATTTACATTGACCTCATGGTATTAAATATTCTTGCCAAATAGTAGATTAAATTAATTTAAGTAATAAGTTGTTGTCATTTATCACAAAAGTGTTATTATTTACTAAAATTAATATTATTTTAAGCATTAACGATCAATAAAAACTATTATAATAAACATTTAAACTTTAATGAACAAACAGGCAACTCTTTATAACGTAAGTTTTTTTAACTAAAGCATTGTATACAGTTTACAAATAAAAAGTGCTATTTGCAGAAACAAATATATTTTTGCTGGAATACATTAATTTTCTACTGAAGAATAAAAACTAAACCAAGAATATTAAGAAATAAATTTGCGTCATAATGCTTCTTCCAGATTAAAAATGATAAACAAAACCCGTTTTTCGTAGAAACGCAAATTAAGACTGAAAATGAGTAAAAGTGTTAAATGACTGTAAATTTATTGCAACAGAAAGATTACAGATGGTAAATGTAACCACTGCATTTTTTGTACTTTTATTTATCCGAAGAAAGTCGTGTTATATTTTTAAAATATTTCAATAAAAAATACCACTTTGCGAATGTACTCTCAGTTAAAATCCTATTTTAAATTTATTGATCGTTGATGTGATTTCTTTTTTGTAAATCTGTTGTGGGTTTTCATGAAAAATAACGTTGATTTATTAGTCTAAAGTATTAATTTACGTAACAAGTTCCGAAAGTAATATTTTACGGGATGAGTAGGAAGTTTCCAGGACGAGCCGTAGGTGAGTCCTGGAATCCTGCAAATCACGTAAAATCACTTTTGGATCGTGTTACGTACAATATTTTTTCTATAGCTGTTTTGTATGTTAAAAAGAATATCGATGGATAATAACTTTATATAGACAATTGCATAAAACAATAACTCTTATAAATACATTACTTATGAATATTAATTACACAATTATGACAATTACTTATATTAATATTATTAGGGATATTAACAGAAGTGGCAGTGTTGAAATTAAAATTCGACGCATCAGTAACTGTACTAGTTTTCGAGATATTAATTTCATTACGGCCCTTTTCAATCTGTGAAGCTATGTGAATTTTGTTTCTTAAAGAATTTTCTATCCCTCTGCTACATTTGTTGATTTCCATCCTCCGTGTCTCTTTATATACTACCACCACTTTCAGCGAGTAAAGTGGCTGAGCTCCTGCGTAAACAGTGCCCGGTGTATCCTTTGGAATTAGGTAATTTAAGAAATTCAGCAATTGTGCAGGCAATTTTTCCAAAAGTGTGAATACCAATAGGTTGTATGGTACCTTTTCCGCTTTTATAATAAACAAATAATCTACGATGTGGTGTGTTTGCTTGACGTAATGACATATATTTTTTGTATAAAGAAATATTATTTTCTCCAATGACGACAAAAATTCGTTACATATTCGTTTTAGAATTAGGAATTTTAATCACTAACATGGTTGTCTTATCTTCTATATCATCCAAATTCATTTTACAAAGCTCTTCACGACGACAAGTGCCTGCCAAACCAATTATAAATGCAACCTAATATAAAAAAATTAATCATATTGAAGAAGAGAAATTAGATTTAATTATATTATCTTTGTCATTAGGTAGATATTATTTCCAGCTTCTGATAAAAAGTAATCTATTTCTTCTTTATTTAATACTTTTGATTTTTTTGGTTTATAGCTAATAGATTTTCTTTTAAGAAAATCAATAACTTTGGGATAGCGGCTTATATCTATATTGTTTTTAATATTAACTGTGGACTTAAGCATCGAGTAATTGTTTCAGAGGCTTGTTGGCTTTAATATTTTAGATTTTTTCATTAAATATGCAAGAATCACTTGTTCATTTATAATATGCACATTTTTTTCATTACTCCATTTTTTAAATAAATTGTAAACCAATTTATACCTCTCTCTTGACTTTACCGGCAATAATTCGTAAGTAGCTTCTTTAGCAAATTCACTTATTTCATGTGGGATCATTTTAGCCTCACTTTCACTACTGATTTCCATTTTTTGGATTTAAAAATCGGTAAAACATAAACCAATGTTACGTGACAATCGCTGTCATAATAAAATACAAGTTCATGTTATTGTCAAAACCGCCTACATAGATATCCAAATTCGTACCGAAAGTAAAGAAATCATTCCGAAAGTGAAAAAAATCGTGCCAAAAATAGATATTGTAAAGTGGTATTTTCGATTTAATAAATCATACCGAAAATTTTGTTTTCGAGACGGCTGCAAAAAAAAATGTTTACGCCACATAAAAGACCAACTTGTTTATCTTAAGAACTAATAGTGTAAATCAAAATTAAATACCGATTTTGTTAAAGTGCAATAGCAAAAATATGTGAATTAATGGTGAAAAAAATGTCTTAACAGCACTAAATCGTATGTTTTTGTTAAGACCATTCTTTTGCGTCAACATAATCGAAATAGTGAAGAATCGCTTATTTTCGTTCTCGCTAAAAATTGAATTTATCACGCTATATAACTTTTAGAACTCCAAAAATCATACTTTTCCATTTAGGGCAGCATCTGAGCGAAACAATTTGGGGCCGGTGGTTACAGCTTTAGCTGTTAAAATTGTTAAGTTTCGATAGATTTACTATATTGTTTTAATTGTTTTTAATCAAAAATAAAACAGGCCTAACGTAAACACGTTTACCATCTAATTTTAAAAATATTAATTGTAATACCACCTCAATGTTGCAATGTTTATTCTTTGCACGATTTATGGCCTCTTTATAGCCTCTTAATCAGATGCAGACAGCTGAATCTGAAGATTAAATAACTGTTTCGAAATGAAAAATTCAGCATTATGTGTCGGAGCCATTATTACAACACAATGCCGATATATAATATTGTTATTAGGACAGCATTCAATATCCAACCCTGAGAAAAGCGGTCTTAAAGTATCTTTCTGCTCCGCCTACCAGTGTTCCAAGCGAGCAGTTTTTTTTTACTGAAAGTAGACGCAAAAGGCCGCGGAGTGCGACTATTAGAAGTGGGAGGAAATGATTGTAGACCCGCTTTTTGAAAAGTTTCAGGTTATATTTCTCTGGAAAAACTGATTTTGGAAGCTTGTTCCATTCCGTAGCGGCCCTGTAAAAGAAGAATTCTTGATGGAGATTGATCCTTGTAGTGTCAATCTTGAGAGTAAATGGGTGAGACCGATCAGCGTGCCGAGTTCTTCGGCCGAATGTGGCCAGTGGTGGTACAAGAGTTTTTATTTCTCTGGAGCATCTGCCATGGAAATATCTGTAGAGCAATGACTGGTCTGCAACTCTTTTTCTATGTACTAGTGGATAAAGGATATCTGTGAGAGTTGAGCTGTTTATCAACCGAATGATCCTTTTCTGAATGGAATCTAGAAGACGAAGAGAATGCCTTAATGCTAAACCCCAAATGTGCAAGCAATACTTCAGTAGAGGTTGGATTTAAGCCTTGTACTTCGTCAACAGTTGATCAGAAGTAAAAAACTTTCTAGCTTTCCACAGAAAACCTAGCCTCTGGCTTGCTGACTTTGCGATGTTAGCAACATGGTCATGCCAAGACCTATTATTAGACTCCCAAAATCAAGATGGAGGGACTGTTTATTGTTGCTGAACAAACATACGCAGATTGTCTGAGTAACCTGCTTGGTGATAATGTAGAGAAACTGCTTTTCTTAGCGTACAATATAAGACTTTTTAATTACGAATACTGAAATTGATTACAAATCTAGTAATAATAATAAGTTTACTACAAAAGTAAGTCATTAACATGTTTATATTTTTACGGCTGAAAATCCTGTTTCGGTCGGACATTAGTTTTTGGAAAACATATATTTACCACATAAGTAAATCATTAAGCTTAGCATCCTGATGCGGCTTTTCTGAGTGGCCGGTTACTAATTAGTGATATGGTAATTTTTTACCAGAAAAATGGAAAATATGTTACCTTTTGCTAGAGATTAGACAGTTACGCTTAGTTTCGGGTGAGAGATTAAACCCTAGACCGCTTCCTCTCAAATACGGCACTGCTTTCATTCAATAAAATCGATTCTTATACCTACTCTAAAAATTTTAGAGGTAACGCACAAAAAACTGGAAAATTCTGTCATTTTCACACCTCACTTTTAATTACTTTATTATTCTATAAACTGTTTACATGGTGAACAGGGCTTTTTAATAGAGACAGTATTTGCTATCTCGCAAACGGATGAGTTGCAAGGTTGGTTGAACATGAAAAAGTTGTGGATTTGAAGTTGATTAAAATGACGTCAAAAAATTTAAAATATTCCGATTTGTTTCCGAAATACACGACAAAATTCAAATTTTACTGCCTAACCTCAATCCGCCTCTACGAGATGAACAAATCGGTAAAAAGAAAATAATTACACAAACAATGATAAACTTGATATATAAATGTTACATACTAAGCAATACATTCAATTTAACTAAATTGTTGTTTACATATTCCAACAATTTTTAAAATAAGTACAGTGTATATAAACGGTAATATTTATTGAATATAAAGTTTTCTTGCAGAATCTCAAAATTTACCAAAAATTTTTCAAATTGTACTTTTTGATAAGTGGAAGAATAAATAATTAAGTTTATATTATGTCAAGGGAAATTTAATGATCTACGATTTGTTTTTTTAAAGACCTTACTATAAAATGAAAGGCTGAGGTACTACAGACAAAAGATTAGCGTAAAAAATTAGGTAAAATGATTTTTTCAAAAATTTGCGATATTCGCGGGCTGATATATCTAAAACTGTTGAAAATAATGAAAAAACTAATACAAACAAACTTGTAGAAAATTTAATTAACTTTAACTTTGCTGGGAAAACTTTTATCTATAAAACCTGCCATTTTTAATTTAAAAAGGAAAATGCGAAAAAAGTGACCTTCTCAAGACCCCCTACGCTCAGCTCTCCTCTCAGATTCTGAAAATTTTAGTATGTTTACCTCCTAACCACTCTTAACACAGTACTAAAGTCAATTTTTCTCTTTTAAATTTTTCTTTCTACAACCCATTTATTGATTGGACTAATAATGTTGTTTCATTACTCTGATAAAGTATTTAAAAAAATTTCACATTTATTTATTACTCTTTTGGTTGTATGTTCTTTAGACCACTTATAATATTTTTAATAGATTTATTTTTGTATACATAAGGATAATACTTAAACATTTTTGTAACAAAAATTTAAAAGTCAGAGGTTTACTTTGCTTCTCTACTCCTAGAAGTAAACAGATCAAGACACAGTTTACTATAAATTAAATTATTTGTTTTAAAAGTAATTAAAAATACTTACTACAAGTGTAAATTCCAATATTGTACGAAATATTTTTATTCGTTAATATTAAAAGGAAAGGTTATTGTCGGGCGGGGGCAAGCAACGAGGATGAGAAGTTGGGAGTGGGACTGACCTGCTGCCTCAACCTCCTGGAGATGTCACCGTGCGTCTCGCTGGTGATGTTGCCGCTCGCTACGATGTGATGTTGAGTTCCTTCGATAGCTCGGGTCGCTGGTTCGAATGCTTCTACCTGCTGTAAGGTTGCCTGGGGTTCTTTCTGTGGTTTATCATCGTGGTTTTGTTTTTAATTAAATAAAACAACACAATTGTCATCTATTTTATATTAAAATTAATACATGAAGGCATTTTGTCTCACACCGAAAACATGATTTTTACAATTTCATGCCTTTTGTATCCTTAGAAAGTTGCCACTGGTTGTCGACTTGATTGAATTTAATCCATTATCGGATTACATTGATACTGTTTTTAACTGCAGTTAGATAACTTGAATAAAATAAAATAATGTACTTACTAAGTACATTTCAACACGTGGAGTTCGACCGAGATGTGGTTCGCTCGGCAGTCGGAAGGGAAGAGAGAAAATGGAAGGGTCAATAGCGGCTTCACCCTTCTTTTTGCGCTCAAGTCCGTGCTTTTTATTGGTCAAAAACGTAACCGTCTTTTTGCACACGACACGATGTTTATAGTCGTTTACTAATTGCACGTGATCGGCAGCTGATCGTGTGGTCGGCGTCAGGGCCGTACTTATTGGGTTAAATCAAGTAATTTCTCAGAGAAAAATTGTACTGTTGAAAGTGCGAATTTTCAACAGTTATCGTTTTTGAGATTTCAGATTTATTGGTATCGTTCAGGTAGCGAGCTTTACACGCCAAGCAAACGGACTTAAACGATTTTTTTGATGTCTATTTATGTGTATGATTTGCATGTGTCAGGATAAAAGAGCTTACACGGACTGGTTTAACATTGAAAAAGGTGTGAGCCAGGAATGTGTGGCTTTGCCATGGCTGTTTAACTTATACATAGACGATTGTTTAAAATATTTGAAAGAGAGTGCGTATGGATTAAAAATAAATGATTTGATCGTCAAATGCCTTCTTTACGCCGGTGATCAAATCATATTAGCGTCATCTGAAGAGGAGTTGCAGGCGATAGTTAATGTTATGCATGATGCCCTGAAAATCAAATGGATGAAAATAAATGTAAGCAAAACGAAAGTAATGGTTTTAAAAAAAAAGAAAGCATGACAAACTGTGAGGTTCTGATTAAAGGAGAAAGAGTGAAACAAGTGAATAGGTTAGCGTACATTCTTGTGTTCAAAGTTTACGACAGATGGAAAGTGTGAAAGTGACATTTAGCGAAACTTGTTGGTAGGACAACAAATGAATGGAGCACTACATAACTTTATGAACAACCAGAAAGTGTCAAAAAATACACGTCTGGCTGTGCATGGAGAAGTGTTGGTTTTTACACTTATGTATGGTATGATATGTTGGGTTTAGCAAAAGAAGAATGAAAATGAAGTAAATGCTGCGGAAATGAGTAGTCTGAAAAGTATAGCTGGAGTGACTCGGTTAAATAAAGTGAAAAATAGTGAGATAAGGGAACGCTGTGGTGTAAAAGAAATGTGGTTATAAAGATAGATAAAGGAATGCTTAGATGATTTGGGCACGTAGAAAGGATGGGTGAAGGAAGATTGACGAACCAAATTTATAGGGCGAGTGTGAATGGACAAGTCGGTAGAGCTGAACCTCGGCGAACATATCTCGATCAGATTAAATTGTTTTAAAGAAAGGCCATGTCAAGAGTACCAACAACCGACGAGCATGTATGAAAGCGCTGAAAAAGTAAAGGAAGCGAAAGATGTGTGTAAGAACCGTAGCAAGTGAAAGGAAGTGGTCTCTACCTACCCCTACGGGAAAAAGGCGTGACTATATGGATGTAATTTATTGGTAAGTTTTTTATGATTTACGAATGAAACGTCGAGAAAACCGTAAATGTGATAAATTGTTCAATTTAATATTAAAATCTATTTAACATTTTTAAAAAAAGGCTGTCCCAATTAAAAACAAAAATGTTAATGATGGCTCTGAAAAGTCAAAACTTCGGATTTTAAATTTAAAAACGGTATTTTATATCAAAGGTAGTATACAACAACAAATTTAAATGACGTTTCCTATGGCAAAACATGATTTTTGAAAAATTCGGATTTTGTCGAGTGTCTCCGAAACTAAGCGGAATATTTTAAATTTTGTGTCAATTTAATACTAAATTTATATATTATTAATTTAAATAATAAATTAATAAAAAAGTATCTATTTAATTATTAATAAAAAAAGTATCTATTTTTTTTATTTACTAGCTTACAAACACACTCCATTTTGATTGAAAATTTTATGTAAATAAATTATTAAAAATCATTATTTAGCTCCTTTAAGTAGCAAAACATTAATTAGATTTGTATTGTGTTACACTAGTTGCACTATAGGTACATTCTTTTACATACAATGCTTTCATTTCAAAACTAGCCAGTCCAAATAACTTTTGATTTTACATAAATGTAAGAAAAACAAAAAAAAAGTTGAATTTAAAATCAAGGTTTAAAAATGTTATTCTGCTGTTTCCAAGTGGCTCTCCTTTAACATCTTCCACCCCTTCTTTAAAATGTCAAATAGCAACCCCAACCTTGTGATACATCAAAAAAATGTAAATTAGCTATTTAAGCAACAATTTATTTTGCTGACGACAACAAATTTTGTAAAATAACATGAGACCATAACAAAAACCGACTACGCCATTGTTGGATAGGTAGATGTCTAATTAGGGATCAATTAACTTACTTATGAATACATGTCACCCGAAGGGCAGAAATCTATAATTTATCAGATAGCCAAGCAGCACTAAAAGCTCTAAAGTCATACACTTGTGAGTCTAAGCTGACTTGGGACTGTAAACAGTCCCTGAGACAACTGGCAGCAAACAATCAGGTTACTTTGATGTGGGTTCCAGGTCACAAGGGAAGAAGCAGGCAGATTTCCTTGCCAAAAAAGGGGCAAATACAAAATTTTCCGGCCCAGAACCCTTCTGTGGACTTTCCAAAGCCCACTTGAAAGAAGAGGTTCGACGTTGGGAAACAGATGAAATGAAATCTCACTGGCATAAAGTGCCAGGACAAAGGCAAGCGAAAAGGATAGTAAGTCTTTTGCCAAGGAAAGCTAAACAGGAATTGAAACTGGTGACGGGACTCCTCACTGGATACTGCCCTCTAAGGTACCACTTAAAAAAGATGGGCAAAACAGAGAGTGATAGTTGCCGCTACTGCGAGAACTTTGCTGAAACTGCAGAACATTTGCTTTGCGAATGACCAGCGCTTTCCTACAAGAGGCTCAAATTTTTGGAAGGGGCCTTCCTAAAGCCCTTCGACGTCAGAAACTTAGCCCCCAGGAAACTGATAAACTTTACTCGAAGTCTCGGAATCCTGGGCCTCGAATAGTTTAAGGGTTATGCACAAAAGATCTGATAGGTCCAAGTGCTTGAGAGGCAGCATAGCCTTTATAACCCACCCCACAATCTACAATCTACATGTCACCTTTCTTGACATTTTTTGTCATTTTGTTTCTTTGTTTTTAAAACATTAATAGTATATTAAGTTAGTTATTCGTGACGTTAAATTAGCTTTTGTTTGTAGCTGTAGTATCTTGATGTATTTTAAAATGGTTTATTCTCTGCAAGAACATAGAGAAATAATATTTATTTATGGTCATCAAAAAAAGTGCGCTCGATTAACAGCTTTAGTTTTTAATGAAAGGCATCCTGATGGACATAATGGTCACCAGACCGTCATAGAGTTAGTACGGAAATTTGAAAAAACTGGATCCGTTTGTAATAAAAAAAAAATAATCCCAGAGTTCTCGACGAATCTGCACAAATTAAAGTACTGAGTCATTTTGTTATAGATCCTACCTATTTCATTTTAAAGATATCAAAACTTAAAAATATTTTTGTTGGTTCCATACACAAAGTGTAAAATTACATAAGTTTTTTCCTTACAAAATACAAATTCATCATCAGCTTAGTGAAGACGACAATGACCGTAGAATTGAATTTTGTAGCGGTACACCGCTTAATACGGGTTTCTCAGCTGAAAAACAATTTCCTACTTTCACACAGAATTTTCTGTTTGTTAAGAATGAGTCAATCCACTCAAGTAGATTACCTCGTATACCAAGATGTTCCAATTTATACAGTAGTCTTCGTTTTGTCAGTCGGTCGAACGGTTTCGCAAAATATAGGTGAATAATGTCCGTAGGTTAGGTTTGTCTAAAGATTTTGTCCATTCATTAACGCACCAAAGTAGATTCGTCATTGTTGAACGTCCTTTTACAAAACCATGTTGTTGTTCAGGTATTATTTCTTCGAGCAGAAGAAATTCACTGACATATTCTGAAATTATGGATTCCATAACCTTACAGATGATAGGTGTAAGGCTAATGGGGCGGTAGTTATTGGGGTCAAGTTTATTGCCTTTCTTATGGTGGTTACCGAGGCTGTTTTCCAGATAGGGAGTAATGTGTGTATTAAAAGACAAGGATATTAATATAGACAAAGGATGAGCGAGAGCATTACAACATCTTTTTAGAAATAGAGGAGAGATTAGATCGAGACCAGGAGAAGAGTTGTTTTTTAATTTATGAAGGTGACATTTGACAGTTTCAGGAGTAAAATGAAGTTGCTTTAAGGATGAAAATACTCTTTTGGGCAGAATATCGGGTAAATTATTTTTGATGTTTTTAGTAGGAAACTCTTCATATATTTTTCGGGCTTCCTTTATCGACTTTTTTAAAACTTTGGCAATATTTTTGTGAATTTCAAAATCAGCTTGATTGACCGTGCGCTTGTACTTCCGCCACAATTTGCTTTTATATCTTATCAAGGAAATTATTTCTTCATTTATCCACGGTTTTACTTTGTTTTTGTACATCACTTTCCTGGTAGAGTACTTGTTTTTAAGAGCCGCAACAGTACTTGTAAATTTGTCCCATACTGCAGCAGGATCCCCTGAGACACCTTAATTCTGTACCCAATCAATACTAGCTAGGTGGCGGTTTAGGTTATCAAAATCAGTTATTTTAAAAGTTGTAGCATTATTGTTCTTAGATGGTAGGTCAAAATTAAATTGTATTTGGCTTGTATTAACTGCATGATCAGAAATACCTATTGGTGAGCCTATCACGGGCTCAGTTAGTAATTGTTCATCATTTGTAAATAATTAATCTAGGATAGATGGTATATTATTGATTCTAAAACGTGTTGGTTTAATTATAAGCTGATTAAGATTAGAATTTATGAACCGGTTTTTAGAATTTACGCCAACACCAGGTGCCACAGTAATTGGCCAAGAAATTTCTCGAAAATTAAAGTCGCCAATGATGACATTTTCGAGAGTAAATAAGTACTGAAATTTTTCGATGAGTATAATGTCATCAGCTACTGCAGAATCTCCAGATCGATAAACACAAACTATGTGGAGTACAAACAAGTTTGAAGAAATTTTTTAACCCAATAGTTCCATATTATTGACAGAGGCGTCAAGAGGATTAACAGCAAAATGTTTTTTTATATCTGAAGACAAGTAAATACATACACTCCCTCCACGACGATTCTGTCGATCACATCAATATAGAGAGTAATCTGCGATATCATACATTGAATCAGGATCTTTTGATGTTAACCAAGTTACAGAGATAAGAATAATTTTAGGTTTCAAGTCTTGTGTAACACACAACAATTCATTAAATTAAGAATTAAGAGTAGCCAGGTTCGTGTATAAAAGTAGCCGATCGTAAAATGGCTGATTTGCATTTTTCTTGGGTTTTCATTTGATGTATCACAAGGTAAGGTTGCTATGTGACTTTTTAAAGAAGGGATGGGGAATGTTAAAGAGGTGCCACTTGGAAACAGCAGAATAACATTTGGTTTAAAATTAGACGTGTTTTTTATTTTTCTTACATTTACGCAAAATCAAAAGTTATTTGCTCTGGCTGGTTTTGAAATGAAAGCACTGTATAATATGCATGAAGGATATCTTAAAATCAGTTACATAAACCTTGTAGTCATTCAAATTCTCTTTGATTGCGACCCATGTCTGAAACATTTATTAACTAAGTGTCACCGATTACCCTTCCTTTAGTTGTCAACTGTCTAAATGCCTGAATTTATTATGTCTCAACATTTGATGGTATAATTAAGTTATATATATTAATATTAATTTTCATTGCATCCAAAATTGTAATATTATTCTTTGTCTGCTGGTTCAGCATCTAAATCTCATTTTGGTGGGTCCTTAATTCGCCAGCAGCTTGGATTTTTTCACTAACCTTACACAATAATTGATGGTCTTAGTGCTATCGAATTTGTACATTCCTTAATGTAGTCGTAAAATTACTTCATCACTCTTCCAGGTTTACTGAACAATTCATTTTGAAGTAATTTAGACAAGGACAGTGAGAACTAGTAAAAATAAGAAATTTAACCTATTAAAACAGTAGATTTAACATTGTCCTTACGTCAAATTTTTAAAAGATTATCCTTATATTTTCTTTGGAGTTTAATTTAAAATGGTACAAACAAATATATCTACTCGTATGTTTTATTTTGGAGGCGATACATTTTACACAAAAATAATTACACTGACCGTCAAAAAAACCCGGCCACCAAAAATTTGACACAAAGTGGCTATGTCTTGAACCACTTATTTGATTTTGATGATTTTTTTTTGTAAACTGTTCTTCTGAAGCAATGCTGTGATTAAAAATTTGATGCAGAGTTAAATTTTAAAGTATACGGAGTGCATAAATGTGAAGATGTTTTTTACCCGAAATTTGAAACATCCCATAAAATGCAGCAACTACAACACGGAGTATCAACTGACAAAATGTAACCTCATTCTTTATGAACGTTGTAGCTAGATTATAAATAAACAAAGTTTTAATAACAAAATACAGAGGGAACTGAGAAAGAATACAGTTTTAATTATTTAATTTTTTCAAAATAATTTCATTCACATGTCTCCATCCTCCGAAACCAATCCTTAAACCACATCTGCCACGTCTCGCTAGGCAGTATGGCGCACTTGTTGTCCAAGCTCTCAAAAGGTCCTTATCACTGAAAAACCGTCTCCCTTTCAGCTTTATTTTCACATGGGGGAACAGTGTAAAGTCGTCATGAAAGACCTGAACTTTTTTTTGCGATTTGGTCAACACATCTTAATAGTAGTCTCGTCACATGTCACGATGTTGATCACGTACCGAGATTGTCCCTTATCAAACATTTTTAGCGTTTCCCGGCACCATTTCACACATTGTGTCATCCGGTCTTTTATTTCCAGAGAATTAATTGTACAATACTTGCAACCCCCTAACCTTGTGATTTTAAATATTTTCCTATTGGTTGCAAGCATTTACTTTTAAACGTTAGTAATTGCATAATTTCTTTTTAAGGTATTTATGGTGTTTAAAAACAAGGATCGCATTGATGAGAGTTCCATGGTATCGAAAAACCCCTCATCAAAGTTTATCAGCAAGAGCAGATCCGATCAGCCGCAATACAGTACCAATTCCTCCACAGGGGGCGGTGGACTGGAGTTTACTTACTCCAAATACAATGAACAAGATGTTCAAGATGAATTTCTGAGATTATACACGCAACTCGAAATCTTACGAGAGAGAAACATGAGAATGGGTAACAGACATTTAGCATCAAAAATAAACGCAATGCAAGACGCAGCCAGGACGCACGACAGTTCGAATCTAAAACAGATCAAATCTGTCGAAAGCTTCGGTATGTATTTTTTTTATGCACAACTTCATTTATTTCGCACCATTAAATTTTACATGTTGTATCTATTAGATCCAAATGAAATGAAATTAACAATCCTACATTGTTTAAATTTCATTACCCAATCATAACATTTGGTATGAAAAATCATAGTTATTAATATTTTCGTTAAATGTGTAATAAGTAGCATCAATATTTTGGCATCTAGTTATTTTATTAAAATTTAAGAAATTAAGAAAATAAAGATATCTGGAATTTAAATGTCATGATAAAAATAAAACAAAAATATAATCAAGATTCCTTTACAAGTTTCTGGTATAGTTGATATACTAAATGTATCTTCCTCCTTACTACTCCTAAAGAAGCCCAGCATAATTTGGACGAAACGTTGTTTTTTTTAATGAAAATAGTCGCAAAAAGAGTAGACCTATCGTGTGGGCCGCGGACGGCCCGCACTGCGACTATTAGAAGGGGGAGTAGGGATTATAAAAAGGAGATGATTGTGGACCCGCTTTTTAAAAAGTTGCAGATCATAGTTCTCTGGAAAAACTGATTTTGGAAGCTTGTTTCATTCCGTAGCAGCCCTGTAAAAAAAAGGTTCTTGATGGAGATTGGTCTTTGTAGTGTCAATCTTGAGAGTAAACGGGTGAGACTGATCAGCGTGCCGAGTTCTTCGGCCGAATGTGGCCAGTGGTGGTTTAAGAGTTTTTATTTCTCTGGAGCATCTGCCATGGAAACATTTGTAGAGTAATATCTGGTCTGCAACTCTTTTTCTATGTTCTAGTGGGCGAAAGGTATCAGTGAGAGTTGAGCTGTTTATCAACTGAATGGCCCTTTTTTGAATGGAATCTAGAAGACGAAGAGAATGTCTTGATGCTGAACCCCATATGTGCGAGCAATACTCTAGTAGAGGTCGGAT
This sequence comes from Agelastica alni, assembly GCA_950111635.1. NCBI lineage: Eukaryota > Metazoa > Arthropoda > Insecta > Coleoptera > Chrysomelidae > Agelastica > Agelastica alni. The sequence continues at coordinate 50,050,078 of OX467708.1, read as the reverse complement.
TTGAGCCTTGTACGTCGTCAGCGGTTGATCAGGAGTAAAGAAACTTTCTAGATTTTCACAGAAAACCTAACCTCTGGCTTGCTGACTTTGTGATGTTAGCTATATGGTCATGCCAAGACATAATATTAGACACCGTGACTCCCAAAATCGAGATAGAGGGACTTGATTCAAGAGTATTTCCGGACATTGTAATGGAATGATTTGAGGAATTCATTTTCTTGAAAAACGTGGCGCTTTGTGTTTGCTGGGCGTTGAACTGAACAAGATTGTTGGTTCCCCACTCGACGATTGCTTTAAGATCTCTATTGATGGAGTCAACCTGTTCCTGTCTGAGTCTATTTGTATCATTCATCGAAAGTGATAGATAGGATGTAAATGCTGAGACAAGTGTGCTGTCGTCTGCGAAACTGTAAATGGGGTTCATGGTGGTTTTTAAGTGGTCGTTGATGTGTAAAAGAAATAGGGTGGGGACAGGATGGAACCCTGGGGGACCCCGGCATTGGTTTTTAACGCATCAGAAAAAATATTGTTAATTGCCACATGCAAGGAGCGATCTTGCATGAAGCTCATGAGCCATTGGCACAATTTGGCACAATATCCAAGGCTATTGCACGGGATTTACCAACTTGTTACGATAAAGACGTCCCTTTTTTTTTATCTGGCCGAGGCGGTATCGTCCACACAAGGCGCTTACCTATTTCTTTGCGTCACCAAAAACACCCTCATCTAGCAAATAATTTATGGCCACGGCGCGATTAAAAGCGTCCGACCATTCTGGAAAGGTCCAGAAATTGCTAGTCAATGTCGAAAAAAACGAATGAGAATTCTCGCTCTTTCCGTAATAATTTGTAGGTATATAAAAAGACAGCGGTTGCGGAAGTTTTTAAGTAATTATTAAGTGTTATTTAGAGATTGTATAGAGATTGTAATTGTCTAAGTGATTATAAAGTAAGAAATTGTATAGAAATATTAGAATAAATTGTTTAATTATTGTACGGAGTGTATAAAATAATCGAACCCAAGAGTAAACAACGTTGCAATATGCAATTTTTTGTTTCATTCTCTTATGGTACGCTCCCAACACGAATATCTTTGTTATATGAGTAGGTACTAATAATTATGATTGTCAAGCATTCGTTCTAATGAGACACCAACAAAGTCTGTGTGTGTTATTTCAATCTAACAATACTTTACTTTAAAACTGTATTTTACTTAAACATTTATAATGTAACGATAACTGAATCCTGATTGACATAATCAAGGGACCAATATTTACTTAAACGTTGTTACTAACTTTAACCCATTATGACAAAACCCTTTTACAAACAAAAGCTAGATCTTACACATAATCTTTATATTTGCTGGGCAATTTTTTCTCATGCTTAACTTTACCAAAGGTATTATACAGAGTTAAACGGGGGAATATGGCAACACAAATTTCAAAGGCTTACATTTTAACAAGTAACCGACCCAGCCGCAGGAAGAATGTGGCATCTTAGAGCTCGTATATATCGATATGTGACGTAAAATGCTCGTTTCCGTATTCCCTCTGACAAATATATTACAAGCAAAAATGTCGAATAATACACTATTGCCATATTACCCGTATCCATGGGTAGCATTGGGTAATATGGCAACATCAATTTATGATTTATAAATTGAAAATAACTATGTTTTCAAAAAATGTATTTCTTAATCTTTTTTCTTTGTCTTTATTTCTTCATTTTTTCTTTCTTCAATGCTTTTTTCTTTCCTGATTCCTTTTTTGTCATCAAAGTTCTAACCGGAACTTTATAAATTTGACTTATTACCCTCTACCATTAAGGATATCCCTAACGGCATTTTGAGGGACTTCCTTTGACCACTGCCCTCTTAAATTTTTTTGGACGTGGCATTTTATTAATCTGAAATAAAAAAAAATTCTATAAAGTATTCGTCCATTACGTCGAGAAAAACATGGGTAATATGCCGCACCACTATTTTATGAGGCATTTTACCCCAAAGTACTAGAGAATAATTGCAATAAAAATCATAAAGCCCCTGTAAACGTAGTAAACGCTTTATATGGCAAAAGTTAGGTTAGAAGCCTTATTTTTCCCAATACTGATATTTAAATCTGATCATTGATACTTGATTTAATAAACTCTTACCAAATTCAGTTTGAAAAAAATTCTGAGGTTTACTTACCGGTTTTATGGCATCATTCACAAAATTTCATCAAAAAAACAACTAAATGCGTGCGACAGCGTCAACCTTCTGTACTAGCCAGAAGCGGAGTGAGGCGTATTACCCGACGCATATTTTCCTGTTTTACTCTATACTCTGACTATGTCCCCTTTTCACCATAGATGATTCTTGGATCACTATCTATATCACTTCTTGAATCTAACAAACAATAGCTATGTTCTACATGGTAAGATAACAATTTCTTCTTAAAGTTTGACCCTTATCTGTTTGCATTACATAAGATTTTGGTTTTGTTAATTTGAAAATTACCTGAACAGGTTGTGATTGTTTATTTTCTCTATGCACTACTCTATTCCGTTTTAATGCTAAAAGCCTTAATGAGTTAAAGGTCCAAAAAAAAAATAGTAAAGATCCTACGCAAATTCCAAAAAAATTGCCCCTCCAAGTGTGTTCGCAATAATTTAGATTTACTTTTTTTGCTAAGGTGGAGAAAATCCTTTATGGATTGGTGCATGACCAGTCAGGAGTCCCGTAGTGATTCTTAGCTGATTTCTGTTCATCGCTAGGTTAGGTTAGGTTAAAACAGCGGTTCGGAGGAAACCCACTTAGGCCTTTTGGCCCGTTGTGATACCGTGATGGACGGCGGTGCCTTCCCCTTTTACTGTGAGAACCAGTTGGAACTTTTAATTAAAAGTGTAAGGTCCTTGATGCTAACTGAGCTGAGATCAGTTAAATCATCAAAGTTTGGTTGCCCTAGTATATAAAGCCGTTTTCTGCCTAGGGCAGGGCAGTGGCAGAGAACATGTACCATTGTTTCCTCCTGCATGGGGTCCACCTGCCCAGTGTCCTGTTATCTGTTTAGATGATGTGCAGGAGCCGGCAATTTGCAATCGGTACTGCTTGCTGAGATGAGACAGATACAGCTGAGAGGGTGGTGCCCTCTCTTGCTAGCTTGTCCGCCTTTCAGTTGCTTGGTATGTCTCTGTGTCCAGGTACCCAGACAATGTGAACTCTAAACTTAGTTTCTAGCTCATTCAGGGCGGCACGGCATTGCACCGCTGCCCTAGAGGTCAAGTAGACTGAGTTCAGTGATTTGATAGCAGCCTGGCTGTCGCAAAGACTAGTTATCTTGCTGAACTTTTGTTCATTGCGGAGTATCCAGACAGTTGCCTCGGTAATAGCTCTCATTTCAGCTTGATACACACTACAGTGATCAGGCAAACGAAACGACATGCTAAGTGAGGGGCTTCTGAGAAGATACCGCAACCTACTCTTCCCTCTAGTTTAGAGCCATCCGTATAAAATACTGCGCCCTGAGGTTTCACTAGATTATCGGCCCAATCTTCTCTGAATGAAATTTCCAGGGATAAGTCGCCTTCGAAAATAGGGGTAGGTTTAGTGTCATCAGGTCGTATTCTCTAAGTAGTCTAAAGAGACCATAGTGCGTTTTGGTCCATGGTGTCACAGCATTGAGTCTGAGAGCCGCACTAGCTGCGCATTCTTTCCCAAACAGATCTACTGATATTAAATGTTCGTTTCAAGGGCTTTTGTTGGGGTGGTCCGTAGACAGCCTGTGATTAGCAGACATGCCAATCTCTGGACTTTTCCTACCTTTGTATGGTTGACTCCCTTCTCTAATGCTGGCCACCATACTAACGATCCATACATTAGAATTGGTCTTATGTAACCCCCCCCCCATTGTCTGCCGATGGCCCTCCTGTAAGTATAGGTCGCCACAGTAGCTTTGCTAGGCACAGGTACCAAGCTCGCTCCGAGAGGTTTATAGTTTGTCCTCCAATTTCTGGAAGGGGAAAGACGGGAATTTTGTTTCTTCTTGTTCATCGCTAACAGGTCTGCTGTTTTTTTGTGACAAGGTCCTTTGAAGTATTCTTTTTCGTGTTTGTTTCCTGTGATGTTTTCCCTGTAGTTTTTGTGTTTTTTCCCAATCCAATCTTTTACAGACACTCTTACTGTACACTTCGGTAACCCTAGCATCTGCCCTTGGTTTGGGGGAGTTTGTTTTCGAACCTCTTCTTGCAAGTTCGTCTGCTTTCTCATTACCTGCAATTCTCTGGTGTCCTGGAGCCCATATCAATTTATCGTGAATACGGTTTGCGAGCGTTTTCAGATCATCTTTGCAGTCCCATACCAGTTTGGGCGTCATTTCCTTGCTGTACAATACCTTAAGTGCCGCTTAATTTTCTTACTTATGCCTTTTATTCATATTAATTTTTAAAAATTTAAATAAAATGAGATGTTTAACAAAAATTCATTAAAACTAGGAGAATTAGAAGGAGTTTGCAGAATACATTAATAGTGATTATCACTACTCTTATTGTCCTTTATGACCAATTTAAATGATATTTTTGAAAAAAACTTGCACTTACTTCTCTCAGACCGTCATTTAGACTCATCCGATTACAAGCTTATTGTGAAATATTAATCCTGTACCCAAATTTACCACACAAGATAATTATCTACCTTTATTAAATCGTCACTATGGCCAAAAAACAGTAGTACGAATAGAAGACATGACATCAAAGGAAATAGAAATAAAATTTAATCTGTACTCGGAGGACATAGAAAATAGGGAACTTGATGATCAGGACATGGCATTAAAATTAATGGCATGACTATAAATAATCTCAGGTACGCTGACGATACAGTTATTTTAGCTCGAACACACGAAGACCTACTGACGCTAATTAACAGAATGGTCACAGTAAGCAAAGAATATGGACTATTACTAAACATAAGCAAAACAAAATATATGCTGCTAACAAAAACAACTCAAGACAATCGTAAGATATATGTGAAGAACCAGCCTATTGAAAGAGTAAGACAATACAAATACCTAGGCATAATTATCAATGACAGCTCCCAAGAAATACGAGTCAGAATAGAACAGGCGAGAAGCACCTTTACAAGAATGAAGAGGCTTTTCTTCTGCCGAGATTTAAACCTTGATTTAAAAATACGACTGATGAGATGCTATGTGCTGTCTATACTATACTATGGGATGAAGGCCACGACACTGAAGGTAACCGACATGAGAAGACTGGAGGCATTTAAGATGTGGATATACCGGAGAATATTGAGGATCTCAAGGGTAGAGAGAATTACCAACGTGGAAGTGATAAGACGTATGCATAAGGAGAGAGAAGTGATTCCGACAATTAAGAGAAGAAAACTGCTGTACATGGGACATGTCATGAGGGAGGGAAAATATCAAATGCTACAAATAATTATGCAGGTGGAAATCCCAGGCAAGAAATCTATAAAAAGAACACGAAATTCATGGCTGAAGAACCTTAGGGATTGGTTTGGATGCAGTAATAATAGACTATTTAGAGCTGCGGTCTCAAAAATAAGAATTGCTATGATGATTGCCAACCTTCGAAGCGGAGACGGCACCTAGAGAAGAGAATTAAATCAGTAGTTAATTTAACTTTTTTATTGGCTATTTAAAGTTTTACGGTACTATAAAAATTTGTTTTGAATGAAAATATTGTTTCACGTATGAAAGGTAAAGCCAACTTTATTAGGTAAACACTGTTCTGAATATATTTTAGTAACACATTTATCTACAAAAGTACGAAAAGACAACAAAACTTACAATCAATACTATCACAGAGGAGTTTTAACAAATTTAAACGACTTACTTCAACATGTAACATTAAATAACATCGCCAAAACTACCCAACTTAAAACCCCCTTTTTTAAATCAACTGCCCGTTATACATTTTGCACTGGTATAAACGACCCTTACTATGAATATTTATCACACTTCAGAATTAACTTTCTTGATGACGCCCTTCAAAAGTCTATTTGCTTAAAATAACTACAAGGGTCAACAACAATACGTGAACCTTTTTGAAAATTCAATGACATAATAAACAGGTTATTACAAAACAAAAACCTAATTTATCAAATCAAACCCATTTCAATTCCACTTACAATAAACTAAACACAAATGTTTACCCCCTACAGAATAATCTACAAACTAATGCTCCAATATTTTGACGAAATAATTTAGAAACTAATGTTCCAATATTCTCACAAAATAATTTGCCACCAACCATGACCACGCGGAATAATATTCAGCCCATACTTCTAGTTTTGGAAACAACCGATGATTTCATAAATCTCTTCTATACAGGAACTAAATCTTGTGAGTGGCATACAAACAAATTATACCAGAAATAAACCCATAGGTATTTCTACTAGAAGAATGCACAATTTTAATAAACACTTCCACTGGCAAAAGCTCCGAAATAAAAAAAGAAAATCCTTAATTTGTTGATGAAACTGAGAATTTTGAGGAACAACATTTTCAGGACATTTTTTTGAAGATCAACCACCCTCTTAATAAACCTAAATATTATACGAAATTTTTCTTAATTTCCATACTTTATTATGCCTGTAATAGGACTAAACGTTCTAATTGGCTTAGCAAGATCAGATACTGTTATATCCCCCAAGGCAGCAACCTTTTTTAAACAATCTCATCAATACAAAAAAACCGTTTACGTTAACATCCATTAAAATGGCTTAAAAATACTTTTTTGATATTAAAACTCCACAATTTAAAAAATACTGTATTCTGGAACCGATTGACGCCCTAATTGCCGATTGGAAAAAATATTTTGAAATTTTGCTTGGTAATTTCGATTTAAAACGCTTTCAAACCATAATATACTCGTACTATCAAAGCAAAATATTAACTTTTAAAGTTTTTAAAATTTTAATTCCATTTTACACACTACACAATAAAATGTCACCAAATTAATCAGTGGAGAACTTTTACTCCTGATAATAAAAATAAATAACATATTACAGTAAAACCTCGTTACAACGGACTAATTGGGGGGATGAGATGTCCGTAAAAGCCAAAAGTTCGTTATATAATAATAGGTTTCAAATAAATCAAAAAACTTTTTTTAAAAAATACACTGTATGTATTTAGATACAGAGTGGACCAAAAGTCTGGAAACGAATAATTATCTCGTAAATTGCTAGTACGAATTGTACAAAATTTGGGATAAGCCCATTTTCAGATACGGAGATTCCAGACATTTGCAATGTTGTCAGATTTGGCGTTTCTCTGATATTAGTCACTTTGGTTTTTTAAATAAATTACCCTGTATATTCAGTCATTATTAAAATTTCATCTTCAATACGAGTTCATCCATATGTAACACTTATGATTTTATGTACTCTAAAAGGTCAAGTTCTAAACAATCATGGAGAAATGTGGTAAACGCATTCTAACATCGATTAAGGTACTGTTAATTTACAAATGGAGCACACTTTGAACATTAGATTAAGTAATCATTATGTTAAAAATGTTGTAATCTTTTAATTGTTACGTTTTAATGTAGTTGAAAATTGTTTGTATGCACCACATCTGCATATTACCCGAGGCTTTATAGAGAAGCGATTGAAATACATAAACACCAACTTTAATAAATCTGAAGAAACACTTAAAGTTAATAGAACATAATAGACCAAATTCTGAACAGCCCTATATTTATTGTTAATTTTTAAACTGTCACACAATATTTTAAAAAAAAAGTAAAGTTTGTAGCCACATGAAAATGGTGTATTTTATAAGCTCTTCAGTTATTTTAAAATACTGCACACAAATATAACATAATATTGTCTATTAAGAAAATGTACACCCGTAAATTTTCTTGACAATGTATACATTTTATGAGTCACTTCAATCTCCTTTATATTCATTCTCCTTTTTATAATAAAACTTACGATTTGAACAAGATCTCTCGCCAAACTATAAAAATAAGTAATCAAGTTTGTATAACTTCACTAATTTAATCTATTTTTTCCTTAATCATTTTTATTGATAAAAACAGTATTACAAAATAGTGCAATAAAATGTTATGTTTTAATGTATCAATAACTTGAATTAACAATTCAGCAGAAAACTATATGCCAAGACGTTTAAAACATTTTAGCTACACATATGTTCAGATATGTGAGGTTAAACTTGGGCTTAATAAACTTTCAATTTAAACGTTTTAGGAATATTGTATTCAGCGAAACTTTAATAAAGTTTGCTAGAAACCTTTGCTTCTGAATTGATTACATTAAAGCACGTAGAAAAGTTCATCCTTACAGAATTAGTTACATTGAATTGTTAACGCAAAATTAAGCCCACTTTTAGTTACTTCCACTTTAATTTAAAATGATTGCCCGAGATTCTTTTTAAATTGTGCGAGACAAGTTAATTTAAAATAATCAAATATTTGTTTTACACAAATTCGATGGTTGATATGTTATAAAAATTAGCTATAAGTTAATTTTACAAAATAAAAGTCTTTGAAATAAAACTATTTTAAATTTAACATACATACATACATATAGTAACGCCTTTTTCCCATAGGGGTAGGCAGAGACCACTTCCTTCCACTTGCTACGGTTCTTACACACATCTTTGGCTTCCTCTACTTTCATCAGTGCTCTCAAACAATGTTGATCTGATTGAGATATGTTCGCCGAGGTCGACCTCTACCGACTTGTCCAATTACACTCGCTTTATAAATTTGTTTCGTCAATCTTCCTTCATCCATCCTGTCTACGTGTCCAAACCATCTAAGCATTCCTTTATCTATCTTTGTAACCACATTTTCTTTTACACCACAGCGTTATCTTATCTCACTATTCTTTACTTTTTCCAACCGAGTCACTCCGGCTATACTTCGCAGACTACTCATCTCCGTAGCATTAATTTTTCATGCTTTTTCTGCCAAACCCAACATTCACTACCATACATAAGTGTAGGAACCAACACACCTCTATGCACATTCAAACGTGCCTTTTTGACACTTTTGGGCTGTTCATAAATCTATGCAGTGCCCCATTCATTTGTTTTCCTTCGCTCAATGTCACTGTCATACTTTTCATCTCTCGTAAACTTTGAACCCAAGTACACAAATTCATGTACTGTTTCACTCTTTCTCCCTTAATCAAAACTTCACTGTTTGTCATGCTTTCTTCTCTTTTAAAAACCATTACTTTTGTTTTGCTTGCATTTATTTTTATCCCTTTGATTTTCAGGGCATCATGCATAACATTAACCATCGCCTGCAACTCCTCTTCAGATGACGCCAATAAGACTTAATCATCGGCGTAAAGAAGGCATTTGACGATCAAATCATTCATTTTCAATCCATACGCACTCTCTTTCAAATCTTTTAAACAATCGTTTATGTATAAGTTAAACAGCCATGGCGAAGCCACACATCCCTGTCTCACACCTTTTTCTATGTTAAACCAGTCCGTGCAAGCTTCTTATTTAAATTTAAAAAATGCTTTATTTGATTAATTATGATATGATAATTTATAGTTTAAAAACATTATAAAAATAAATTCATGAATATGAACCACACCGACAGAAATTATTTTCTTTGAAAGCATTTTATAAAAAGCTTAATGAAGGAATCGTTAAAAAAATTACAGAGTTATAGCTGACCTAGATATTTTTTAAAACCATTTTAATTGAAGATACCAAAATATAAACTATATGGGTCAATCCACTTCAAGTGGTTGAGAATAAAATATAATTGGTTGCTTCACCATCACAGAAAAATTTATTTTTTGTATGTGCATTTCCTGTTCTTTTTGTTTCTCAAAATCATTTTTTTATGTCAGGTTAATACAGTGTGTTTAAAAAATGATGAAGTAACAACTGATGCTGGTATAAAGTCATTATCATTAGCCTCTCGACATCCACTGCTGGACATAAGCCTCCTCAAGTGTTTTCCATTCTTCTCTATTTTGCGCGGTTCCAATCCAGTTTGTGGTTATTTGCTTTATGTCATCCGTCCATCGGGTTGGTGGTTTCACTACACTTCTTTTGTCACCCCGAGGTCTCCACTCTAGTAATTTCGGTAACCATCTCCCATCCTTTGTTTTAGCCACCATGTGCAGCCCATCGCCATTTCAGCCTTGTAATTCTTTCCATTATGTCTTGGACTGCCGTTCTGCGTCTCAAATCCTCGTTTCGGACTCTTTCCCTCAGGCTCACACCTATCGTTGCTTTCTCCATTTTTCTTTGTGCTACCTGTAATTTTGTTATGGTTGCCTTTGTCACTGTGAGAGTTTCTGCTCCATACGCGTGATCACCAGTAATATGCATGTGTTAAAAATTTTACGTTTTAGACTGATAGGCATATCACTTTCAAGGACGTTTCGTAGCTTTCTAATCCCAGAGAGATTCTCCTTTGAAGCTCGTTTGTTTGGTTATCCCTGTCGATACTGATTTCATGACCTGGATACACATATTTTTCTGCTGTTTCTATATCTTTGTTCCGTTTATTTTTATGTTTTTACTGGGCACTAAATTTGTCATTAATTTTGTTTTATTAAGGTTTTTACTAAGTCCCACTCTTTTTGCAGCTGCGCGTAGTTCTCTTAACATATCTCCTAATTTGCCTTAATCGTCCGAGATAATAACGATGTCGTCATTAAATCGTAGATTACAGAGATAATCTCCATCGACGTTACTTTTCTTGTCCTCTCATTCAATAGATTTAAAAGCACATTCCCCAATACAGCATTGAAAAGTTACGACGACATGGTGTCGCCTTGTCTTTTACTCCGCGATTTATATTAATTTTTTCTATGTTTGTGTGAAGTTGTACTGTTGTAGTTGCTGTCTTGTAGATGTTGTATATTAGTTTGGTGTATCCGTAGTCTACCCGGCATTGTTTTAGAGCTTTAAGTGTTGAGTCCAGTTCTACAGTGTCAAAATCTTTTTCGAAGTCAACAAATATCAATGCCAGAGATCTGTTATATTCAACTGCTTTTTCTATGAGGACTTTTAGACTTTGTAGATGGTCACTGGTTCCAAATCTAGAACGGAAGCCCGCCTGTTTTTTTGGCTGGTAAAAGTCTTTTTGGATGGCGTAGTTGATTTCTTCCTCGGTTATGTCAGGTAAATCCTCAGATACTTGATTCATAATGCCCTTGGTCTCTGTTATTAGAAGTTGATTTGGTTCATGCTTATGTTGGCTTTCATAGAGTTGTTTATAAAATTTCTCATTTATTTGAAGTGTTTTTTCTTTATTTGTGCTTACTTGTCCTTGGCTATTTTTTATTTTGTTAATTTCAGGTTTCCCTTTAGAGAGAATTCTCATTAAAACTTTCAGGCTTTTGTTATGTTCTATTGTTTCTCTAATAAGTTGTGTATTTTTTTGCTTTATGTCTTTCCTTATAACCTTCGTTATTTCTTTGTTTAAGGTTCTGAGTTCTTGCCTATCCGTATTCGTGTTCCTGCGCATAGTCCTTCTTCTTTTTATTAACGTTTTGGTGTTCTGGCTGAATTCATTTACTTTATTTCATGTTGTTCGGAAATTAATCTGAGCTTGACTGACTGTTTGAATTATTGTCTCGTTAAGGGTGTTCAAGTTTTCATTTCCTGACTAGGTACTTTCGAGAGTGCTGTTGATATAGCTCTGGAATTCTTCTATATTATCTGGGTTTGTCCATTTGGTAGGTTTTTTCTTTGTAATCATTTTATTTCTTTCTTTATGTATCCTTCCCACAAATAACATTAATATCAATAATAGCACTCATCAACATACATAACCCATACTATATATTTACAGAGCACTTCCTTACGTTGAAGAACTAACAGCAAAACTCACTAATATTTTAAACTTGAAAACCTAAAAATTGCAACAACAAAAAATTAAAAACAATTTTCAACCTGTACACCAAAACTAAAACACCTACTTATATCTACACTTGCATCTTCCAACATTATATATAGTATTCCTTGTCTTAATTGTGATAAAGTTTATATAGGACAAACTAGCCGCAATTTATCTGGACGCATTACGTCATCTAAAAGCGACTGCAATAGAAACAAAAACAGTTGTGCACTTGGTGAGCATAAAATAAATTTTAATCAATATACCAATTTTAAGAATCCAACTATTTTGGCTTGCGAGAATAAGTACCTGAAAAAAAATTTCCTTGAGATAATACTGATACGATTTTTAGTTCTATCTTGGGTTCGGCGATTAAAACTCTCGATCCAATAGCAAAACAATGTTTATTTCAATACAATAACTTCTATTTTCATTAACCACTTAGATATTCACTTAGCAGTACAACTTTTACAACTCTATATAACTATTTACATATAATAATCCGTAAACACATAAGCCGATACTGATTCTTGTTATGATCGTTTCCCCTTTTATATTTCCGATATCACAGTTCCAGATCATTCTACCTGTTTCTTCATTATTCGACGCGGATTCGAGAGGTTGCGCGACTTTCCTAGGCCCAGTCGGCGGCTACAAAGGAAAGCGGTCGAATACGGACCCTCGACGCTGTCGATTTTTCGGTTGCTGACAGGACCGGATTTGTAACAATACATATTAATAATGAACCTAAGTGAATGAACAAGAGATCAGATATTGAAAATTTGAGTATCATTTATAATTATCTTATAAAAATTTGAAATCAAAAAAATTCCACCCACTCCTAGCCAAATTTTAAATTCAAATTTACCGCCTTAAGGTTAATTTAGTTGAAAGTGATTTCGTGGTTTTCTATGTCATGTGTCCCCATTTTATGATGTTCCATCTAATAAATCTACGTAAATTTTTCGTGTCAATTCACCTTCTTTATATTCCATGGCATTCGAAAGCACGTTTTTAGTTTCTAGTCCTTTTTGAGAGTTTTTCTCCAAATTATAGTTATTTTCATCTAGTCCAGTCAAAAGACTACTTTCTTCTAATATGTATATATAGATTGTGTCCCAGATTGGTGCTGTATATATTGCTAAATCTGTTATTATAAGAGCTACAAATTCGGTCACAGGGACAATTTTTCTCAGGATTCTAATACCATTGTAGAATTGCTATTACACTTAATCAATTGTCTTTCCGTATTTAAAAAAATCGCGAAAAACCAAAATGGTGCATTTTTGACAAGTCCTTGTATATCGGTTATTGTATATTATTCCGTTTTTTGGTTTGAATGCTCTATGTTTACTTTTTTAAAGTCTCTACAATAAAAAATAAAACGAAATAATATCTCTCTCCGTTTTCGAGATAATGACTATAACTTTGTTTTTTCTTATAGACGCCATATTGGATTTTTATTGCATTAAATAGCATTTTTTATCCTCTTTTTAAAAATGTACTACAACAAAGTATTTTCTTTTAAATAAATACTAAAATAACAAATCTTTTAAATTTTGTTGCTGCGCTCAATACGGTTTAGTAGGCGTATAAGAATAATTATTTGTTTTTCTAGAACTGTCAAAGTATACAAAGTTTGTTTAATTTGAACTGTTTGCGTTGTTGGTTCCATTGAATTTTATTCGGTAATTTGGAATTCGCTGTGGCTCTTCGTAATACAAATGAAGAAAAATTGTATGTTAGAAACCTACTTCGAAGCCCATAGAAACTGTAATGCGGCTGCGGAAATTTATGAAAATAAATATCCTGAACGGCATTAACCAAACCCAAGATATTTTAAGGATCTAAGGACTAAATTTGCTGAATTATGAAAGTTTTGAAAAACCCAGGAAACGTAGATATATAGTTGAAAATCAGGAGAGAACGGATGCTGTGTTACAATACACTAACAATAACCCCAACAGCATCGACTAGAAAAATTGCCAATGAAACGGATATCCCTAAGTCATCTGCTCATCGAATACTGGGCGTTAATAAATACCATCCATACAAGCCTCTGATAGTGCAAGGTTAATCGCCAAATGATTTTCCCCGAAGAATAAGATTTAGTGATTGGTACCTTGAAATGATTTGAGAAAATCCCAATTTTTGCATGAAAATAGTTTGGATGGATGAAACTCGATTTACAAATTGCGGAGTTTTCAACAGACATAATACTCATCCCTGTGCTATAGAAAATCCTCAAATTACGTTACAAAGATGCGGAATAATACTAAATTAAGAAATGACATTCGAATTTAAATATTAAAATATTGCAATTATTATTTTCAGGAAATCAGTTAATTGGACCATTTAATTTTAATTACAATTTAAATGCAGCACGATGTCTTGAGCTCTTACAAGAACAAAAAATTGCCGGCTGTAAAAGCAGCTGTGGGAGACTTGGATGAAATTTGGTTTATGCTCGATGGTTGTCCAGCTCATAATGCCGCTATTGTAAAGAATTATTTAGAAGAAAACTTTACCAATAGATTAATTGCAAATAAAGATGACATTTTGTGACCTGCTAGATCCCCTGGCATAAATCCACTTGACTTCTTCTTGTGGGGGCACATTAAGAACAAAGTTTATGTTTTTGAAGCTCCCGAAAATGTTGAAATTTTAGAAGAAAGAGTCTGAAATGCTTTTGCTTTACTGAATAGAAACACATTAATGGGGGCAATAAACTCTATGCAAAATCGTTGTCAAATGTGATGTGATCAAGGTGGTGGTCACATAGAACAATTTCTTTAAATTAGACAGTTCAGTTATCTAAAATTAGTTTCTATAATCTTCGATTGTAAATTGTCCCAAAATTATCGCAAAATGTTTTTTCAATAAATTTAATCGATAATGCAAGAATACTTTCCTAATTGTCTAATTAGTGGCTGTCCATAGATTGAAGCATTTAATAGCTCATTGAAGTGAAAAAATGAAAAATCGGATGTTTAGTAAACCGTAGCCTAACTAGATTAACATTTTTTTTTGGGAGTTACAGGTAACCAATATTTTTTCTTATTTCAGTATTCACTCCAAAGAAAATTCTATGTTGTGATACATTTTTGAAAAGAAGATAAAAATGCTATTTAATGTATATTCTGTAACAACCGATATACAGGGACTTGTCAAAAATGCACCATATTGGTTTTTCGCGATTTTTTCAAATACGGAAAAACAATTGATAAAGTGCATTAGCAATTCTGAAATGGTAATGTAATCCTTAGAAAAATTTTCCTGGTGACCGAATTTGTAGCTCTTATAATAACAAATTTAGCAATATATGCAGCACCAATCTGGGACACAGTGTATATATATATATATATATATATATATATATATATATATATATATATATATATATATATATATGTCCGGATAGGTTTCCGCGTTCATAAATATTTGTAATATTTTAAGTTCGGGTTGAACCACGTCTAGAAATTTGTTTATTTCGACGTCTTCGATTTTAAAGCCATTTTTAAGAAGTAGAAAGTAAATTTTTAGATGAGAAGTGATTTTCACACTGAGGTCTCAATCTGCCTACCCCTCAGGTGTAGTCACGAAGGAAGAATGATTTCCACACTGAGGCCTCAATTTTCCTACTCCTCAGGTGTAGTCACTCGGGTTAGGTTTAAGGATTTGTGACTTGACGCCGGGATCTCAATCTGCCTACTCCCCAGATCTCGGCACTGGTTCTCTCTAAGGTCTCAATCTGCCTACTCCTTCGAAAGAACTGAGGTTTCAAGGATGGGTGTGATGTATAAGTAGTGATACGAGTGGGGTTAGGAGCGTGGTTTGGTTTGGAGGGGATGCGGGAAAGTATCTGTTTCCACGTATTGGGAAGCCTGCGTCCATCATCGCGTTTGTTAAGGCAGTTTGGGTGTTTCTCAATCTCAAGTGCCGCACGAATGACTCTAGCTTGTAAAGTTTTCTCAGTGGCAATGGTTTTGGTCTTTTTAAAATCTATTATGTGTCCTGTCTCTTCGTGATGTTTGGAAAGTGCTGATGAGTGGTCAAGGTTTCGGATGGCGAGTTGATGTTCGTAGATTCTGTTGGTTATTCGTCTATTCGTTTGTCCTATGTATGTTCTAGGACAATCAGAACATGGTATTTCATATACCCCTTGGGACTCGTTGGCAATGGTATCTTTAGGAGATCTGAGTTTTAATGTTGCGTATTTTCAAGATTCTTTCTATTTTATTTGTGACATCTTTAATGAAGGGAAGGAAGGCTTTATGAGATTGAATTTCTGTTGGATCTTGGAGGTTTTGAGAACGGGCTTTTTAATGGTGTATAGATCCATTAATTTGTATGTTACTGTAGCCGTTTTGAAGTAAAGCGGTTGTTAGTTTGTTTAATTCTTGAGGTCTGTTTTGTTGGTCGGTTAGTTGAATAGATCTATGAATGAGGGAGTTAAGAACGGAGTTGGTTTGAGCTTGGTGATGATGGGAATTGGCATATAGGTACCGGTTGGTATGGGTTGGTTTTCTATATACCGTGTGGGCGAAGGAGTCTTTGGATTTTGTGATTAGGACATCTAGGAAAGGGAGAGAATTATCCGTTTCGGTTTCCATTGTGAACTTAGTGTTGGTTTGGATGTTATTGAGATGGTCGAGGAATTCATGGAGAGTCTCGGAGCCATGAAGCCAAATTACGAATATGTCGTCAACGTATCTGAACCAGGAAGTGGGCTTGTGGTCAAATGACTCTATGGCCCTAGTCTCGAAGTCGTCCATGTAAAGGTTTGCAAGAACTGGGGAAAGAGGAGATCCCATTGGAGCACCTCTTACTTGTTTGTAATATGTGCCTTGGAAGAGAAAGTATGTGCTGTTGATACAATGGTGGATGAGGGTTAGGGTTTTTTTTTGAAACATTATGTTTGGTCTTTAGGATATCCAATGTGTCTGTTACAGGAATGTTCGTAAAGAGGGATACAATATCAAAGCTCCCAAGGATGTCAGTGCTCTGGATTCTGTGGAATTTGAGAATTTCTATGAAATGAAATGAGTTCCGCACATATGAAGATGCTTCTTCTGCTAGAGGTTGAAGGGTGCTTGCTAGGTGTTTAACTTAGTTGTGAGTTGGTAATCCAAATGCACTAACAATAGGTCGAAGTGGAATGTTGAGTTTGTGTATTTTTGGAATACCATAAATATATATATGTGCAAATGTTGCTAATGTTGTAGCCACATATTGCAATAAAAATATTGCCCTTTTAGAAGCACCATTAATCTCGTTAAGAAGGAAATTAATATATCGTTAAATATTTACATACCTTTTTTCGTACAAGTTTTTATTAAATGAAACATGCTTGCTTCACAAAATTCATGAAGTATGTATAAGTTATTATTATATTTTTTAATATCATAGCACGAGATAAAATTAGCCATATTATATCAATATTAATGTTGAAAAATAAAAGCGTTGCCACTTTTCAAAGAATCGCTCACACCGATTTGGTATTCAGATTTAAAATAGAAACTTAAGAGCTCTCAAATGCTTCTTGAGTGTCTCAAATTGAAATTTATTATAATGCTTTGCGGTTTATTAAGAAAGAGCAGATATACACAGTTAAAAATATTTTTTATACCCACGTCATATTTACTAACTGTAAACAGCCAATTTAAAAAAAAAACTAATACATAATTTTAATTTTGAAACTTTAATATTCAATAAACAACAAAAAATTTTCTTCTGCATAGCATAAATTTAATTTTTTTAAATGATCTATCATTTTAACAAAACTGGCTTCTATCTTTTAAAATATTTTTAGATTGTATTCTTAATGTTTGTAATAAACATTTTTTTGAACACAATCTTTTATTTAAAAAAATACTGAGATTAAGTTACATTTATTATTTTTATTCGAATAGAGTTATTTTATGTTATTTTCAATATTCCTTATAATATATACAATATTTTATAATATTTATTGTATTCGTTTCAACAGATCTTAAATTAGGGGAAGGTACGCAGTGTACCGCAGCTCTTAGGTTTATTTGGACCCCTTGTACAGGGTGAGTTAACGATTGCATGAAATTGTTCTATTGTCTAAACGCCTCAGATGTGTTATCACGTGAGTTACATGCGTCATTTCCGCTGACTTCTATTAGAATAGCAAGATAACCATTTTTGCAACTCGGCAGTTCTATGAAGAAGCTTCCAGAAATTGCTTATCTAAAAGAATGTCACACTCGCATTTTCCTTTGTTTAACTTTATTATAAATTATGCTTTATGTATTAAAATTAGTTAGTCTTGACTTTATTTCTAAATTGTTAGCTTCGTTGTTATAATTTATATTATATTTATATGTAATAATTTTGTAAAAGTAAATAAAAATTTTTTTTTTAATAATTCAAAACGAATTATAAAATTCGTGTCATAGAAGATATTTTTAAGAGAATAAATATATGCATTGAGCAACAAGGGCATCTATGTTAACATTTGCTAAAAAAAGAGATCTCTTCAACTTTTCAAAATTTAAAAAAAATTTGTTGCATATTATTAAAATATTTGTACCCGTTAAAATCTTCCGTTTTATTGCTTAAATCCAGTTTATATAACTGCTTCAATCAGTAAAAATGTTTATCGCGTTTAAAAAAGACCGGAAAACAAAAGTTTAAGGTTATGATCCGCTAAAAAAATAAAAAGATACAGGGTGTTTAAAAAAAAGCGAGATTTTGTCATTTTAAGTTTCTTAGGTCCAGATGCAGATATTGCATAGGACCAATGTTTTTTTAAAAAAGTGCTTTTATTTAGGTTTTTACTTTTATGAAAACAAATATGAAAGTTTGTTATACAGGGTGATTCATTAAAAATGTCCAATCTCTGAATTGTAGATTCTAGACCTCAAAATATGGTGATTCTGCCCAACATTTATACAAATATTGTTAGTTTCCGAAATACTGGGTGTTTATTGTTTAAATGTGGATTTTTATTTTCGCAATAATTTTTTATGTTTTCACAATTTATATTTGAAAATTGGCAATTTTACGTTTTTTGGCATGCGGATTGCCAAATTGGACTTAAATTTAGCATTGCTAATAGAGGGCGTTAGTTACACTTGGTGGTGTTTAGTACATTACATTACAATCTTGCGGTTGGGCCTTTGGTCGGCACCTATGTCACTTAGATCTTTTGATCCTCTGTGACTACCGCTGTGTTTTCAGGGCATCAGAATTCTAGTCCGCTGATTTTGGCAAACCTTAGGATTTCTGCTGGCCCTGCCTCTTTTAGATCACTTGGATCCATGATCATGCGGCTCCAGGTTTGATACCTGTACCCCGCTAGCATCGGGCAGTGACACATAATGTGTATACTGCTCTCCTCCTTCTCTCCGCATAGCCGGCAGTTTTTCTCGGCCACTAGCTTAAGTTTGAAGAGGTGCGCCCTTAGTGCAATGTGTCCTGTGAGCAGGCCAAGCGTGCTGCTTAGTCTACTCCGGTCCATCGTCCAGAGTGCGTCTGCCCTCTTCTGGAGAGGTCTTTTCATCAGCTGTTTTGATGTTCTGCAGCCAGTATTTGCATTCCACTGAGCAATACGTTCTTGTTCAAGGATTAGTTTCAGTAAATGTTTTGCTTCGGCAACTGGCAATCCGACCAACTGGTTTCTTGGTTCCACCAGGGTCCCCTTTCTTGCCAGTTCGTCGGCTACCTCGTTGCCGTTTATTTATGTGTGCCCAGGAACCCATGTAAGAGTGACTTTGTTTACCGTCGCTAACTCAGTGAGGGCTTGCATGCAGTCCTACAACACCAATGATGTTGTGGTGTTACTCACGAGGACCCCGATGGCCGCGCGACTGTCAGTGAGAATATCAATCTCACTGTTGGTCACTCTGTTTTCTGTCAGGTGTGTAGCGCACCTGAGTATAACATAGACCTCAGCCTGAAAGACCGAGGCGTATTTCCCCAGGGGTATGCTTTCCCTGTGGTTGCAGGATGCTCAAAACACACCTGCCCCGTAGCGTCCCTGGTACCCTGATCCATCAGTGTACCATCGATAATACGATAATACGCCCCCCTGAGGACATCCACCAATGGGGCGGCCTTTTAGATGATATTCTTTGTTGCTGACAGTCAGTACTCTACCTTTCAGCATATTTTCCGTCCAATCAATAAGGTTTGCTTCCACTTCTTTGTTGATCATTGCTTTCCTTATGGACTTGTTAGAAGTGCTGTCAAAAGCTCCAGCAATATATATAAAAACTCCCAGGGCGTAGCCCTTGTGCTCCATTTGCGCCTCAACTCTCTCCACCAGATGGTGGATGGCTAACTCTGTGGACCTGCCCTCCCGGTACGCGTACTGGGGGTCGACCAGGGGGCTCATTGTTAGAGTCGTGTCTTTTATGTGTTTGTCAACCAGCCTTTCCAAGGTGTTCAATATGAAGGACGAGAGGCTTATCGGTCGAAAGTCTTTGGCCAGCACATGGCCGTTTTTTCCAGGCTTGGGCAGGAACACTATTGTGCTTCCGGTCCAGGCTTCTGGGATACTAGCGATACTAGCCCTTAGAAGATTGGTGAGGGGGCCAATTAGGTCCCGCATACATTTTTGTAACAGTACCGGATATATTCCATCTGGTCCTGGTGCTTTATATGGGTCGAATGTTTTGAGTGCCCATTCTACCCCATTCGGTTTGATTATTTTGGTCGCTAGATCCCAGTCCCTAGTACAATAATTGTCTCTGGGACTTTTATGGTCTCTTTTGGCTGTGTTTTCTTCGCTGATACCCGGGAAATGAGTTCATGAGTACATCAGTAGTTTCAGCGATTCATATTTTGTTTCCGTATATCCGCCGTCTGGCTTTTTTAAACAGCCAAGGACTGCAGTGTTTCACTTGCAGAGGATTTTGGCTACTCTTAAGGCCTCGGAGGCCGATTCAATTTCACCGCAAAAGTTCCTCCAGCTTTTGTTCTTAGCAGCAACCACTGCCTTGCTATATTGCCTCTGGAGCTCCAGTTTTTATCTCTCTCTGAGCATTTTGCTTTGTTGAAGGCTTTCCTGACCTCCCTCCTGAGTTCCGCCAGGGTGTTATTCCACCATCGGACTTCGAAGGTTTGGTTTCTAGCCCTCAGCATGCAGTTTTGTTCGAAGGACTCCCTAATAGTCTCGGTCATTAATTGAGCCGCGACTTCAAGTTGGTCTTTCGTGTGTATTCTTTTGGGTATGTGTTGAAGCCTCATGTGAAGCTCCCCCTCATATCCTTTCCAGTTAGTTTTACATGGGTTTCTTCCCCAGTTTATTTCCGGTGTGTAGTTTAGGGATAGGCGGATTTGCCTGTGGTCAGATCCCGTGGGTTCACTAGAAACCCTCCAGTCTCTGACCTGGCCCGCCACACCCTTCGTGCACACTATGATATCTATTACTTCTTGTCTCCTACAGTCCAAGAAGGTGGGTTCATTACCTCTATATAGAATAATGAGTTGTGCTTCAAGCACAAAATCGTATAGTCTTTCCCCCCTCTGGTTCACGTCAGTGCTTCCCCACGCTATGTGGTGAGCATTGGCGTCGGCACCCAGAAGGAGTTCTAGCCCCTGCGCTTTGGCATATTCCGTCAGTCTTATGACTGATTCTGGAGGTGCTTCCGCGGATCCGTAGGGCATATATGCTGACCCTATTAACAATTCCGCTTGGTTTGTGTACCCTTTGGGTGTTGTTATCCTTATTACAGTTAGGTATCCATCGCTTAATTGGGGCATAAAAGTTGCCTGTGCTCCCTTTACTATAATGCAGGTTCTTACCTTTTCTTGGGTGTCCACATGAAACAGGTTCCATCGTTCTCCCAGTTCCTTGATATCGTTCATCACAATCCAGGGTTCCTGTATGAGTGCTATAAATGTTTGCATTTTAGTAAGGCTCCTGGCAAGAATAGCCGAGGCGCCTTTGCTATGATGCAAGTTAATCTGTGCTATTTGCAGGACCGGGTCAGCCATTGATTAAGCCTTCCCTTGGTCCTGCTCTACCTGTGCGGTGGTTTCTCCTTTAACCCCTCCGCTAGACTTATCTAGCAACTTGACAGTCGCTCGGTACATCCCGCAGTGGGGTTTTAGGTTTATTTTTCGGAGGGCCTCTAAGGCCTCTTCCGTAATCAGAGCATGAAGTAAGTACTAGTAGAGTCTCTGCTTTCGCTGTTCCTTACCTGAACCCAGTCCTTTACTTTTAGGCCCGGGTTTTGTATATCAAGGTAGACTGTAGCGTCTACCACTGATATGTTTGGGTCCTGTATATGGACCACTATTCGGTGCCGCTTTGGTAGCTCCCCGATTGGTACAACAGCTAGGTTATTTCCATTCCCTAGCTGTTTTTCGATGAACAGCTGCTTTAGCCAGTCCGCCGTTTCTTGGTCCGTGCAGTCACAGATGACTGCTCCGTCCCTGTCCCAGGTTCCCTCAAAGAGTGGGACGCGGGCCCCTTCGACGCGACTGGAATCCAAGACCCCACCGTGCACCAGGTTCCTCACTTCCCTCGCTTCTTCGGCCCCTAGTTTTTTGTCAGGATAGTTGTCTGGTATGACAGCTAACCTGATGTTATTTTTGACCATTTGTGCATAAGTCCCTTGACTAGTCGTCTTGGGCCTCTTGCTCTTCTGGCCAGTCGCAGGGCTTGGTGTGCTCAGCCCCAGTGTGCTAGTCCGAGCGTCTTGCTTTTTGTTTAGGGCCACTGGGTCCTGTGTTTTTTCAGCTCCTAGCCCCAGTTTTCCTTTTTGTGGCGTCGCCTCGCGGCTCCGCTAATACGCACATTGTCCTTTTTTTCAAAAGGTAGGGGTGAATTTTCCGCCTCTGGTCGTTCGCCTCTAGTCGAGGTTTCGCCCAGAGTGGTTGTGTTTGTTAAATTTTTTATGCTTTGGTCCATTTGAGTCCCTCGAGTATCACGGTTACACGGTCTCACCTGAGCAGAGCCGTGAATGCCCAGTGCTTGGCTTTATACTCCCGGAGACCGTCCGGTATCCAGGAGACACCGTTCGAGGCGCAGCTCCCCCTGCGTCATGCAGCCCTCGGCACGGTAGTCAACACCTTGGCTTGGGAGGTATCTCTTGTTCGACCGACGCCTGGTTCGCCCTCGTTAAAGGACGCGCCCGGCGACGAGCTAAGCCCCGCCACCACGTCAAGGTGGAGACCCATTCGGGTGGGGTGTTTAGTAAATCAAAGTAAATTTTTTCGGCTGAACTATAACTAAAATACCTAATAAAAAAAATATTAAAATGCGTTAAATTCTACAAAAAAAGTTACTCTTGTTTAATTCGAAAAACTCGATCGGTTATCGAGTTATTTGCTTTCAAAAAGTTCAATTAATTTTAATTTTATAAAAAAAATTATTCTTTAAATGTGTAACAATAATAAATTAAAAAACAAAAATAAACAGCTTTAAAGTTAATGTTCAAAATGCCCACCATTTACTTTAGTACACTTAATGATCTGCATTTATTTTTTATTTTTAATCACATTCACGGCTTCTATTTTCCTTCGAGGATATTTTTTTGTATTTGTAAACTAATGCCTTCATTTGCGACAAAATTGTACAATTCAAAGGATTGAAATCAGGACCTCTCAGTGGCCAAGCAAACTCACTTCCACGACCAATAAATAAAAATTCATTTAACTTCTTAGAAGCAAATAACTCGATAACTGATCGAGTTACGTGAATCAAACAGGAGTAACTTTTTTGATAGAATTTAACGTTTTTTAATATTTTTTATGATTTTACTCATAGTAAACTAGCCCACTCTATAAGCAATGCTAAATAAGAGTCCATATTGGCAACCCCATGCCAAAAAAACGTAAAATTCAAAAAGAAATTGTAAAAACATAAAAAAATCATTGCGAAAATCAAAATCCATTTTTAAACTTTAAACACCCTGTATCTCGAAAACTAGCAATATTTGTATGTTTGCATGTTGGGCAGAATTATCATATTTTGAGGTCTAGAATCTACAATTCAGAGATTGGACATTCTGAATGAACCAACCTGTACATTCACACGTTTAATTCAAAAAAACAACTTAAGTACAAGGTGTTCCATTTAAAAAAATACCACTTAATGCTGCTCTGATTTTTTGGGGTACCCTAAATAGTTCTAAATATTTTAAAATTGGGCAGTTTGTAACCATATCATATGACAAATGAAGTTTTTTGAAAATTGTAATCAACTAGACAATAATTTTCTCTTTGAAATCGTTGATTCACCTTGTACATCCTCTTTAGAGGGAACTTTTAATCAGCCAATAGGTGTCTCTAAAGAGTATGGTTTTGCAAAAATGATTTTGTAAGAGATTTAAATTGGAGTTGGTAGGTCATTAAATGGTTTAATAGCATAAACTTTTAATTTGGCAATCATTTCATCTTCAAAACATTGCTCGTTGATACAGCTAAAAACTCATTATTTAAAAATGCTTGCACAATCAAAACAAACGAAAACTTTTAAAGCTTCGATTTTAATCATTTAATTAATGATTTTTATTGCAAACGATTCTGTTTCACTTTATTCATTAATTCTATCACATATTTAAGCGCTGCATTTTTATAAAATAAACAATGTTCGAAAAAATGATAACTCTTGCACAAATATGATTTTTATACATAGTAAAAATTGACCATTTCAATTCTCTCTTTTTTGTTCATTAAATAACTCGTGCAATGAAAATTCAGCAAAACTTAATATTTAAAATAAACTTTACTGATATGGAGTGCTATGTTAATTACATTTTTTAATTACTTTCACAGTTTATTGACCCGAAATTTACCGAAAACTGCAAAGATATTTTTTAATTCTTATAGCATACCAACTTTTTTTTTAGAATCAAAACGTCATATATTTTTAGTACCTGCCCTCCTAGCAAAAACCTAAAAATGTATGGGTTATTTTACTAAAACAAACTAATAGCTTGATTGTATAATGTGTGTAAGGCAATAAAGTTTAGTCCATGTGAGTATGAGAATACATTTCATCCCTAAGCTACTAAGATAGAATCATTATAATTATTAAAAACTCTATACATTTTTCAAAAAGTCTTTAAATACATGCATACTTTGTGTACGAAAATATGCACTTTAAGTGAAATACAAGAATACACACGTGGAAGCATCTCCAAATTCAAAATACCACCAAAATTAAAATGTAAGCAGCAACGGTGATAAAAGTTGGACAAAACAGTTTTTTTAGTATAGTGTTTTTTAAGTCAATCTGTCTGCCCAGTTTAATGTATTCTATCTTTTAACTTGTGAAAAATAATTATTTTTTAACACCCTGTTATACTAAATTGGATAAACACACAGGGAAATAATATAAGGATATTCTACTTTAGGCTGAAAATGTATAACTAAATTAAGGTTTTGGGGTTAATAATTTTAAACAAGTTAATTTTGACAACTAGAACAACCTGAAAATAACCTAAAATGGTCAAATAAAATTTTATTCCAAAATAAAATAAATGAAATAATGTGTCCTCGATTATTTATATCAGCTCGCATGAATACAATACAATTATATATTTCTTGTTAGGGTATAGCTAACCATGATTCCTGCAAAGCCTCAAATATTTGTTGGTGGTTTTAAAAACTCCTGCTACCTCTCAAAACTCTTCGTTTAAACATGTTTTTTGGATTTAAGTAAAGCGATTGCGCAGGCCACGCAATACTTCCTCAACATGTGGTCGTGCATACAAATTATAATGCATCACTACGAAATTTTCTCCAATAGCTGTGGCATATGGAAGCACCTATTGACATTTAAGGTAGCTCAGTGTGCTATAGTATAATCCGAGCATTTCCTATTGTCAGAAATAAGAATTATCGACACCCAGATACTTACATAATATTATCAAATATATTCATTTTCGGTGATCTGGCAACGTTGCTTGAATGCGTTATGATTTATTTATATTATCCAAGTTTATAGCTCATTTCACCAATATACGACGGTATCGGATAGTCACCAAGGCATCGACTTAGCGGGTGCACTGTGTTGAGAGGTACATTAGTAAATTTTCCCAAGATTTAAACCCAAAAAAATTTTTGTTTATTATTATGCTTTTGTTGAGAGGTTTTATTTTTATTTTTTGCTTTATTATGAACAGAAATCGTTGATGTAGCCCTCGATGAATTTTTTGGTTAGAAATAGGCACATATTTAATTATGTTAAAAGGAAATGCGACAAAAATAAATTATCGGCACAAATTTAATAAATATGTTTAATCATGTAGTACTTATGGTATTATCAAGCATCAGATTTATAGTCATCATAATCAGAATCACTGTCGTCGCTATGCTTATTTGGATTGTAAATGACAACAGGATTAACTGCTTCGATGCGGTTTTCACGAACCCACCATTCCTATATTAAATTTTCACATTTTGTTATACATTTTTCCTAAATTTCAGAAGTGGCAGTATAAAGTGCTCGTTGCCAGGTTTCCAAAACAGCCGTATCACTGTAACCATTAGATCCAATGTGATTATCATAATAAGTTTTGCATATTCCCGAAATATACTCAATGGGATTAAATTGGCAATGATAAGGCGGAAAGTCTTAGCACACGATGTCCATAACTGAGTATAAATTGATCCACTTTGTAAATTTTTTCTCTTTCGTGAATTTTTGCCATCGATAATCATTCCGGCTTAAAGCAATACTATGGAAATGAAATATTTTCGTTCGATAACCATTCTTTTATTTTTTGTACCGCTCACGAGTTTGTTGGTGGCTTATTTAAAATTTTCGAATGGTACGGAGCATTATCTTATACAATGACAGATGGTTCATGTAACCATGGTAATAGTTTATTTTTTAACCATTTCACAAACATCTCTATATCCATATTGTCATGATAATTGGCCGATTTTGATTTTAACGAAAATAAAAGATCCGCCCCATCAACCAAACCATGCTTTCCACCTGCATGCACAATAATGTGTCTTTTTTCTTTACCGTCGCTGTTTTTTATAGACTTTATTTTATCGTCCTGCCAAATTCTTTTTGTTTCACCTTTAGCAAAAATCAAAGTTTCGTCCAGATAAACAAATGAAGAGCATTTTTGTTTATAGTGAGTATAATTTTTTAAAAATTCAATTCTATTGTGCACGACTCTAGCTTTTTCACACAAAGCCTTTGGGTTGTCTTCATTTTTAAACGTTAACCCTATATGTTTCAAAATTCTCCAAAGATTCGTTCTAGAAATTTTAAAAACATCTTTTTCTTTTATTTTTTTTAATATTAAATCTAAAGCGAGATGTTCTTTTTTTTCACGCATTTTGTACATTTCGTACCCTACGAAATTTGTTTAAAAATTTGTTTAATTTCTTGAGTTAGGATGTCGTCTAAGATACCACCTCGGAAGGATAGGTCTGAATCAACAAACGGACTTTTGGTTTTGCTGCGTGGAAGACGAAACTGCTGAACATACTATACTATGTTCATGCCCCGGCTTGGAAAGAATAAGGTTCAACATATTTGGTTATATCAACCTAGAACCTACCGATTTCAAGAAAATCTCGCCCCATACAACCATGAACTTCGTAAGAAGGACTGGATTGTGTGGTGAACTGTAACCTCTAGGGGTGAGCCACAATAGACCTACTAAAGGTCGCAGTGAAGGGGCGGCCTACGCCCCACTCACACAATACCTAACTTAACCTAACCTAGGATTTATCCCAAATCTTAACTCGTCTAAAGAAAATAGGCCTCCATTGGACATTTTACCATAACACGTGTTTCTCAGCCCAAGCTAAACCAGCAGCGCGATTGCCGTTCAATAAAGAATGACATCTCAGCGATCTTCTTGATCTTAAGTGAGCTTTGTGCAAACGATTTTATGGTCCTGGAAGAAACTTATTTAACACATGTTTGCAACAGTAGCATTTGTAACTAAGGTGCCGTAACCGTAGGGTTCCTTCTTGCAGCTAATTGCAAAAAAACGATCTTCATCATGGGTTGTAAATCTCGTGTATACATTTTTAGTTACTACATACGGGGCATTTAAGCAGAAATAGCACAATTACACAATTATTGAGATGTGCCAAATGCTCACACTATATCTGTTTGTCAAGTGCCATTTTTAAGCATACTAATGGCTCACAGCATTTGTTTGCTGTTTTAATGGTGTCTGGTCTTGTTCGATTTAAAAATTCATATAATTTACTTACTTAAAATTCAAATCAATACCATTCTTTAGTGTTTGAAACCGATAAAATATAGAACATGTTTTTTTAAATGTTTTATTCAAGCTTTTCTTGTGCTAAAGTAAAAACATAATAAAACGGAAATCATTTGATTAAAGAAATTCGCTACAACACTCTCAAAAACTGTTTATTTCTTGATAGTGTAAAAAATAAAAAAAAAACAATAATTTTAATGTAGACGTTTAAAATGCTCGCCACGAACGTCTTGGCAGCATCCTAATCGTAAATAAAAATGTCTTCTGACGTTACTCAACATCGCAGGCGTGACCGATCTAATCGCAAGCATTATTCATCTTCTTAAATCAAGGGGTTTAGTTTTGTATACAATACTTTTGACATATCCCCACAAGAAGAAGTCTAATGACGTCAGATCAGGGGATCGTGCTGGCCATTCCATTTATTCTCGCCTTCCCATACACCGATTTGTAAATATTCGGTTGCGGTACTGCCAGACATTGATTTGGTAATGGGACGGTGGTCCATCTTGCTGAAACCATATCGTATTTGCTGGAGCTTGTAGGTTTGCTGGATCCGGATATAAATTTGTTAAAGTTTGCACGACATTATTTTGAAGCAGTGCTAAATAATTATCGCCATTAAAATGTAAGCAAAACGAAAGTAATGGTTTTTTAATGAAAAGAAAGCATGACAAACTGTGGGGGAGAAAGAGTGGAACAAGTAAATGAATTTGTGTACTCGGGTTCAAAGTTTACGAGAGATGGAAAGTATGATAGTGACATTGAGCGAAGAGTGTTGGCAGAAAAACAAATGAATGAGGCACTGCATAGCTGAATAGATAGGAAAGGAATGCTTAGATGGTTTGGACACGTAGAAAGGATAGATAAAGGAAAAAGGCGTGACTATATGTATGTATGTATGCATTAAAATTGCCATAATAAAAAGGAACCTATGATATGATCTTCCAACGATTCCTGCCCAAACAGTGTATTGAGTATGTTCTTTTCTCATCCAGTGAGATTTTTCTTAGACCAATAGCGGCAATTTTGACGATTAGCCTGACCTTGAAGTGTAAAGGTGCACTCATCAGAAAACAAAACATATTCAAATTGGATCACATTGTTATCTAACATTGCCATCATTTGTTCACAAAAATACATTCTCCTATCAAAATCGTCTTTCGTGAGCTCCTGAGTTGGTATAATTTTATAGGGATGCATTTTATTTTCTTTTAATGTTAGACCAATTTATGAATGGCTATCATCAAACATTGAGTCTGCCAGTCGACTAGAAGTCGACTGGGTGACAGGGTGCTGCATTTGAAATAAGAAAGTTGATATTGACCGCTGTTACATGACACACCCTGTATAGAAAAATGCGCTCCTAAAAATGCCAATCGACGTGTCCAAGCGTTTTTTCGAACACGCCACCGTTTATTCATTATCGAATTTATTCCATTTGGCTGATTACACACTGTATTTATTTTTCATAGTTCTAGTAGCGGTATTATTTTACTAACAATAGGTATGAGTAGGTAATCTTATAAATGTTTTGTCTTAAAAATGGTTATGAATAAAGACTTTTCTAAAATAGAAAGGCACTACTGGACTAGTGTGAACCTAATACCCCATCGTAAAGGAATAACTGTCTTTCAAATCTGAATTATAGCTGATAAATTCGATTCACGAATCGTTCAAGTTTTTCAAACTTGAATATTTTAAGCATCTATTTTTATTGTTGCAGGTGGTATAACTGAGGGTGTTATCGAAGACGTGTCTGCAATAAAAATGAAAAGACAGAGCGTTTCTTTTGCCGTAGAAGTGAAACCTAACACGAACGGCGATACATCTACTGTTAAAAACGACAAAGAAGAAACCGAAATAATAACTAATGAAGAAAGTACTCCATCAAGTTCAACATATCCAACATCAGCCGTAGAAAATAAATCAAATGAACTTAAAAATACTGGCACTGATACCAATGGTCGGTACCTTATGTCAGGACATGCTAGAACACATTCTATTGTTATTAATCTAGATGATAAGAGCCATTTTACTGATGAGATAACTGTTTAATATGTTTTATCTTTATTAACCATGTACCTGATGTGAAATAAAGGTTTTATCTAGGTATCTAATTTAAGACTTTTTTTTCCTTTAGGTACTGTTATCACACCCACACATAATTTAAAAATAAAAATGTTCACAATTCAACGTAGGATATATGTAGATATAAAGTATTATTTGCAAAGGTTGTTAAGAAAAAAAATATAGTTATAGCTAAAAAATTAACTTTTGCCCTTATTTAAAGATAGCGCTGAAGGTAAGTAGTGAGAACTCTATTAATCTGGTTAATTGTAAAAAAGAAGAATGTTAAAAAAATAAACTATTCTGAATAAAAATTATCATACATTTATTTCTTAAATTTAGACGAAACAGTGGAATCTCTTAAACTATGAGCTATAAGCCATTTGCCATTTTCTATCTGCCATTTGTCATGTTTTCCATAGCGAAAAATCAAGGAGTGGGCGACATCTATTATTGATCCATGAACTTTTTGAGGTGTGAACAACAAACTAACCTCCAATTATTTATATGGGTGAAAAGTGAACTTTGTATATTAATAAAGCAATTTAAGCATTGAAAGTGTTATATTTGAACGATATTTTGCGAAGAATTGGTGTTAATAAATTACAAAATCCGATAATGCAAAGAATTAAAAAAGGTGATATGGAGATAAAATCGCGAAAAATATGCTCTGTTTCACAATGCTCTACATATGGCAATTCGATTATATATATTTTATATATATATATATATATATATATATATATATATATATATATATATTGTAACGAAATATTTTATATCGAATACAAAATCAATATAGAAAATCGAAAGTTTCTAAATTGATTTAAAAAAAATTGTACTGATATAAAAAAAATTTATTATTGTTAAAAATAATTGTTTTGTATAATATAATTTCGTTACTTTTAAAATAAATAAATAAAAATTAACGTACCTTGGGCGCCAATTGTTTTTTATAAAAAAAGAACAATAAAAATTATTATTAATTTTTTATTAAGACTATTATTACTATCCAGAGCTGAGATCCCTTTATTCCCAGTGTCGGTTCAATTTAAAAAGGATGATTGACATGAAATGATAACTTTGTTTATTAACACGAAAATTTTAACAAAATAAAATAAAAAATTTGAAAAGTTTTAAAAGTATACAAATAAATAAAATTAACTAAATTATGCAACCACGCATACTCTTTCACACTATTTAAATTTACAAATTACAAATTAAACTTAATTAAATTTTTTTTTTAAATTATATTCCTTTTTATTTTATTTTTTTTTAACAAATGAATGTTAACAACAAAAAATTTATGGAAATTAAAAAAAATGTGTCAACGCTTGAAATATTTATCTTGTGTCAAATATGTCAATATTAATGATCCGTGATCTATGTGTAAACTGTAAAGTGTTATTCGCAGACAACTAGATGGATCTTGAGAAAAAGGAATTCTTTCTCACATAAGTTAAAAAGTGTTACCTTAGTCAAATTAATCGATATCCTCAAATAAATGGTAAGCCAGCTCACTAACACTGTTGTTTAAAATGTAGAGTTTATTGATTTTAACTATTACTGCACTTATTAAGAATTTATACAAATGGCGATTTTAAACATGGCCGTCACAAAAAAGTTCTTCTAAAATTATACTATTTAAATATAATAAAATTACTTAATAACTGTATCTAAACAGGTAAATAACAGTTATGTTACTTTCAAGATGATGTACTTCACAAATTAACTATTTTTTTAGCAAACAATGGCCGTCCTTTTGTTAAGAAAACACACAAGATTCACACTATTTGGGCCATGGAATGCAGAGGACTGACTCTGATCTCTTTGATGCTAATATATTTATATGAATCTTAAAATCTCAGAAGGCTATGACTTCAAATTATGAAAACCAATTAAATCATTGGATTTTTTGGTAATTAATTTCAAACTACAAAATCTTCTTAATAAGGTAAGATTTAACACTTTTGTATTTTACATTAGTTCAAAGTTCAAATTAAATAGAAATCAAATTATTATAACTACTCGATAAACTATCTTATAATCTTTACATATTTTGTTAAATAAATATTGTTAATTCTGGGTTGGCAATAACAATTCTCTATAAATTACCAACGTTTTAGAAGGTTTCCTATATTGGTACTTGTTTTAAGAACACCGATATTGTTATTTTCAGATAAAAGAGACCACCTGGATTACCTTAGTATACTTCCTGTCTCTGTAGAGGTCAAATTAAAGAAAATATCCTTTTTACAATAATACCTTTTGACAAGCAAGTTTTCTAATGCTATAAAATTATTAAATCACCCAAATTAACATTATTCTTACGAAGATACATAAAATTTACAGCTATTACATTAAATTAATACATAGACTTGATATTAAACAGGTTAATATTTCATGTCTCTAATTTTTTTGTCTAGAAACCTTTCTACTGGATCTTTTGAGATTCTCGATCAGAGCTCTTTCAATGTAATAGTGATTATTAATATGTAATTTGTTCTAAATTTTCTTACTTCAATATTATACCATCTCAATATATATATATAAAACAAAATTTTTATTACGTTCTTAGGGATTGTCTAAAGGTGTCTATTAAAACTCTTTTTTACTACCCAACGTTTCGAAAATGTTTATTTTCTTCATCAAGGCTAGAATATAATTTTGAAAAATTCACTCTTATAATTAACAAATTCAGTACTTACTGTAAGGTGAATTATGACTAAACAACTTATGAACTTATCGCCAACATTAGGTTTTAAGTAAACTTTTTATACATTTTCTTTGGATTTTGAAAAATTAATAAATTAAAACGAAGTTAATATAGGATTTTTAACATACAAGAAAGACTAACTATTGTTGTTGTCAGTGTAAGCTTTAAAGAAAAATTAACGACAGGCCAACGACTTTTAGTACAGGTATTTAGGTGTTTTAAAGTTCACAATTGTTGTCATTTAAATTCGTATATAAATATGACAGATATTAAAATGTAAAAAAAAAATTATTAATAAGAAATTCCTTTGTTATGTAAACCTAATCACTGTCAGCAGCTTTACTTAGGAGGCTCTCACTACTCCTTGAAGAAAAAGCAACATTTATAGGTAGGAACGACTTTGGAGTTATTTTTGTTCAGCGCACAAGACAAATGGAATTTTTTTTTCCTCTTTTTAATATGTTGTTATTCACATCTTTGTAATAGCTCATGATGGTTTGACTTGAAGAAACAATACCTAGACTGGATTAGTTATGTTGCTTCCCACATTCTCAGTTGGTGAGTTCCTAGTTTGGAGGTCAAGCACCTCTCACATTACTTTACCGCTCAATACTGGAGTTTTCGAAACAACTTTTGGTACAGCAGTTTATTAAATCTAGTAATTAGTCACAGATAATACATACATTGACTGAATAATGAATGACACCCTATCGGCACCTTTATTTATGTCTTTATGTCTTAGCCGAGTGAGAGTCAGCTCAGTAATTGAATGGGGAGACCCTATGGTGGTATTAACATAGAATTCAACAGGGACGCCCTGGAATTGTTGTCTGGACAGGTGGCAGATGCCAGACTGCGATAACTGAGTATGTCAACATAAATGGTAGATATATATATATATATATATATATATATATATATATATATATATATATATATATATATATATATATATATATATATATATATATATATATATATATAATAACAACACTTTGTGAGTTTCTGCGCATGATGTACAACATGGTGAGAGTATTGCCTGCATAATGTGCTGAGATTACAAAGCCACACCAATTCCATCAGTAAAAGGAATCACTATAAATGATGGAAAACTCCAGTATTGAGCGGTTAAGTGATGTGAGAGGTGCTTGACCTCCAAACTTAAAACCTAATGTTAGCCATAAGTAAAAAGTTGTTAAATCTTAACTCACCTTACAGTAAGTCCTGAATTTGTTAATTATAACAGTGTCCCTAAGAACGTAACAATAATTTTGTTTTTTAAAAGTTTGATATTATTGTCCAATGATCTATTATTTTATTTGTGATTATTCATAGTGACTTCAACAACACAGAGAAAGCGTTTGAAAGATGGATCTGTTCCTATCTAGAACCTTTCAGTGTTGAAGTATCAACATCCCATAATTAAGAAAGATAGAAGTGATCAAAGTTAATTGTATTATAATATATAATTCTTTTACACCCGAATGCACCGTTTGTCGACCTAATCCTAGTTTCCCAATCCCGTTTTTGTAATCTTTGCCCATAGCTATGCACCGTCACCAGATTAACTAATCCGGATTGGAAATCTGACAACGTTGGCTTCGCAAGATTATTCGACAGTTGAAGATTATAAAACGTCGAAATTGTCTGAAAAATGTTCGTCGGATTAGGATTTCGTCTGGGTGGTAAAAAGCTTGCCATGGTATTAAATTTAATATGAAATCGTAAAGATTTAAATAAAAATTGAAGATGTTCTCTTTTTAACTGTTAACCATAGCTACCTACAAATATGTTTGTAAGAATCTGAAACTTAGACCTTCTAGAAGGGTTACCTAATAAACCACAGGAAAATTTAGAATGATGAGGATCAGCGTCAGAGCAAAGCTGGCTCTTTCTAGAGAAATTAATGCAAACGTATCAACATAAACTCTGTGGGTGGTATGTGCATAAACATAGAGATGATGATGAAACAAGGCGGACTCGCCGACATTTGGTAAAATTGTCAATTGTCATTTCAATCAAATCAAATTTAAAATAAACGATTTTAGTGCAAGAGAAGCATAAACATTTTTTATTAAATTTCTTATTTTTCATCAAAATTTCAAGTAAAGGTGAGTACATAATATAAAGGTCCCCTATATCAGATACCTAATATTATTTTTTACTCAGATTTTAGTATGAATAAAAAAGAAAATCCCTAGGCCCAAGAGAAGTATTTTAATAGGGAAAGAACTCTTAAGCTATATAAATTATTTAAATAAAAAAGAAATTGTGGGAATTGGTTGAAAGGGAAATGTCCAACGAATATAAAGTAACAATTTCCTCCAATAAATATGAAAACCGTGTTAAAGTATTGGAGAGGACATAAAGATTGTGGACAATAACAGCAAAACAGGCAGAGGGAAAATAAAATGTTTTGAATTTGAAAGTGAAATGGACGACACTTTAGAGTGAAAGAAAAATATCCGACCAGCAGTGCTGTTATCAAATGAATCCATTTTTTGGAGAAACACCCCCTGAACCTTCAAGTTCTATGGTCCTTTGCATTTCTATTCCCGAAAATAAGGAAATTATACTCATTGACGAGCCCTTGTCGTCTCAAAATCTCCCACAAGTAGATGCTGTTAAAAAGCCAAGATTCCAAATGAAACGTAAGCAAGTTCCAAGCTACACTTACCGAAAAAAGTAACGACATTTTGGTAGAGCTTAAAAATGATGAGGTCTCTCTATGAAAGAAGAGAAAAAAGGGAGGAGGAAAAGCTTGATATTGCAAGGAAAAGGCTACAACAAAAAAAAGTTATAAATCTTATGATATCAACGTTACCTCCGGGGTACCCCAAGGCTCTCACATGGGTCCTTTACTGTTCAACGTATTTGTAAACGATATCAAGTCCTGTTTCCACCACGCTAACTTTCAGATGTTCGCCGACGATCTGAAATTGTATTCCAAGATAACATCCAAACTGGACTGTATGTTGCTACAGTATGATGTACAAAACGTAACTAACTGGTGTGAGCTAAATGACATGGAATTGAATCCTAATAAATGCCATGTTACAGTCTTCCACAGATCTCATGCTACGACTCAGTTTCAATACAGCATCAATGCTGTTAATCTAAATGTCTGTGAACACGTGAAAGATCTAGGTATTACTTTTGATCCACATCTGACCTTTACCACACATATATCAAATATGATCACTAGGTCGCTTCAACTTTTAGGCTTTGTGAAAAGGATCACTCAAGACTTCACGAACACCCACACTCTTAAGCTACTTTATTGTTCCTTAATAAGAACTCATTTAGAATATGCCTCAAGCATTTGGTCACCTTATTACCAAAATTATATAACTAAAATAGAAGCAGTAGAACATAAATTCTTGCGCTATATAGCTTTTAAACAAGGGATCAGTACATCAAACATTGACTATGTAAATCTGCGATCCGAGTTGAATCTGATGTCAGTTACAACCAGACGCAAGCAGAAAAATCTGAAAATACTGTATGACATCTTAAATTCGTTTATACCATGCCCCCCCCCTACTCAATAAAATCGGTATCCATGTCCCACCTAGGATCACTCGCTCAACTATTACCTTCAATATACCTTTTAGCAGGACCAATTACGGGCAACACACATTCATTTCGAGATCCAGCAGCCTAGCGAACCAGCATAACCACTCCCTTGATTTCTTTGATACTCGTAGTGCATTTATATCTCAATTGACAGATCTTATTGTTTGAATATTCATCTGTTTCTGCCTACCTTGGTTAGAAATGTTTTTGTTTTTGTATTTTTTTTTTTTTTGTAATAGTATCTTAGCATTAGTATTAGCGTTAGTATTAAGGATTTATATTTACTTTGTTAATCTGCATATGTAATCAACCGAATTGGGGATTTCCCCGTTTATAAATAAAATAAAAATTACTCCGGGAGTATATTCAAATTTTAAAATCAAACCAGAATAAAGATATGAAGAATGAATAATTGCTTTTTATCTATTATCATAATCATCCAGTATTTTTTAGATGTGATTTTGTTCCAGGGTTTCTTTTTTGTTGTTGTTATTTTATTGTTTATTGCAAGTTTTTTACCATATTTTTCTGCTTATGCAAGTCGAGTATTGATTTTTCTTTATTTTGTTTCCATATTTTTATAAGTCGTTGTTTTGCTAATTATATAGTTATATCTTTGAATAAGTTTTTTCATAATTTTTTTGTTGTTGGTGTATATATATATATATATATATATATATATTGTTGGTAGTATAATGTTTTTTTTAGGTAAATTAGCACAGGGTGTGACAGTTGATAGGGTACTTAGTGACGTTAGGGAGAATGTTTCCACTGGTTCCCTTGAAAGAATTCACTTGATTGAAAAAAAGGATATCAGTAATATTATACGAGATTACTTTGTTGGATATTTAACAAAAAAACACCAGAATGATGCCATGAGTGTGAAGCTGTGGGTAACAAGCATGAGAAGCTTGGAAAATAATCCTGTTTTGTACTATAAAGAACAGGGCACAAAGGATACTATATTTGAAGATAATTTTATATTAATAATAATGACCGAGTTTCAAGCTAACTCATTTATTCAGTTTGGCAATAGTAAGGTTTGCATTGATGGAACACATAGTTTAAATCAATATGGTTTTCAGCTGTATACTATAATTGTGGTAGATGAATTTGGATCTGTAGTCCATGTTTTTAAACAGACAAGATGAAATTTTGTTCAGAAAAATTTTTCAATGTAGGTATCCAAGATAAGATTGAAACTTTGTTCAAATGTCTGATGATTATCCAGCATTTTATATTGCTTGGAGAGCTGTTATGGCTGACATATCCAAAAGACTATTATGTACATGGCACATTAACAAAAACTTGATACAGAACTTGAATAAAATTAGAAATAAAGAAAAAAGAGCTTTGGTTTCAAAATCTTTACACATATTGCAAAAAGAACTGGATGAACATAAATTCTTAACACAGCTCAAAACATTTACAAATTAACTTATGGGTGACCCTGATACATTTAATTTTTTCCAGTATTTTTATAGAAGCTACCTTAACCAAAAATAAACGTAATATTGTTATAGGAAGTATAATGGTATAAATACAAATATGTATTTTGAATCTCTCCACAAGACAATTAAACATTTTTATTTGCATGGGAGAAAATGTAAGCGCTTAGATAAAACAATCAACGCTTTAATGAATTTGGTGAGAGATAAAACTTTTGACATGGTTATAAAGCTGGAAAAACAAGAAGATACTGAAAAAGTTAAAATAATTAGGAATATGATTAAACAAAACACTTTAAATCAGTGGAGTGTTATTTCATCTACAGATATTGAACATACTAATATTGTTGAAAAACTTTCAAATATATGTAATGACGAATTTCAGCTAAGGATGTTTCATTGTAAAATTTGTATACCTACATAACTTTAAATGTAGCTGTTCAGACAGCGTTATTAACTGTAATATTTGTAAACATATAATTACATGCCTAATGGATTCTATTCCTGAATGTGTAAATAATGGGGCTAGTGTTGTAACTGTAAGTGTAACTGTTTATTCAGCCAGTTCCGTCTTGTAGTGCTTTAAAGAACTTTCAAAAGGGTCAAGTTTGGACTTCCAAGTTTCAAAAATAATAGAGATTTACTTAAATCGAAAATAGAGGTTATTCTTGGTTGCATAATAAGTTTGATTTATCAGAAAGTAACTCTACTCTGGTTTTGAGAAAGTTGGACCAGTTTGACATCTACAATTCAATGGGTGAGCTTGATTTTAAGATCAAAGAAAATGTTAATGTAAAACAAAATAGATCCACAAGCTAGGATGTTTTCTAAACAATGTAAAAATGGAAGTCAAAATATTCCGCATCCATTACCATTCGAATCTAAAATGATACAACTTTTATTTTTAGAACCCACTGCAGCTATTACTAATATCCAAACAGGTTTTGATCATACTTACACGTAGGGTTTTAATGAAAGTTCATTTATTTTTTAAGGAATTTGTTAATTTATTGTTTTTAAATAAATAAAATATAAATCCGTAAAATGTCTATAATTTTTTAAAATCTTATATTTACTAGATAGTTTTCCAACTTATTAAGGAAATTATTTTAAATTTCTTATTTTGTTTTGTGTATTTTATATAATTTCCTGTTCTTCCTAAAAAGTATCATATTTTTTGTATATAATACAAATTTTGGTATTTTTATTTTGGGTGATTGGTGAATGGCCGCATTACTTTGTGGCCTTTATTTTTTTATTTAAAAAATTTACAACACTCTAGAACAATACCAAGCACAATTTAAGCTTAAAAAAAGGATTGTCTTGGCGAAGCAAGACATTTTCAAATGAACTGCCTTGAATGTCGCATGACGGTTATGACGTCATGGATCCATATGAACGTTTTGTTGCTTGTAGCGATTCCTATGATGAGCCATTCCTCAGAAAATTGCGTGGCGTTGGTGAATGGTGGTTTTGACGGTATTTGTATTTTTTGTTATTTTATTCTATAAAATAAAAATGATAGTTTGCTGAATTCGGTAATAGTTAATAGCTATTAGTTGTGTGTGTGACTGTGTTTGGATCAGAATGTTTTCAGTCATTGAATTTAATTAAAAATCTGGAGGTGGCCTTGCAGTGGTGCACTGTAACTGGTTTACCCCCGCTAAAAAGCAAGTGTTTTGGCCACCCTACAAGGACAATAAATCATATGTTAAAGCAGTAAAACAAGGTGAAGAAATATCTGATAAATGGACCCTAATTCCAGTAACAAAATGTTATTACACTACAGGCATAGATAATATATACAGCAAGCTGTGGATAGGACACTAATATATCCTGTTGAAGAATTAAAGCGCCCTCTTTCAGCCTAGAAGAAACTAATATTGAAGAGAGATGTTTGACATATACCTTTGGCACCTAGTTTAAATTTGAATTTCATATTTCTCTGTAAATTAGGTTAAATAAATAAGCATTTGTAATAAACACAACAATTTTAAAGATATTCAGGAACAAGTCATAAACAAAATAACAGAATTCACATTGGTCACAGCAAAACATGTTTCCTTGAATAATTATGAGGTGTTTTACATTTTCCTGGTTGTTTTTCTACAAACAATATGCATTCATATCCATGTCTCATTATACAAATAATATAATAAAAAATAATACAAATGTTCTTAATTAAATTCCAAACATCCTAAATATTAGTAAGAAATAACTTTTTTTGTGTAAGTTTTGTTATGAACATCCCTTGCATCTTTAAAGAATTTGGATACATTTTGTGGCAGCATTCGGAGATCTCTACCATTTAAAATATTACATAATTGTTTACAGTAGGTATGTACACAAATTCTTGCTAACCTGATGACTGAATTTTATCTAATGTGGAAAAAGTTTTTTCCACAGACTCAGATAAACTCTCAGCTGTTTGGGAGTCTTTTTTGAAATATCTTCTGAATTTTCTTCAGTTACATCATTTTTTTGGCGAGATCACAGGTTTTTTTAAATAAGTATTTGGCTTTAGGTGTCAGATCATGTTGACGAGTCACATTGACTTTGGCAAGTATACTTTGTCCTGCAAAAATGTTGATGATCAATGAAAATACCCAATATAGCACTATTGATAAATAAATATACACAACTAACTTACTTGTATTTGGAGCCTTTTTTGTAGTAACTGGAATATGGTCTATTTCTGCTACAAGTGACTCTCCTGCTGTTGAAGTACTTGTAGTTGGCTCAAATGACTGTTGTATCTAACCTGATGGGATCATGTTCTCATCATGACCTGAAAGTTCCAAATGTTCCAATTACTTTCATAAAATAACAATCAAATGTATTATTTGATGGAAGTTTCAAAAGTAAATGATTCACTTAAAGGTATGGAACAAATTGTGACTTACCTTCCTCCACAATATTTGAAGCAGGAAGAAACAGTGTGGGTAATGCAGTGTGGGACAACCTTCCATTAAATGTGAAATCTGCTTCTATGAAGTGCTTTCTGCATATTCTGCAGTTATCATACACTTTTTTGGTGATAGGAGGCTTCTATTGCCACAACGATTCAACCAGTCTAAAAACCGTTTTTCATCCTTATTTGGATTGGGAAAACGATGTTAGTTTCTTTAGAACCCCAACATCCATGTACTGAACAGTATATTGCAACCATTTTTGCAATAAATGCAGGACCTCTTCACGATTCACAGTTAATAACAAATAAGAAAAAACGTTGACACTAGTTTTAACAACGAAAGCACGAACCGAAGCACAACCAAGCTAACATCAACAAAAGCAAAAATGCAATGGCCGTCACGGTACAACGAGGTCAACGAGCACATGATAGCCATTTTCGTCTTGCGCAGACTACAAAGATTATCGAGTACAGCGCTCTCTGTCGGCTTAGAAGAAACTAAATAATGGGTCAGAACAATCTTTAACTACAGGTATGTAATGGGTATTTTAAGTTATTGATTTCTGGATATTTTATTAAATGGTTAGTGAGAATTGAATTGAAAAAATGGAGAAAGCACCGTAAATCAACTTCTATTGCTGAATTTCTTCATTAAAACGCCACACAGCGGTGATTTTTTAGCAAAAGAATCATTATTAAACAATATTTTTAGGTTATAACCTAAAAATATTGTTTTTAATGTACTTATGCATATGCCTAATAAAATGGATTTCCTGCAGATGATTATGAAATAGCCTGTAGCAAATTAAAAGTAGCGGAAGTAACTTCTGATTTGCAAACATATTTAGAAGAGGAAGAGTTTTCCAAATATTCCTCAGGAAAATAAAGGTGTCCCGATCTGTTCGTTTTGGGGAAGAGGAAGACACAAATTTGAGGGTAAGATATGAAAAGGTTGAAACTGGTACCTATTAGTATGCTAATTAAGAAGAAACTCTTAGAAAATGACTTACCTTAATTATTTTTATTGAGAATTTAGAAATTGTGTTGAGTATTAACTAAAATTAAACAAACCCAAGTTGACTTTTGTTTCATAAAATATTTGTCGCCTGATAAAAAGTGATACACATTTAATATTCATGTTCCTATATAAAAATGTATGCATACTATTTTAGTGTTTGGGGTTACCAATTAAAATGCAAATTAACAGAAACTTTGGAGTACACACCATCGTGTGGAAAGAAATCAAAATAATGTACATAATGTCTATAAAAAATTCACCACCTCGAAGTCTTTCACAGTCTGCAATAGCACAAGGTTCTGTTAAAATAACTCAACAATAACTCCAGATTTAGAAATATTGCAAGAAGCTACTTCTCGGAGAATTTTACAGCCCTCAACTTCACGTGGTACTATTCAAGATTTAGACCTATTGCAAGAAACTACTCCTCAGGGAATTTTACAGCCCTTAACTTAAAAATATACAAATAACTGTGTTGAAGGACAAGGAAAATAAGGTAATGATTTTTATTTATTCATCCAGTACAGTTATTTTTCATCAAGTACCTAAAATGAAAGTTTTTTGAGACAAATCATTGTTCCGGAAGAACAGATGAGTCTCCAAAAACTTGATTGAGGAACGTGTTACAAATAACAGTTTTTGTTAAAGCTCTTTATACATTGAAACCTTTCATTATATCATAATTATTAAAAATAGTGAATATTTAATTTTATGTTGACATCTAGTTGGCAAATAGTCAATGGCCATGTCAGGATTCAGTAGTAGTCTATGATTTTTCAAAATGATATTATTTTACATGTGTCAAATTTTTTAATATCATTTTCCCAAAATGCATAATTTGGTAATTTTATTGATTTTATATGACCATATTCAACAAATTTGAATCATTCAAATACCTGAAAATACAAAGGTACAGTTAGCAGAAGCAAACAAAAGCCCTGGTGGGTGTGTTCATGTCACTGTTGTTGTATTTTTGGTATCAATATATTTCATTTCATATCGAAAACCGACTATTGATAACATTAAGTGTCAACTGTCAATCCTATTAGTAAGGATAGTTTTATTTTTAAAATTTCAATAATTTTGTAAACAGGGAAAATTAGATCTAGGTCAATTGTATTGAAGTACTATTAGGAAAGTTAAATAAATTGATATTTGAAAGGGTTTTTTTTTCTCGTTTGGAAGGTGATTGTAAATATGATTACCATTATTTAAGAAAAGGTTTATACTACCTTAATAACAACTTTTAATATTATTAAATTTTTTTAAAACTGTGCCTAAGTGACTTTTGCAATACTTATTAAAGATAGACTTCACCTGTGGTTAGGTGAACCTAAATTTTCCGATTAAAATTTGAGGTATTGTTCAAATACACTTATCATTTCAAAAAAATACCTCCTTCTAGGAGCATGTATGATTGAATTCTAACTTTTACATGTTAAGAATAAATCACAATTATATTTGTTACAAAAAATCAGAAAAACACCGGCAAGCTAATAACAAATGTTTTAAATAACAGCTGACAGCACTCATTATTGTATTATTCATAAAACATTTCTAAATAACTGATTTTACAGACTATTTTCAATCCCTAAAGTAGCTATTTTTGGAAGTGTTTACAAAAATAGTAACTTACTTAACAAGTCTGAAAAATACTGATTTTTATCAATTGTTTTTGAATTACTATTGATGAATTTGCTGGAGATTAAGCAACAAAATAAATTTTTTTAAGTATTTTGGAAGAGAAAAATACCGACAGAATCGCACTTTCTCT